>JAZKJV010002091.1:0-600000 GCA_037367405.1 Ottelia alismoides
TGAGCTTATCACTCAGGCTCCGGTCCTACAGCTGGCATGATTGGTCTCTTCCCTTTGAGATCATGACCGATGCGTCAGACTTTGCAGTCGGGGTTGTTCTTGGAAAGAGGAAGGAGAGAGCACCCTATGCCATTCACTACGCAGTAGAACATTAGATGAGGGCAAAGAAATTACACAGTGAGGGAGAAAGAGTTGCTGGTTGTGGTTTTCCCCCTTGAGAAGTTCAGATCCTATTTGCTTAGATCGAAAGTTACCATTTTTACAGACACTCTGCTATCTGGTACCTCCAGCAAAAGAAGGATGCCAAGTCGAGATTGATTCGATGGATCCTTCTCCTCCAGGGAATTTGATTTGGAAATCAAGGACAAGTGAGGAGTTCAGAATGTGGTAGCAGACCATCTCTCCAGAATTGAGCAGCACGAGCCCTCCTCTGAACAGTACACCCATTACAGAAACCTTTCCTGACGAATCAATCTTAGCAGTGGATTCCCTTCCTTGGTATGCTGATATAGTCAATTACCTCGCCTCAGGGGTAACACCATCGGATTGGACGAAGAATAAAAAGAATAAATTTATGTCGACCATCCGTTTCATTAATGGGAGGACCCTCTTTTATTCAGGGAAGGAGCGGATTGCATTTGGCGCAGGTGCATTCCTCAGGAGGAGCATTATAGTGTCCTCGAGCACTGTCACTCGCTCGAATCTGGTGGACATCACTCTGGAGACAGTACGGCAGCAAAAGTACTTAAGTGTGGCTTCTGGTGGCCCACACTATTTAAGGATGCAACAGAATTTGTTAAAACGATGCATTGACTGTCAGAGATTGAAGGGTACACTCATTGCAAAAAGATTCGTTGCCCCTGAAAATCATTCAGATAGCAGATGTTTTGGGATGCATGGGGCATTGACTTCATGGGACCCTTCCCTAACAGTCAAGGTTTTGAGCACATCCTTCTTGCCGTCGATTACATGAGCCGTTGGGTTGAAGCTATTCCCACTCGAGCCGCTGACAAGCTGAACTGTGTGTCAGTTCTTGAAGAAGAACATCATTTCGCGGTTCGAGCTACCGAAAATTCTCATATCAAGACGGAGGTAGCCATTTTTTAACAAAGACGTCAAGAAAATTAACGAAGGAGTACGGCATCGATCATCACGTCGCGTCTCCTTACCATCCTCAGACCAATGGCATGGCAGAATTATCAAACAGAGAAATCAAGCACTATCATGCAGAAACTTATCAGGCCAAACAGAAAAGACTAGTCCCAACTCTCGGACTCGATCCTATGGGCTTACAGAACCGCCTACAAATCTCCTTTGGGCATGTCGCCCTATCGTCTTGTATATGGGAAGCCGTGCCATCTGCCCGTTGAATTAATTCACAAGTCTTTATGGGCAATCAACATGTGCAATTTGGACTCACGAAAAAGTGGTCAGAAAAGAAAGGATGATCTGAACAGACTCTTGGAATTCGAAACTATGCATATGATAACACATTGATGTACAAGGAGAAGGTGAAACGCTGGCATGACTGGCACATCAGACGAAAGACCTTTGATATTGGCAGAAGGTGTGGTTATTTGATGCAAAGTTGCGGATCTTCCCAGGCAAATTAAAGAGTAAATGGACAGGGCCATTCCGAGTTTGTGAAGTGCGTGGACAATGGAAGTATTTTATCAGAATTGTCTCCTGACGCACAACCATTCGTCGTCAATGGTCAACTCCTGAAGACTTACCTAGAACCAGATACATTCATTGGCCGTTGTCGACTCCATTCAGCTCACGCACCATGATGGATATATCCACAACATTGGCAGCATCAGAAGATTCAGACGGCGCACCACAAAAATTGTTTATCTGATTTTCTTCTTTTCTTCTTTTCTCTGCTATCTTTGTTTTTCTATCAAGACGTGTTGCCCTCGTTGTCAGTCTTCTATACTTAAAACGCACTTTGTCCTAAGTATAGGGGGGTATGCACCTCGAGTCTTTTAGTCTCTGATCCTCTCCATTGTCTCCTCTTCTTGTCTATACTTAGGAGTATCTTACCCTAAGTATAGGGGGAGACAATCTGAGTACGATCTGTGCATTCCCACCCTTGACCCTCCCCGCTTTATGTACAGTCTGCTATACCTAGGATTACTTGATCCTAAGTATAGGGGGGACGGTCAACTTCTCATTCATTCATTTCTTTATATATTCTTTAGACTTGTCTATACTCAGTACGAGTTATGTCTTATCTTTTCTCTTCGACCTATGAGGACATAGCTCAAGCTTTGTATAGGGGGGTCGTATATACCATGTATATACTATAAGCCATAACTCATACTGGAAAATAAACATCACTTCAAGCTAAAAAGTAATGTAAAAAGTATTTCCATAATAATGAAAGATGATTGTGAGCCCCTCAGACTCTTTATACTTACACTAAGTAATAAGTCAGGAAAAGCGTTTTGTGCAAAATGTTCTCTTTGAAAAATCTTTTGAAAAATCGCTTGAAAAATGGTGTGTACAAGTATTCAACCTTTGTAAATAAGTTTTGTTTGTAAAATTTAGTTTCTTTGAGTGAAATAAAAATGTGTGAAAATTAGCTTGCAAATGATTGAAATATTTGGTTGTCGAATTACTTTGAAAAATCTATCTATTCTGTGTGAAAAACCTTTGTAAAATCATTTTCAAATACGTGTACATGGTTGTAAAATTAATTTGGACTATAGTCTTCAAAAATCTTTTGAAGATGATTCTCGAATAAGTATGAGGAGTCTACACAAAAATCTCTCATGCAAAAATAAGCAATAATTCCAAATAAAACTTATAATAGCCTAAACCATGTTGTACATAAAATACAGTTTTTCTTTGTATATACTGATTAATAAATCAAGTTAAATACCTTTATAGCATGATTTGAAAAATAGTGTGAACCGTTTGGAAAACTTGCTGTGACATGTTTTCAACTAGTGTAAAGTTGCTTTGTTTGAAAAATTATTCTTTGTATGGAACAAAGGATTTCAAAACCTATGTGCAAATGTCTTGAAAAATGCTTATAAAAACTATTGTGGAAAATATATATAGATAGTATGAAAAATCTTTGCAAAAATAGTTTCAAATATGTGTAAATGCTTGTAAAAATTATCGTGTACTATAGTTTGCAAAAATTCTTTTCAAAATAAATCTGAGAAATAAAAGCATCATTACAAATACATGCAAATCGTAAAATACATAAAATTCTTTCTGTATAAAAAGATAACCTTAATAAATTACTTCATTAAAACCTATAAAGTCTTTAAAAATCTATAAATTTTGTAAATAAAGTGGCACGCCCGTGTAAATAATTGTATTTACTTTTTGTATAGTTTTCTATCTGCAAAAATTCTTTGTGTAAAAAGATTCTTTGATTTTTTGTGAATTCGTTGGGAAAAATTGCATCATTCATTGTGCATAGCATGAGCATACCATTCATATTCTTTTTGGAGTGAGCTTGATGATTGAACCAGTCCAATAAAGTCTAAAATTGGAGCTTGGTTAGACCTTACCGCACTTAACTGCACTGGAACCTTATGGGAACTAGGTTTAAGGTACTTCAGGTGTATGCAGACGTAATTCTTTGAGAAATCAGGGCTGGGTTCAAGTCACCTCAACTGACTAACTAGAACTTTTTGAGACACACGCATGACTCTTGACGACCGTGACCTAACTTGGACACTTGCACCTTTCACTTGGCTCAACTTAGTTGGAGTGGTGAGGGGGTTGGATTTGCCAGTCTGAGACGCATACGTGTGGAAACACTCGTCTTCGTCTAGGGAGGGAAGTGCACCCCATCCTGGTCTAGTAGCCATGAGGTCTAACGACAGGAGAGTGCGGGTTGCAATGAAGCTTCAAAAGAGGGATGGTCTACTAGCTCAAGAGGAAAAACTCCGTATGTAAATGCTGCTATGAATAGTATAAAAAATGGTCAGGCATGTACAAAAATAAAATGCCTGCAAAGTATGTACATATGTTTTAAAGCCAATAAGCAAGCTTGAGTTCCAAAGTCAAATATGTGAGCCTGCAGCTGGATGACTTGACTACACTGGTCTTGCATCCTAGGATAGGTAGCTACACTGGCTACCATCCATTCTTCTCTTCACCCCCTCCTCTTGAGCTGGTTGCCACTTGAACTTAGAAGGGAATACCCCGCTCCTCGAGGAAAGAGCTGTTGGATTGGGGAATCATTGGGTTGTCATTCTGGAGAAGCTAGTCTCTTTGCCATTTCAGCTGGGAAGAGCCACCATCACTTACACTGTACAAGTCAGCTTCATAGTCATAAGAGTTTGTGTATGGCGGGGACTGGTTCTGATAAGGCGATTGAGGTGGGTTGAACCGAGTTCTGTGAATCTCGAAGGCTGTTGTGTTTTAAAGCTGGTTCCTGACTAGGTTCTACACACATCCACACCCGAGGTCTAGCAGAAGCTCCAAATTCAGATTTTGTAAGGACATATATTGCACTGAAAGCAACCCTATTCACTCTATCCTTCTGCAATTCACTTTTTCTTTTCTTCTGATTCTTTATTCTTTTTGAACTTATTGTATACGTATTTTCTAGGGACTAGCAAAGGGAAGTATAGGGGGTGATGAATCTCCATTTCATCACCTTTATTCTATCATTTTGGCCTTAAAAACCCCAGCAAATGCATGTAAATAGTATCAATTTATCCATAAAAGCATTCATCATTTATTGTACTTATTGTATATAGAAAAAGGTTTTTAATGCCAAAAATATAGAATAAATAGAGGAAAAGAAAAAGGAATAAAATATTGCAAATATTTTATGACCCGAACCCCGAGACCAAGGCCATCATGGAATTGGTCGACAAGGAATAAAGTAGGGGGAGATAAGGGTCAATAGTACAATAAATACCTCATTTATTTATGTATGCATTTTTGACACATATTTAATATATGATTATTCATTCATCAAATAGAGAAACTTTGTACATGAAAGTTGTAGATAATAATGTGAATAAAATTACAAAATTGAGTTTGTAAAAAATGATACACATTGTACATTTTATACACAGAATAAGAAGCCAGAATCTCAACTTCACAGACCCATATCTTGCAAATGAAAACCCAAAATCACCCAAAATCACCTTTAATTGTATATAGCTTTCCAAGAACTAATTAATAAAATTTGTTTCATAATTTTTGGAGACCATCTGTGAAAGATAGGTTTTTGACCTATATTGTACAAAGTACCTATAAAATATTCATTATATTCATTTTTCATTATTTCTCTAGATTTATATTTTTAGAATTTTGTAAATAATATCTACAATATATGTGTACATTGAAATCAAAAGAATACCAAATATATATATATACAAAAATAATAAGTTTCTCATACACTTAGGTAAAATACCTACAAACACACTTACATACTTATATACCCATTTATTTTAACATACAAATAAACTCATAAAAATAAAATAAAAATATATTTATACTCACAAAAATAAGTTATAAATAAATAAAGTACTTCAATAAATTAATAAAATGAAATAAACAAAATAAAAAAATGTAAATACTTGTAAATACCTTTATACATACACTTTTAAAAATAAAAGCGTAATAAAATACATCAAAAAAATAAATAAAAATAATAAATAAATGCTACATTATTTTAGGAACATTTTTTTATTTATAAGCAAAAATTAATAAAATCATTTACTATGCTAAATAATTCATTTCAGAATAAATGGGCCTATTTTGTTTGTTAGCGGCCTACGTGGACCAATGAGGAGCCAGCCCTCGTTGACCTCTGGTCAACTATCCCATCGGGACCTGGCGCCTCTGAACCATGTTTTTTCCATAACTTGCACAATTTTTCCTGGGCATCTCGTCCCTTATTTTCGCTCGTCGCCTTCACGAGATCTGTAGAGGGACCATCCATTTATCACGCATGCTTGTTGGATCGAGAAAATGATCATTGTACTCGTCGGAATATGCGGGCCAAGTAGGGCGCCCAGAATGTGTATAAATAAGAGCCCTCAACCTATTCCACAAATTGGGCCAATTTCATCCACCCAAAAGCCTTGAATCCATTCTTGGGAGGTTCCTTGTACTAGGAGGAGCATTTCAGCAACGTGAATCGGCTGGAGGAGGGGTAAATTTTGTCGCGGCGGAGCTCCGACGTCCGTCCTGCTCACTGGAGGCCCTCAGGTATAATAGCTGTTCTTTCTTGCTTTTTAGGTAGATTTTAGTTCCAGCATTTCATTCTCGTTCTTAGTTTAGCTTCTAGATCAGTAGAGTAGCGTAACATAGCTAAATCGAAGTTCGCCGGAGCTCCGCTCCGGCGACTTCTTCACCGTGATACCCACTGTTTCCGATCACTATTTTCACCTCACTTCGTTCCCCGTCATTTTATCCATCTTTTGACCGTATTTGTTCAACCAAGGACCCCCAGTCCTTGCGAATCAGAGCTCCGCCTCCGCCTATCGTCATAGCTCCTCCGCCTCATCCCATCTTGTACCCAAGCTTCAAAACCCAGGGTCGAGGAGATAGCCCTCGTTCCCCAGGTTCTTCCTACGCAGGTTACACGAAGAAACGAGGCCCTTTGGACTCGATTCGGTCTAGGAAGAGGCTCCTCGAGGTCCCGACCTTCATCGACCTCGCCTGGGCTCCTTGGACCTCCAGGAGCCCTGCCAAGACCATCGAAAGATGCGAGACGCCTCCAGCTACGATCAGAACATCTCAGACGTGATGGAGAAGCTTGGAGGAGCCCATGGTTCAAGATCGAAGTTCGCCCAGTGTGAGTTCTTCCCGTGATCTTCCAGACGCCTTCATCGCCGTCCGATCAGGAGGAGCGCCCCAGATTGAACAAGAGTCGTCGAATGAAGCCCATCCATCACCGTCCGATCCACGAGGCGGATCTAATCAGAAGCCTTCATCTGTGAATCGGTACCAGCCGTCGGATGTGCGACACGTGGCAAGTGGAATCACCTCAGCCGTCCGTGAGCGCCTGATAAAGGGGTAAACTTCTCATTTCACCCCAGCTTTTGTGTATCTATTATGTAGTCCTGTAAATAAAATTTTAAGTTTATTTTTCTATGGACATTTTGCTTGGACACCCTTGTATGTATTGCTTATCATATCTGGGTCCAGTCCGCGCCACCTCACGTGTAGTCCCACGTGATGGAAATTTTGCGCGGGGGTCCTTGGCAGGTTTGTACTTTATTTTAGTCCTAAAAATTGCAGATCATGTGTAATATTTGTGGTGTTTTTGCATGATATTTCCTATAGTTATTTTTATTTGCAAAAATGCCCCTGCCATGCTTATAATTTCTTCCTGCTATGTGTAATCATTTCATGCACATTTAAAAACACCAAAATTCCTTAAAAATTAATGTATGCTCCTGTTTAGTTCTGTATTCATGCCATATTTTTGCATTGCATTTTTGTTGCTTTTTAATATTTATTAAAAATCAAAAACATGCATTTTAGCTACTGTCTATTTTAGAAAATACTAAAAAAATATTAAAACACCTTGAAAATCTCAAAACAATTACCTACTGTCTATTTTATTGTATCCTAGTGTCAGTCCAAAAACCCCTAAAAAATTCAAAACCAAAACCTTAAAAATTAAAAAAATACCTAAAAACTTCAAAAATTAAATCTAAAAAATAGTAGAAAAATCAAAAAATAAAAACTCAAGTTCTGTAGGTTCCCTATTTTATTCTCTTTATTTTAAAATTAATTTGGGAAAATTTTGATATATTTGGTATTTTTCATTCCCTTTTTAATTTCGGCCAGTAATTAATTCACTGTTTTCCTTTATTTTGCTTTTTAAAAATGTCAAAAATATTTGGAAAAATACCCAAAAATCACAAAAACAGTAAAAAATTATAAAAATACCAAAAATATTCCATTTCCTAATTTTTGACTATTTTTACTTATTTTTATACATACGTTATTACCCTTCTTCTTATATTATCTATATATTCTATCCTATTTATAAAAACAAAAAAAGTATATATATATTATAAAAAAGAAAATATAAAATCAGAAAATGAAAAATCAAAATACAAAATTAAAAATAAATAAATATGTATATATATAATAATATAATAATATTAATTACCCACATAATTAGGATTCATACAAGGATGACCCTGATGTATTTAAACAAGGTGGCCTACCCAATTTTATTGCTCTTTGTGGTTCGACCTCTACATGCTTATTCACTATGCATTTTTATGGTAGAGTTAATAATGTTAATTCACAATTTTGGGACTTAATTGATTTATTCTTTAATGTGTGTAATTGCTGATCAACTGGTGTTTTGTGAGCGGTCGCGTCAGCGACACTACATTTTATCCCTCGCAAAATGCCCGTTATTAGTACTACCCTCGTATGCTACCCCAAGTCAAGGAAGACTGCCTCCTCACCACCTCATCTGTAGAAAGCTCGGTGTAAAGTGCGGGTCCGAGTCAAGCCATTGTCTATATGAGTCATGTGTATGTTGTTAAGTGCTCTACTTAGGCTCATCGAGATGACATATGATCATAGCCTAGTGGACTCAAAGAATTAAGTCACCATGGTCCTGAAAAGTCTCAACCCTAAGCCCTATAAGTTTCCTCTTATAATTAGGCGAATTAAGATCTTAACCAAGCTCCATTTTTCAATTTAATTCCAGGATAGTTTAAATGTCAACTATGATCCAGGAAAAACTATACAAGTATTTACAAAGATGCTATTTATAAACTATTTACACATGTGCAAAATTTTTGAAAAATGTTTCGAAAACATGGATGTATGCATGAATGCAAGTTTTGCAACTTATGTACACAAATTTACACAAGGGTTTTGCAAACTTTTGATTTTTAAAACATTTTACAAAAATTTTGTACTATATACATAATTCTGATATGAAAATATTTATAAGCTATTTACAAAATATTTTTACAAAAATAATTTGTGCAACTTGCTATGTATGTGCAATAAAAGAATTTTTATTTACAAGGACAAAAATTTTTAATTTTTATGGATTTTTGGGTTTTAGCCATTTTTATTTATTAACACACTCACACAAAGTACGAGTTATGGCTAAAGTATATATGGAATATATACACACCCCCCTATACTTAGCTAGAACGATGTCCTCAGAGTCAAGAGCGATGAAGAAGACATAACTCGTGCTTAGTATAGGGTAGTGAAAAGGAAGGCTATATACAAAGATGAATGAAAGAATAGAAATGCAAGAAGATCTCGGGGTTTCCCCCTATACTTAGGATCAAATAATCCTAAGTATAACAGTTTGTACACAAAGGGAAATCCAAGTGAGAATGTACAGGGTCTACCTCCCCTATACTTAGGTTAAATTATTCCTAAGTATAGGCAGCAAAACAGAGGTAGAAATGAATCAAAAGAAACTCAAAAGTCTCACACACCCCCTATACTTAGGGTAAAGTGCACCCTAAGTATAGCAACGTTGAAGATGTAAATGGGGTGTTGGACTGAAGAATAGTGTGATATGGACAACTGGATCTATACAAGTCTGGATAACAGTGATAATCAGGCGTGAGATGCAATAGATGTGAGTCAAGAGACCACATCTCACGCAAAGTGAATCGGGGCCACGTCAACGACCAGGGGCTCATGATCTAGATATGGCTTGAGCCGCTACCCGTTAACACGAAAGGTACTCTCAGAAGACAACTCAGATATATAAATACTCCCGTTGTCATGTACCTTCCTAACCAAGTAGGGTCCCTTCCATTTGATCTGTAGCTTCCCTGGGAATAATCTCAACCTGGCATCGAACAACCATACGAGTTGTCCTGGCTTAAACGGCTTGTGGCTGATATGAGAATCATGCCACTCTTTCACTCTCTCCTTGTACTGTAGGCTGCTCGAAAAGGCTGCATCACGAAGCTCCTCCAGGGCTGCTTAATCTGCCCTCCTCTGGTCTCCAACACTCACTGGATCCATGATGATGTCTATAACTGCCCAGAGTGACCTATTTCTAAGCTCAACAGGTAAATGACATGGCTTGCCATAAACGAGGCAAAAGGGAGACGTACCCAATGGTGTTTTGAAGGACGTCCGATATGCCCACAAGATCGAGTCCAAAAGCTGTGACCAATCCTTTCGGTTAGGGCGGACGACCTTTTGCAATATAGTCTTGATCTCCCTGTTCGACACTTCAGCAAGACCATAGGTCTGAGGGTGGTATGGTGTGGCTACTCGATGGTCTATGCTGAACTCGCTAGCAAGGGCCTTTACCTTGTCGTTGACGAAATGAGAACCCTCGTCAGATATCAACACTCGAGGTACCCCGAACTGTGAAATGATATTCTTCCTCAAAAATCTGCAAACAGTCCTAGCATCTGCGGTTCGGGTGGGGATGGCCTCAACCCAACGACTAACATAATCAACGGCCAACATAATGTACTCAAATCCCTAACTCCTAGGGAATAGACCAATGAAATCGATGCCCCATGCGTCAAAAACCTCACAGAAGTGAATGGGTTGCATCGGCATCATATCACGCTGTCCACAAGTGCCCATCCTCTGACAGTCAGTACACCACTTAACGAACTCATCAGAGTCCTTGAATAGGGTAGGCCACCATAGGCCAGATTGGAGCACTTTCTGTGTCGTTCTTCTCCCGGAGTAATGTCCCCCTGCCTCGGGATTGTGGCAGTAAGTGAGGACGTTGTGGTGCTCCTCCTGAGGAATGTATCTACGCCAGACGCTATCCCCTCGTTCATGATAAAGGACGGGATCCTCCCAGTGGTTGAACATGGCCTTCGCGTGGAAGGTCTCAAGTCTCTGCCTGGGCCAATCCTATGGGACTTTCTTGGCAACAAGAAAGTTCACAATATCGGCGTACCACAGGAGAGAGGCGATAGCAAGGATCGCCTCATCTGGGAAGGTCTTACAAATAGGCTCAATCTGCTCGGAATCCTCAAGATACTCCAATCGGGAGAGATGATCCGCCACCACATTCTTGACTCCAGGCTTGTCCTTAATCTCTATATCAAACTCCTGGAGTAGAAGGATCCATCTGGTCAATCTGGTTTTGGCATCCTTCTTTGCCGTAAGGTACCGGATGGCAGTGTGATCAGTGAAGATGGTCACTCTAGATCCAATGATGTACGATCTGAACTTATCTAGGGCAAATAGTACGGCTAGCATCTCCTTCTCAGTGATTGTGTAGTTCCTCTGAGTTGCATCCAAAGTCCGGCTAGCATAGTGAATAGCAAAGGGGACTCCATCCCTCCTATGTCCCTGCACTGCCCCTACGGCAAAATCGGAGGCATCCGTCATGATCTCGAACGGGAGAGACCAATCAGGCGACTACAGGATAGGAGCCTCGACAACTAGACTCTTGAGAGTCTGAAAAGACGCTAGACACTTATCATCCACAATGAACTCGGTGTCTTTCGTCAGCAGATCAGTCAACGGTCGGGCAATCTGGCTGAAATCATGAATGAATCGTCAGTAGAAACCGACATGCCCCAGAAAAGACCGTAACTACCGCAAGTTGGACGGCGGACTGAGTTTCCTAATGATATCCACCTTGGCCGGATCAACCTCCATGCCCCTGTTGGAGATGATATGACCAAGCACCGTCCCTTGAGTCACCATGAAGTGGCTCTTCTCCCAAGAAAGCACCAGGTGCACCTCAATACATCGCTGGAGGATGCAGTCTAGCCAGTCAAGACAGGAATTGAATCCGTCGCCATAGACCGAAAAGTCGTCCATGAAGACCTCCAAGCACTCCCCTACCATGTCCGAAAAGATGGACAACATGCACCTCTGGAATGTCGCTGGAGCATTGCACAATCCAAAGGGCATCCGTCTGAAAGCATATGTCCCGAAGGGACAGGTAAAGGTAGTCTTGTCCTGGTCCTCTTGCGCAATCGCCACCTGGTTGTATCCAGAGTACCCATCCAAGAAACAATAATGGCTCTTCCCTTCCAGTCTCTCAATGATCTGGTCGATAAAGGGCAGGGGAAATGATCCTTCCTGGTGCCCTGGTTGAGTCATCTGTAATCCACGCAGACCCGTCAAGAAGTGGGTACCCAGGTAGCGATCTCCTCTCCAGACTCGTTGACAACTGTAGTGATGCCCGTCTTCTTGGGCACCACATGCAATGGACTGACCCACTTGGAGTCGGAGATGGGGTAGATAAAATCGGCTCTCCATGATGAGCCGAACATCCGAATGAACTAAGGTGGATAAAATATAGCGAAGGTCGTTGCGACCTTAGCCGCTCGATAAATCCAGCTCAACAAGAAAAATGTAAGATCAGACCACCAAAACAAAGACAAAATCAATACAATCAACTAGTGGCCATGGCTATTGGATTAGCCTGGTATAGCGACCAGGGTCGGACTCAGGGAGCACGTGATGGCCTTGCAGCCTCCGAAGTAGTCGAGAAACAAATAAATTATAAACAAAGAATTTTTGGTGGACTTTTTAATATTTTTATATTTTTTTTTGAAATTTTTAATTATAAAGAAAATAATAAAAACAAGAAAACAAGCAACTTTCAACAATTATTTAATCACTCTAAAAAGGTCCAAAAAATCAAACAAAACTATTTTTAGAATTTTTGTATTTTTTACTATTTTGGTGAATTTTTGGTAATTTTCTGATTTTTAAGGAATTTTATAAAAATGAAAGAAGCAAGAAAAACAATGTTGTTGTCCAGCAAGGATTCAAGGATCAAAATAAAATATAAAATGACTCTAAAAAAACCTGAAGGTATTTTTCATCTAAACTAGAAACAAAAAGGAAAATTCAGAGACTGAGTTTATTATTTTTATGATTTTCTATTAATTATTAGAATTTTTATGAGATTTTCAAAGTTTTTCAATTTTTATATTTTTTATAAGTCCAACAATGACCAAAATTGGTCAGAAAATCAAACACAGCAAAATACACAAAATATGAATTTTTAGAATTTTTGAGAAGGTTTTAATATTTTTTGTGATTTTTATATCTGGACAGACAGAAAAAGGGGTGTTTTTGAATTTTTAAAAATGATAAAAGGGCTCCAAAAATTTCCCAAAAATCAGTGAAAATTCTACACAGTGGCAGGAGCTACGTTTCAAATTTTCACATAATTTGGAGGAGATTTGATATTTTATTTAAAACAAACAAGAGTCCACAGTCACAGGGACCTGATTGCAATAAAAATATCTTTCAGGGGCCTAAAAGTAAAAAAAATGGAAGTCTATGGGGTCATGGTGCAAAAACACCATGAATGCACGTGCAAGGCACGTGAACTAAGCACTCAAGGACCTATATGTAAATAAAATTGTTCCGAGGGCCTTTTAGCAACAGGTGCTAAAAGCCTAGGGCACTATTTGCAAATTACCCAATGAATTTGGCACATGTGGAATTAAATCACTCATAGGGGTATAAATGCAATTATATAAAAAGATATTTCATTCTATAACATTCAGAATCTACAGGCCCATTCATGCAATTTCTCCAAAATGCACGTGACGAAGCACGTGTCCCACAACGTACAGGGGTAGAAATGGAAATAACATAAACTACCAGGTCCACTATGCAAATGTACCAAAATAAAATGAATGCTAGAAAATATTTACAGGACTAAATGCTAAAAATGAAAAGACAGAGGGCCTAAGGGTAAATTACCCATTATTAATCGAAGGGCTGGATGCGCGCCACGTGGATGATTGTGCGGCTGAGGCGCGCTGCAGCTGAACAAAGGAGCCCTCGGGTCTGATCCAACGGTGAAGGGTGCACCACGTGGGGGAATAAACGGTCGAGAGGCGTTGGCTAACCCTCGCTGGATGGAGGGTGGAGAAGAGGCCAGTGTCTGATCTGACGGTGGCTGCTGGACCTCTTCTTCACCCTTATCGGACGGTCCACGACAGATCTGGCACGGCAAGGCGGATGGACGGCTCTGGAGGGTCCGGGAAGAATAGGTGGCCGGTGAACTTCATCGGCCCAGTACGCGCACGGTGAACCTCCTCAAAGGCTGCTGAAGATCGGAAATGAGTCGCTGGAGCCTCCCGCGTCTGAAGAGCCCCTCCGATGGCGCCAAGGAGCTCCGAGGAGCCCAGGAGACAGCAGCGAAGCTGAAGCTCCTGTGCTGAATGTGGGGGACCTCAGATGGTCCTCCTCTGACCTGCAAAGCAACACAGAAAGCCTCCTGGGTCGAGGGCAAAATGCCTCGACCCGGTTAGAGGTGAGGGGGGTGAACGGTGCGTCGGGACGAAGGAGCTCCGGCGAAGCGACGGCGAAGGAGCTCGACTCCCAGTTCCTGTGCGAACTGGGTTGAGTGGATGGGTGGAGAATGTGCGATGGAGAAGGGCGAAGGTGAAGGTCAGTTCCGATGATCGAATGGGGGACGGATATGGTCGGAATCGGCGGTCATCGGCGAAAGAGGAAATTGGGCGTAAATGGAAATTAGCGAAAAATAGGAAGATCTAAGCTTACCAGATGATCGGAGTTGACTGGGGATGAGCTGCTGAAGCTCTATGTCCTTGCCTCAAGGGTCGTCGATGCCCGAGGCTCGAGCACCACACAGGGGGCGGCGCATGGTGGCACTAGGTCACCGGATCAATGGTCTGGACACTCTCTCCTCGCTGCGACGCTACCCTCAGCTCGCTGTCACTCAGGAGAAGGCAATGGAGGTCCTGGGTTGGAGAATGCGGAGCCAAAGATGCTGGAATCGTGTGGCTGAGCTGGGACTTTATATTCCTAGGGGTCCGGCTAGAAGGTGGTCGGGCGAGGAAATCGGAGCACAGATCCCCATAACCCTGCCCGGGCGTGGATCAGGGATGAACACAGATGGATTAGGACCTGGGGTTTACGGATTTGGAGCTCTGATCAAGTGGCGATAATTTGGAGAAATCGGGTTGGGGCACTGGATCCGCGGGTCCGTGGTCCAGGGGGGAGTTGACCGGGGGGTCAACATCCCCCGCGGACCAATGGGATGCGGCCACGTATAAAAGATTTGGAAACTCAATAAAAATAGTAAATGGCCAAATTATCGAAAACTCAAAACATGAACAATATTTCTTTTATTTTAAACTATTTTTTGTGATTTTTATTTATTTTTTTGAAATAAAAATAAGGTATGTACAATATAGTATAATATATAGGTATATATACAATATTGTCTTTTGATTTTTTATTTTTAATAACTTATTTTTGTACATTTATATTCCAATTTTAGATTTATTTTTTACAACATAAAATTTGGAATATTTTGGTACTTTTATTTTATTTTTATTGTTTATTTACAAAGGTAAAATAAATACTTATGTAAACCTATATACATGGTATATATACAACGTAGGAAATTGATTTTATTTTTATTCTTTTTTATTTTATTTTTATTTTTGTGGTTTTTATTTTATTTATTTACACCATGAAATATAGAGTATGTACAATTTTTATGGGATTTTAATTTATTTATTTATATGTGTAAATAAATAGCTAAAGGGGTCCTATGTACATGATGACTATATACAATGAAGGGTATTTTTATTTTCTTTTTAATTTTTCCATTTTTATTTTAATTTAATATTTACAAATATATACAAATAAATACAAACCCACTTCTATTTTTGTTTTAGAGGAAAATATTTTATTTATTTATTTACAGGTATATTTACACCCATGAGCTTCCTTATCTCCCTTTACTTTGCCTTTTATGTGGTCAGGCCCATGCTGAGCCCTCCCTTGGGATTAGGTCGCTCAATATTTATTCTAAATATCTCCCTCTTTTTCTTTTGTCTCTTTATTCTTTTATTTATACACAAAAACATGCTAATTATTAATTTTTACACAATGCATCCACTAATCTATAATCAAGACTCTTCAACAATCCAGATCAGAACAAGTCATCATACACAAACCCTGAAGACTATGAGTCTTTCCTTGTACTGTGAATGTGAAGTATAGCTCTCCACCTCAGAAGTGGCAACTTGACAACCCTCCCCAACAAGGTAACTCTATGACCCTAGTATGGCCACTCTTTCCTCGAGGAGAGGGGTATTCCCTTCTAAGTTCAAGTTCAACCGGCTCAAGAAGAGGGGGAAGAAGAGAATGGACCATGGCCAGTGTAGCCATGTATCCTTGGGAGCTCAACCAGTGTAGCTAAGTCTCCCTGCTGCAAGCTACATAAGGTGGGACATGAATCTCATGCTTTGCTTATTTGCACTATATACATACTCCGGTGGGATTATCATTTTCTATCAGACCCACCACTTTTTTGGAGTTATTTTCTTTTTGCATTTTTTTCCAAGTGCATCTGTACAACATATTTACATGTGCAGCATATGTACATAAGGAGTTTTTCCTCTTGAGCCAGTAGACTATCCCTCTTTTGAAGCATTATTGCAACCCACAACTCCTGTCGTTAGACCTCATGGCAACCAGACCAAGTTGAGACGCACTTCCTTCACTAAAAGAAGAAGAGAGGTTCCGCCTAGAAGTACTACCCTCATATGCCACCCCAAGTCAAGGAAGACTTCCTCCTCACCACCTCATCCGTAGAGAGCTCGGTGCAAAGTGCGGGTCCAAGTAAAGCCATTGTCTATATGAGTCATGTGTGTGTTGTTAAGTGCTCTACTTAGGCTCATTGAGATGACATGTAATCATAGCCTAGTGTACTCAAAGAAGTAAGTCACCATGGACCTGAAAAGCCTTAACCCTAAGCCCTATAAGGTTCCTCTTAGAATTAGGAGGATTAAGATCTTAATCAAGCTCCATTTCCCAATTTAATTCCAGGCTAGTTTAAATGTCAACTATAATCCAGGAAAAACTATATACATATATACAAGGATGCTATTTACACAATATTTACACTCATGCAACAATTTTTGAAAAATGTTTTGAAATCATGGATGTGTGCATGAATGCAAGTTTTGCAAAATATTTACCCAAATTTACACAAGATTTTTGCAAACTTTTGATTTTCAAAACATTTTGGAAAAATTTTGTACTATATACATAATTTTTATATGCACATATTTACATAAACTTTACACAAAAAGTTTTTGAAAACATTTTTACAAAAATATTTTGTACAATAGCTATGTATGTGCAAATAAAAGAATGTTTATTTACAGAAAATTTTTTAATTTTTATGGATTTTGGGTTTTTAGCCATTTTTATTTATTTACACACTCACATAAAGTACAAGTTATGGTTAAAGTATATATGAAATATATACACACACCCCTATACTTAGCTCGAATGATGTCCTCAGAGTCAAGAGCGATGAAGAAGACATAACTCGTGCTGTGTATAGGGAAGTGAAAAGGATGGCTATATACAAAGACGAATGAATGAATAGAAATCAAGAGGGTCTCGGCTTTTCCCCCTATACTTAGGATCAAATAATCCTAAGCATAACAGGCTGTTCATGAAGGGAAAAGCGAGTGAAGAATGTACAGGGTCTACCCCCTATACTTAGGGTAAAATATCCCTAAGTATAGGCAGCAAAAACAGGGATAGAAATGAATCAAAAGAAATACCCGAGAGTCCTACATCCCCCCTATACTTAGGGTAAAGTATACCCTAAGTATAGCATAATCAAAGGATGAGAAAAGGGATGTGGACTAAAGAATGGAATGATATGGACATCTGGATCTATACAAGTCGGGAGAACAGTGATAATCAGGCATGAGATGCAATAGATGTGAGTCAAAAGACCACATCTCACGCAAAATGAATAGGGGCAACATCAACGACCCACGGCTCGTGATCTAGAAATGACTTGAGCCGCTGGCCATTCACTCGAAAGGTACTCTCAGAAGACAACTCAGATATATCAATACTCCCATTGTCGTGTACCTTTCTCACAAGATAAGGTCCCTTCCATTTGCTTTGTAGCTTCCCTGTAAATAGATGAAGCCTAGCATCAAACAGCCATACTCTCTATCTAGTCTCAAAATGCTTGTTGCTGATATGAGAATCATGCCACTCCTTCACTCTCTCCTTGTACTGTAGGCTGTTTGAGAAGGCGGTATCACGAAGCTCCTCCAAGGCTGCTAACTCTGCCCTCCTCTGGTCTCCTACACTATCTATATCCAAAAGTATATCTGTAACAGCCCAAAGTGACCTATGCATCAACTCAACAGGTAAATGTCACGGCTTGCCATAAACTAGGCGAAAGGGAGATGTGCCCAAAGGTGTCTTGAAAGACATCCTATATTCCCACAAGACCGAGTCCAAAAGCAGTGACCAATCCTTTCGGTCAGGGGGACAACTTTCTGCAATATAGTCTTGATCTCCCTGTTCGACACTTCGGCTACACCATTCGTCTATGGATGGTATGGAGTGGAAACTCGATGGTCTATGTCGAACTCGCTAGCAAGGGCCTTTACCTGGTCGTTGATGAAATGAGACCCCCCGTCAGATATCAACACTCGAGGTACCCCGAACCGTGTAATGATGTGCTTCCTCAAGAATCTGCAAACTGTCCTGGCATCTGCGGTTTGGGTGGGGATGGCCTCAACCCAACGACTCACATAATCAACGGCCAACAGAATGTACTCAAATCCCTGACTCTTAGGGAATAGACCCATGAAATCGATGCCCCATGCGTCAAAAACCTCACAGAAGTGAATGGGCTGCATCGGCATCATATCACGCTGTCCACAAGTGCCCATCCTCTGACAGTCAGTACACCTCTTCACGAACTCATCAGAGACCTTGAAGAGGGTAGGCCACCATATGCCGCATTGGAGCACTTTCTGTGCCGTTCTCCTCCCAGAGTGATGTCCTCCTGCCTCAAGCTTGTGGCAGTAAGTGAGGACGCTATGGTGCTCCTCCTGAGGAATGCACCTACGCAAGACGCTATCCCCTCCTTCGTGGTAAAGGATGGGATCCTCCCAGTGGTAGGACTTGGCCTTCGCGAGGAAGGTCTCAAGCCTCTGCCTGGGCCAATCTTGTGGAACTTTCTTAGCAACAAGAAAGTTTACAATATCGGCGTACCACGGGAGAGAGGCGATAGCAAGGATCGCCTCATCTAGGAAGGTCTCACAAATAGGGTCAATATGCTCAGAATCCTCAAGATGCTCTAATCGGGAGAAATGATCCGCCACCACATTCTTGACTCCAGGCTTATCCTTAATCTCGATGTCGAACTCCTGGAGTAGAAGGATCCATCTAGTCAGTCTGGCTTTGGCATCCTTCTTTTCTATGAGGTACCTGATGGCAGTATGATCAGTATACAAGGTCACTCTAGATCCAATAATGTACGATCTGAACTTATCTAGGGCGAATACTACGGCTAGCATCTCCTTCTCTGTGACTGTGTAGTTCCGCTGCACGGAATCCAATGTGCGGCTAGCGTAGTGGATAGCAAATGGAACTCCATCCCTCCTTTGTCCCAGCATGGCCCCCACGGTAAAATCGGAGGCATCCGTCATGATCTCGAATGGGAGAGACCAATCAGGCGGCTGGAGAACAGGAGCCTCAACAACACATCGCTTGAGAGTCTCAAACGACAAAAGACACTTGTCATCGGTAAAAAACTCGGTATATTTCATCAGCAGGTCAGTTAACGGTCGGGCAATCCTACTGAAATCATGAATGAATCACCAGTAGAAACCGACGTGCCCTAGGAAAGACCGTAACTGCCGCAAATTGGACGGTGGTGCGAGTTTTCTAATGACATCTACCTTGGACAAATCCACCTCCATGCCCTTGTTGGAGATGATATGGCCAAGCACCGTCCCTTGAGTCACCATGAAGTGACTCTTCTCCCAAGATAGCACAAGGTGAACCTCTGTACATCGTTGAAGGACTTGGTCTAGGCAGTCAAGACAGGAGTCGAATCCGTCGCCGTAGACCGAGAAATCATCCATGAAGACCTCCAAGCACTCCCCTACCATGTCCGGAAAGATCAACAGCATGCATCTCTGAAAAGTCGCAGGGGAATTGCATAGCCCAAATGGCATGCGTCGAAGGCGTATGTACCGAAGGGACAGGTAAAGGTGGTCTTGTTGTGGTCCTCAGGAGCGATGGCCACTTGGTTGTAGCCCAAGTACCCATCCAGAAAACAATAATGGCTCTTCCCTACCAGTATCTCAATGATCTGATCTATAAAGGCAGGGGAAATGATCCTTCTTGGTGGCCTGTTGAGTCGTCTGTAATCTATGCAGACTTGCCAAGAAGTGGGTACCCGTGTAGCAATCTCCTCTCCAGACTCGCTGACTACTGTAGTGATGCCCGTCTTCTTGGGCACCACATGCAAAGGGCTGACCCACTTGGAGTCGGAGATGGGGTAGATAAAATCGATGCTCCACCATTTCGATATCTCCTTCATGACAACCTCTCTCAGATTCAGGTTCAGCCACCGCTGGAACTCACGCGACGGCTTCACCTCATCCTCGAGATAGATATGGTGGGAGCACAGGGCCGGACTTATCCTCTGGAGATCTGCTACGCTCCATCCTATCGCCTTACGTTCTTTTCAAGAACCCCCATCAGACGGGATTCCTGCTCTCCAGTCAAATCAGCGGAGATAATGACTGGGTCCATCTCATGCTCACCCGTAAGGAACCTATACTTTAGCGACGCAGGAAGTGGCTTCAGCTCTGGACAACTGGGTGCTGGTGGATCTGACCTCTGAAAACTCTGTGTGAAGGCTGCCAAATCCGCATGGGAGAACTGAAACTCTCTGTCACACTCTGAACCTGGAGAAGGCTGCCCTGATGGACTGTCTCTGCTCTGCTCGGCATCTACCTCCTCCTAGCTGCAGGCTCAGTGGAAGTCATATCTGGAATGAAATCATCAAACTCTGTCCAGTCAAAATCTGACTCCGAGGGATCTGTATCATCCAAGGTGGCCTCAGTACCATCGTCATCACAAAACAAATCAGTATCGCGGTCGAGAACCGGCTTTGCTGCCTCTAAAGTATCCTGGACCAAGAATGCGCTCTCCAAAGCTCTCCTCTGTTGTCGTCTCTGCATCAACGGAATCTGAAGGTGAGAGGATGGCCTGTGCATCTGGGTCTGCCCAAACTGCCTCGTCATCTGTGATCACAAAGTCGCAGGTCCTGGTGGATGTCTGGCCTGGCATCTGTCATCTACTCTGTATCAGAAGTAGTCTTTAAGCATGCTCTGTCTCTGGCTCTGCTGTCCTCGACCATCTCTATTTGTACACTTTCGCCCTGACGCGAAAGTATACCTTCCCGCTATCATGGTCGGTCACTGCCTTGGATGTGGCCAAGAACGGGCGACCGTGAATGATGGGGGTATCGGTCACTTAATCAGGGATCTCCATGTCCAACACTACGAAGTCCACGGGAATTGCAGGCCCTGAATTGTGACGACAGCATCCCTCCGCAACTCCTTCGGCCTCTTGACAGATCGATCAGCAAACTGAAGGACTGTCCTGCCTCTGTCGAAGAGTGCCCAACTCGAAGTGGTCGAGAAGGGCTGCTGGAAGTAGGTTGATCGACGATCCGCTGTCTAATAGAGTACGGTCGAACCTCTGCTCTCTGATATGGCATCTGACATAAGGGGCTCCTGAGTCTGGCCTCTTGGCCGGCAGACGGTTCTGGATCCCGAAACAAGTAGCTCTGGTCAACACATGAATCTCTGAATGTGGTTCTCCTCCTCCTCCTAATTGTAGTCCTGTCTCTGAGTGAACGTTGGAGTAGAGGGCTGTGCTGCAAAGCCTCCTGAAGAGTCAGCTGAATGTGAAAATGATCTATCATCTGTTGGTTGAACTCTTCCTATTGTCTCTTTTCGGGATTTTCAATTTTCTTCCCCTTTCCCATCTGAAGAGCTCTAGGGAGGGGATCACAAGGTCCTTCTCAGATGAAGGACTGGGAACGGGTCTGAGCTGCTCGACGACATGATCCACACATACATCAAGCACCACAGTGGGACCATAAGAAAACAAACCCTTTCCTTTATTTCCAGAAGTGTTCTGAGATACATCAGCAAAAGAAAAACTATAGGACTCTAAGAAGACACGGTGTCATCAGCACCACCATCGGCTGGAAGACTCGCAGCCTCAGTACCGCTCTCTGGCTCGACAACATGGGTGGCCTCAGTACCACCTCCTCCAACTGGTTAAACCGGTGGCCTCAGTACTGCCGGTGGGATCAGCATCCGTGGTGGCATCAGTACCACCGTCATCATCTCTAGCGGCATCAGTACCGCCTCTCCTCCTCGCCTGGCTCTCTGGAAGTATCCTCGGGTGTCGCTCAGACGAGTCGCCGCCTGCTGGCATCCTACCGCTCCTAAGTGTGGCAAAATCAGTATCAAACAAATATGCAGGACATATCTCCAAATGTATCACTAGGAGTCGCATACTCAGTACAAACTACCTGCTCAGATTTCCTCTTGAGGTTGTTCGGATTAGGCTCTATCTAGACAGGGATGGAGGCCTTCCCTCTCACGATGTCCCGCATCTCCTGGCGTAACTCATCCATCTCTCGTCGGAATGTAGCCTACTGATCGGTGAGAAGGCGGGCTATGTCATCCAAGGCGGGGTTCTCATAGGATGGCCCATGAGAACCTACGGGTAGCCTCTCTGGTAGTGAGGCTGCTGCTGCTGCTGTGGTGGAGAGGGGTAAGACTGTGGATGATGCTGCGGCTGATGAGGCTGGTCACACCTCCAAGACTGTCCCTACTGATAGGTACGAGGACCATACTGCTGTGACTGTTGTGGCTGTTGTTGTGGGTACACTGGGGGCTGCTGCTGGTGATCCCTCTGATGGTTGTAACTGGCCATCCTGTCTTGACGGCTGCTGCTGGGCTGGGCACCTCCGGCCGACCAACGGAATCCGGGATGGTCTCGTCAGATACCGGGCTGGGGGCGGTCGTACCAAATCCCGTTGACATCCATCACGGCTCTAGCTCGTAAGGGGCTGGCGGGAGTACTGCCAGAGGCTGATCCGGCTGGTATACCACCATCTGCGTGTCCGGAGATGGCGGTGACTGGTAAGTGGGCTGCGGCTGCTGGTACGGCTCCGCCTGTACAAGATGGACCTGTCTAGGCTGCTAGTGGGAGCTGGAGCGCTGGGACGAGCTGCTGTTGCTGCGAGGATCGCCTCGTACCTGAAGACGGGGCTGGGAAGCCATCTGTGCTTCTTGGAGACACATGAGCTGTGTCTTTAGGTCACTCAGAGTCTGTGCCATCTGCTCCATCTGCGTGATGCCCTGGCACTGCTTCTTCTCAATAATCTCCATCCGGTCCAGCTTCTCGCTGATAATCCCCATGTATGCGGCTGAACTCTCGGCCTGTGCTGCTGCCGCGGATGAACTGGAAGGACCGGCGTCGACCCGTACTATCTTCTGGTACTACACGGTCTGTGGCTGGGGTCTGCCCTGTGTGTAGAGTCGGTTCTGGGACATCACCATATAGTTCTCGGCCATCTCCTCGTAGATGGCCCAGACCTGATCATGATCCTTGGCAAAGTAGGACCCGTCACAAGAAGCGTTCACCAAGCCCTGAAGCTCTAGTGTCAACCCGCTGAAGAAGCTCTGAACTAGGTTCGGCTTAGAGATGTCATGGTGCGAGCATCTGTCCGTCAGCTCTCTGACCCTCTCTCATGCCTCGTGGAACTGCTCGTTGGGGAGCATGGAGAAGTTACTGATCAGGCTCTTGCGGTATTCGTCTGCCCGAGTGGATAGTACTTGTGCAAGTACTCGGTGCGGAGCTGCTCCCAAGTGTAGACAAACTTCCCCAAGTGCTTCAGCCAGGTGGCTGCTCTGTCTGCTAAGGATAAGGGGAAGGCAATCATCCGTATGGTATCCTGGTCCACCTGAGGGTCGTGGACTGTGCTGCAGATCATCAAGAACTCCTGAAGGTGGAGATGGGGCTCCTCTGTGGCGAGCCCATGGAACCGGGGGAGGGAGCTTCAAAGTGTCGGGGGGAACTTGAAGTCACGCACGATGGCTGGAAGCACTACCCAATGATGCATCAGGGTCGATTCAGGTTGTGTAACTCCCGCATCGGTCTCGGTGGGTCTGCTGCTGCTGCGGCTGCTGCGGCGGCTGCCGCATCGTCGGGTATCCTCGGCCGTCTCCGGGCTCGCGCTGGTCAAGAGCGGCTCTCAACTGCTCCATCTCCACGCTTCATGTCCAACATGAATGCTCCCTGATCCCTCAACTGTTGTTGAACTATCTCGAGGGAAGCGATCAGGGTGGAGTTGATCGCACCCTGGTCCATAATGAATGTATGCTCAAGCTGGGGACCTCGGGTGCGGTCATCACTGCTGTCGGCCATAGTCTCTGCAAAATCAAAGCATCCAAACTCAGGTGCCGATAAATCATCTGTATGTCTCTCCTCTGGCACTGGTATCTCAGACTCAGAAGAAGGGGATCAAGGGGGAACAGGGTGGAGTCAAACTCGGGTTCGGAGAGCGGGTCTCGGCTCTCGCGAACCAACCTAGATGAGCGGACAGAAGTGCTGGGAAGCGGTGCAGCCAGAGGCTACCTAAGAGACCTTCTGCCCATCATCTTGATCTGGCAAGTTGGGCGGATGAGATCTGGTAACAACTATGATCACAAGCAAACCCCTAATTCACCAACGCAACGCGAGCTAAAGACCATAAAGGCTCGATCAATTATCTTTTCATTCAGTCAGGATAGCAGAGCAATTAATGTGACCTGTTGGGTAACCCGATATTTCCTCAACCGACTGTCCCGTACAGAAATAGCCGGTAATCAGTCGAGAAAAATATCGGAGGGCTCTACCTAGTGTGTGGGTCACTCTCCCCAAGACAATGAGGGGATTGCTCTCCCCAAGACAAATTTTTCGGTGAGCGTCTTTTAGGGTCAACAGAGTTAGCAGTCCCAAATTTTATTGTTTTTTTAGGTATTTTTCAAATAAAAAGAAATCGCCTAACGAATTTTTCGATTCTCCTGGTTATTAAATCCAAAAATCAGGGGGGAGAAGTCGAAAAAGCCGATGCGCGATGAAATCAATGATGCATGCAGAGTAAGAGATGCGTACCTGACTCCAGCAGTCTACATGCAAAATGATCCACGCAGAATTTAAAGATAGAAAATAAACTACCTAAATGGTGCAGGCGGAAAACCGAGTCCCTAAACAGCAGTTCTACTCGAAAGAACGGTTAGTCGACCACCAGTCTCCAAACCAAGAGTCCGGTCTCTGTCCACCCCTCCTCCTCCCGACAAATCGGGTTCAGGAGCAACGCTTGGCAGGGTGGGTTGCGGCACGTAGGCTCGAAGGTAGTGAGTCGGCTATTTTTTTTAATTTTTTATTATAGGTCCAATTACCGATCTATAGGTGCAGGCAGATATATTAGGGTGTTTGTATCCTATGTATTACATCACAATCAAGTAGAAAATCCTATGGCTAGGGGCTCGAGAAACCACGAGAAACCGGAAAAGGCAGTAAAGAAAACAAAACCGCGAAAAACTACGAAGAAAACTAAGGGGTCCCCGAGCACACCGATGCTCGGCGAAACAGACCCCTAATGTGTCTAAGTCCAAGAGAGTGTCCTGTCCCTGTATTATTACAACAATTATTCAAATAATAAATCTAATCTACTCTAATCTACTCCTCCCACATTCAGCTACTTCCCCGCGCTCTCCTGCGGCTCCGTGCAGAAGAGAGCCGCCTCCGATCACCGCGGTTGCGCCGGCTCCTCGAAAGTTTCCGCCTCGATCCTCGGGCCCTCGCACGAAAATATCAAAGTGTGTCAAGCCACATAAAATAAAGCAGATACAGCAAATAAAATAAACAGGGATATATGTGCAAAAATGCAAATAAAAATAAACAAGCAAAAACAAACAAAAACAAAAATATAAGAAAATAAAATAAAATAAAATGAAATGAAAATAAAAGAAAAAGAAAAAGCCGCGAAAAGCCGCGGACTCAGAAAGAGCCGCGGAAAACCGCGAAAAAGAAAACAAAAATAAAACAAAAATAAAATAACTACTAAGTCGTGCTCCCCGACAACGACGCCATTTTGATGAGCTGAACTTCCGAATGAACTAAGGTGGATAAAATATAGCGAAGGTCGTTGCGACATTAGCCGCTCGATAAATCCAGCTCAACAAGAAAAATGTAAGATCAGACCACCAAAACAAAGACAATATCAATAAAATCAACTAGTGGCCCTGGCTATTGGATTAGCCTGGTATAGCGACCAGGGTCAGACTCAGGGAGCACGTGATGGCCTTGCGGCCTACGAAGTAGTACGCGCTGGCTAACCCTCGCTGGATGGAGGGTGGAGAAGAGGCCAAGTGTATGATCTGATGGTGGTTGCTGGACCTCTTCTTCACCCTGATCGGACGGTCCACGACAGATCTGGCACGGCAAGGTGGATGGATGGCTCTGGAGGGTCCAGGAAGAACAGGTGGTCGGCAAACTTCGCCGGCCTAGTACGAACATGGTGGACCTCCTCGGGGGCTGTTGAAGATCGGAAACGAGTCATCGGAGCCTCCCGCGTCTGAAGAGCCCCTCCGATGGCGTCAAGGAGCTCCGAGGAGCCCAGGCGACAGCGGCGGAGCTGATGCTCCTGTGCTAAATGAGGCGGACCTCAGATGGTCCTCCTCTGACCTGCAAAGTGACACAGAAAGCCTCCTGGGTCAAGGGCAAAATGCCTCGACCCGGTTAGAGGTGAGGGGGTGAATGATGCGTCGGGACGAAGGAGCTCCAGCGAAGCGACGGCGAAGGAGCTCGACTCCCAGTTCCTGTGTGAACTGGGTTGAGTGGATGGGTGGAGAATGTGCGGGGGGAGAAGGGTGAAGGTGATGGTCGGTTCCGATGATCGAATGGGGGACGGATATGGTCGGAATCGGCGGTCGTCGGCGGAAGAGGAAATTGGGCGTAAATGGAAATTAGCAAAAAAATAGGAAGATCTAAGCTTACCAGATGATCGGAGTCGACTGGGGACGAGCTGTTGAAGCTCTAGGTCCTTGCCGCGAGGGCCGTCGATGCCCGAGGCTCGAGCACCACGCAGGGCGCGACGCACGACGGTGCTAGGTCGCCGGATCAATGGTCTGGACACTCTCTCCTCGCTGCGACACTACCCTCAGCTCGCTGTCACTCAGGCGAAGGCAATGGAGGTCCTGGGTTGGAGAATGCGGAGCCAAAGATGCTGGAATCATGCGGCGGAGCTGGGACTTTATATTCCTAGGGGTCTGGCTAGAAGGTGGTTAGGCGAGGGAATCGGAGCACGAATCCCCCATAACCCCGCCCGGGCATGGATCAGGGATGAACGCAGATGGATTAGGACCCGGGGTTTACGGATTTGGAGCTCGGATCAAGTGGCGATAATTTGGAGAAATCGGATCGAGGCACTGGATCCGCGGGTCGGTGGTCCAGGGGGGGAGTTGACCGGGGGTCAACATCCCCCGTGGACCAATGGGATGCGGCCATGTATAAAAGAATTGAAAATTCAATAAAAAATAGTAAATGGCTGAATTATCCAAAACTCAAAACATGAAAAATATTTCTTTTATTTTAAACTATTTTTTTGTGATTTTTATTTATTTTTTTTGAAATAAAAATAAGGTATGTACAATATAGTATAATATATAGGTATATATACAATATTGTCTTTTTTATTTTTGATTTTTAATTACTTATTTTTGTACATTTTTATTCCAATTTTATATTTTATTTTTGTTTACAATATAAAATTTGGATTATTTTGGTACTTTTATTTTATTTTTATTGTTTATTTACAAAGGTAAAATAAATACTTATGTACACCTATATACATGGTATATATACAATGTAGGAAATTGATTTTATTTTTATTCCTTTTTATTTTATTTTTATTTTTGTGGTTTTTATTTTATTTATTTACACCATGAAATATAGAGTATGTACAATTTTTATGGGATTTTAATTTATTTATTTATAGGGGTAAATAAATAGCTAAAGGGGTCCTATGTACATGATGACTATATACAATGAAGGGTATTTTTATTTTCTTTTTAGATTTTCTATTTTTATTTAAATTTAATATTTAAAAATATATACAAATAAATACAAACCCACTTTTATTTTTGTTTTAGAGGAAAATATTTTATTTATTTATTTACAGGTATATATACACCCATGAGCTTCCTTATCTCCCTCTACTTTGGCTTTTATGCGGTCAGGCCCATGCCGAGCCCTCCCTTGGGATTAGGTCGCTCAATATTTATTCTAAATATCTCCTCCTTTTTCTTTTGTCTCTGTATTCTTTTATTTATGCACAAACACATGCTAATTATTAATTTTTACACAATGCATGCAATTTGATAATTATTTATATTTACAAGAATATACATGTGTTTGGCATAGGTTTTGTAGCTAAAATAAAAGAATAAAGAGTGATGAATGGGTATTCATCACTCCACCATTTCGAGATCTCCTTCATGACAACATCTCGAAGGTTCGGGTTCAGTCGCCGCTGGAACTCATGCACGGCTTTGCATCCTCCTCGAGATAGATATGGTGGGAGTACAGTGCCGGACTTATCCCATGGAGATCAGCTACACTCCATCCTATCACCTTGTGATTCTTTTCAAGAACCCCCATCAGACGGGATTCCTGTTCTCTAGTTAAATCCGCTGAGATAATGACTTGGTACATCTCATGCTCGCCCGCAAGGATCTATACTTCAGCGATGAAGGAAGTGGCTTCAGCTCTGGACAACACTGTGCTGGTGGATCTGGCCTCTGAAATGTCTGAGTGAATGCGGCCAAATATGCATGGGAGAATGGAAACTCTCTCTCGCACTCTGAATTGGGCGAAGGCTGCTCTGCTCGTGTCTCTCTGATCTATGTAAAATCAACCTCCTCCCTAGCTGTCGGCTCTGTGGAAGTCAGACACAGTATCAAATCATCAAACTCAGCCCAGTCGACATCTGACTTCGAGGGATCTGCATCAGAATCACAAACAAAATCTGCCTCGCGATCGGGGACTGGCTCTGCTGCTTGAGATGTATCCTGGACCATGGGTGTGCTATCCAAGCTCTCCTCTGTTGTCATCTGTGCATCAGCAAACTCTACAAGTGAGAGGATGGCCTGTGTTGATGGGTCTGCCCAAACTGCCTCATCATATGTGATCACAAAGTCGTAGTCCTGGTGGATGTCTCGCCCTGCATCTTCCATCTGCTCTGAATCGGAAGTCTGCTCGGAGCTAACTGAATCTCGGGCTCTAGTCTCCTCGATCGTCTCTATTTGTACACTCTCACCCTCGACGCGAAAGTATACTTTCCCACTATCATGATCGGATATCACCTTGGCTATGGCCAAGAACGGGCGTCCTAAAATGATGGAGGTATCGGTCACGGACTCAGGGATCTCAATGTCCAATACAACAAAGTTCACGGAGAATTTCAGGCTTTGAATCGTGACGACAACGTCCTTCAGCAACCCCTTCGGCATCTTGACAACAACAAACTGAAGGACCGTCTTGCTCTGTCGTAGAGGGCCTAACTCGAAGCGGTCGAGTAGGGCTGCCGGAAGTAGGTTGATCGAAGACCCGCTGTCTAATAGAGTACGATCGAACCTCTGCTCCTGAATGTGGCATCTGACATACGGGGCTCCTCCATCTGGTCTCTTGGCTAGCAGACAATTATGGATCGCGAAACAAGTGGCACGAGTGAGCACATGGATCTCTGACTGGTGGTTCCTCCTCTTCCTCCTGACAATGGTCCTATCTCTGAGTGATCTCTGGAGTAGAGGTATGTGATCCAAGCCCTCCTGTAGAGTCAGCTATATGTTGAATCGATCTATCATCTGCTGGCTGAACTCTATCTGATGGTTCTTTTTGGGATTTTCTTTTTTCTGCCCCTTAGCCAAACGGAGTGGGGACTGCTGGGTCCTTCTCAGATGAAGGACTAGGAGAGGGTCTGGGCTGCTCAAGCACGGCAGAATTCACGCATACATCATCAATCACCACAGGTGGATCAGAATAAAACAAACCCTTTTCTTTATTCATAGAAACGTCCTGAGGTACATGAACAGATGGAAAAACAACAGGACTAGTAGTAGAAGTGTTGGTGGCCTCAGCACCACCCTCGGCATCTGGCTGCGCGGCATCAGTACCATGCTCTGGCTTGACATCACATCTGGTGGCATCAGTACCACCTCCTTCATCAGGTGAAACGACGACCTCAGTACCGTCAGCTGGATCAACATCCCTGGTGGCATCAGTACCATAGTCATCATCTCTAGTGGCCTCAGCACCGCTCCTCTCCTCGCCTGGCGCTCCTGAAGTGGCATCGAGTCGTCGCTCAGACGAGGCACCACCTGCTGGAATCCTACCGCTCCTAAGTGTAACAAAATCAGCATCAAACATGTATGCAGACATATCACCAAGTGAAAGCACTAGGAGTGGTGATCTCAGTGAACTCTACCTGCTCAGATTTCCTCTGCAGGCTGTTTGGGTTCGGTTCAATCTGGGCAGGGATGGCGGCCTTCCCTCTCACGATCGTCCTCATCTCCTGATGGAACTCGTCCATATCCCATCGAAATGTAGCCTGCTGCTCAGACATGAGGCGGGCGAGATCATCCAAGGCGGGGTTCTCATAGGTCAGCCTATAAGAACTTGACGGGTAGCCTCGCTGGTAGTGAGGCTGCTGCTAGTGGTGGTGAGAGTGAGAGGGGTACTGCGGCTGATGATACTGTTGTTGATTAGGCTTCTCTCGCCTCCAAGGTTGTCCCTGGTGATAAGGATGAGGACCATACAGCTAGTACGGGGATGATTGCTGCTGTTGTTAAACCGGGGGCTGTTGCTGCGGGTGATGCTCACGTTGCTGGTCGTACTGGCCACCCTGGGCTGGAGGCTGCTGCTGGGAACTGTCGGTCGACCAGCGAAATCCGAGATAGTCTCGTCGGATACTGGGCTAGGGTCGGTCGTACCAAATCCCATTGACATCCATCAACGGCTCCTGCTCGTACGAGGGCGGGGGGAGTACTGCCAGAGGCTGATCTGGCTGGTAAACCACCATCTCGGTGTCCTGGGATGGTGGTTACGAGTAAGGCTGTTGCGGTTGCTGGTAAGACTCCACCTGGACAAGGTGAACCTATCGAGGCTGGCTGGAGTGCTGGGACGAGCTACCGCTGCTGCTCGGATCTCCTCATGACCTGAGATGGGGCTGAGAAGCCGCCTGTGCCTCCTGGAGACACATGATTTGTGTCTTCAGGTCACTCAGTGTCTGTGCCATCTGATCAATCTGCGTCATGTCCTGGCACTGCTTCTTCTCTATCAGCTCGATCCGGTACAGCTTCTCGCTGATGATGCCCATGTCTGCGGCTGTGGATTCGGCCTGTGCAGCTGCCGCGAACGATGTGGAAGGACTGGCATCGACCCGTGCTATCTTCTGAAACTGCACGGTCTGTAACTGTGGGCGTCCCTAGGTGTAGAGTCGGGTCTGGGACATCACTGTATAGTTCTCGGCCATCTCCTCATATATTGCCCAGCCCTAATCCTCATCCTTGGCAAAGTAGGAACCACCACATGAAGCGTTCACCAGGCCCTGCAACTCTGGTGTCAACCCGCAGAAGAAGCTCTGAAATAGGTTTGGCTTCGAAATGTCATGGTGCGAGCATCTGTCTATAAGCTCTCTGAACCTCTCCCATGCCTCGTGGAACTGCTTGTTAGGGAGCATGGAGAAGTTGTTAATCAGGGCCCTCGCTGCATTGGTCCGCCCGAGTGGATAGTACTTGTTCAAGTACTCGATGTAGAGCGCCTCCCATGTGTGGACAAACCTCCCCAAGTGCTTCAGCCAGTTGGCTGCTCTGTCTACCAGTGAGAAAGGGAACGCAATCATCCTAATGGTGTCCTCTTCCACCTACCAATCGTGGACGGTGTTGCAGATCATCTCAAACTCCTGGAGGTGGAGATGGGGCTCCTCAGTCGTGAGCCCGTGGAAGCGGGGTAGAAGCTGAATGGTCTGTGGGGGAAACTTGAAGTCCCCACGATCGTCGGAAGCACAATCCACCGGTGAGTAAGCATCAATCCGGGGTTGTGCAACTCCCGCATCAGTGTGTCTCATGCTGCTGCTGCGGCTGGCCGGGCTGGCTCATCGAGTTGATCGGGTATCTCTGGCCCGCCTCCTGCAGCTCTCTGCTGCTCTCGATTGGCTCTTATCCTCTCCATCTCTCTCCTCATCTCAACCATGAAAGCCCCTTAATCCCTAATCTGATGTTGCATTGTCTCGAGAGAGGCTATCAAGGTGTTGTTGATTGCACCCTAGTCCAGGACGTAAGTCTGCTCTGCTTGGAGACCTCCAGTGTGGTCATCGTTGCTACCGCCCATGGTCTCTACAAAGGCAAAAGACCCAAACTCGGGTGCCGATAAATCATCTGTCTGCTGTCTAGCATCTGGCACTGGTATCTTTGGACTGGTAGAAGGGTGGTCAAGGGGGAATAGGGTGGAATCGAAATTAGGTTCGGAGAGCGGGTCTCGGCTCTCACAAACCAACCTAGATGAATAGGCTGGAGTGCTAAAAAGCGGTGCAGCCAGAGGCTGCCTAAGAGACCTCCTTCCCATCATCCTGATCTTGAGAGTCGGGCGGATGAGATCTGGAAACACATAAGATGAGCAAACAAAACCCCAGGTTCACCTACTAACCACCGAGCTGAAGACCGTAAGGATTCGGTCAATATATCTTGTCAATTTTTATTTAGGTGATCATGTCAGAATATTAGAGCGGTTACATGAGCTGATAGGAATCCAACGCCCCCAGGAGATTGTCTTGATCCCGAACTAGATCTTTCCCAGCCAGTACAAGCCGCGGACTGTTTACTGGCTACCCGATCTACTCGCTCTATTAAGGATATCGCGGCCCGCTTTACCGGAGACCGGAGCGATCTTCACTGGAGAACGACTAGCCCAGAAGCAGTAGTATGAAAGGGGGTCAGATGTGGCTCTAGCCTAGTGTGTGGGTTGCTCTCTCGCTCATCCAAACCAGACAATGAGGGGGTTGCACTCCCGAAGACAAATTTTTATGTGAGGTATCTTTTAGGGTTAAGTGTGTTTAGCAGTCCCAATTTTATAGTTTTTTCTTTTTAGGTGTTTTTCAAGCAAACAATGCCTAACGAATTTTTCGGGTTCTCCTGATTATTTTAAGTCCAGAAAAAAGGGGGAAAAGGCGAAAAAGCCGATGCACGATAAAATCAATGATGCATGCTGAGTAAGAAATGCGTACCTGACTCTGACACTCTACATGTAGGGTGATCTGCGCATAAATTAAAGACTGAAAATAAACTACCTATATGATGCACGAGGAAATCAGCCTTAAGCGAAGTAGTTTCTACATGAGAAGAACCAATGACTAACGGGTCAACAGGAGGGGTCGGTGTCCGGACTCGGATGCTGATCGGTGCCCGCCACAACGGGTCCTACCAGCGCTGTATATGGCCTCTATCGGCGCGTGACCCCTCAAGTGACCAGGTTAGCCTTTTCTTTATTAATTTTAATTAGGTCCAATTACGATCTAATAGGCACATGCAGATAATTAGGTGTTTGGATCCTAATCAATTACGTCACAATCAGTAGAAAAATCCTAAGCTAAGGCCAAAATCACGTAAATCAGATAAGTAGTAAATAAAATGCGATAAAAACAAAGCCGGCGAAAAACCGCAGTAAGGTCCCCGAGCACACCGGTGCTTAGCAAAATAGACCCCGATGAATCACCAAAGTCCAAGTGTCTGGGTTCCTGTATTTTTACAAATAAATGTTCTACATAAAGTAAATTAAGCTAACTACGGCTATCTATGCGACTATTCCATGGCTCCCGCACTTCTGCTCGATTCCTCGCGTCCTCCTGCGGCTCCGTACAGAAGGGAGCCGCCTACGAATCCCGTGGTTGCGTCGGCTCTTCGAGAAGAACCGCCTCAGTCCTTCGGCCCTCGCAAGAAAACAAACAGAGGTGTCAGACACAGATTATTATAAAAATAAGCAAACAAAACAAATTAAGACAAACTATATGCAAAAATAGAAATAAACACACAAAACAAAAACACACAGAAACAAAATAAAATAAAATAAAATAAAATAAAAGGAAACAAAATAAAATAAAAATAAAACAGAGAAAATCAAAAAGCCTTGAAAAGCCACGGGCAAACGAAAAGCCGCGGAAAAAGCCGTGAAAACAAAACCGAACAAAAATGAAAAACAAAGACTACTAAGTTGTGCTCCCCGGCAACGACGCCATTCTGATTAGCCTGAAAAAGAAGACCAAGACCCGAGTGAAGGTATAAGAACAAGGGTCGTTGCGACCCGGATCTCGGTACTCAGCTCAACAAGAAAATCGAACCACCAAAATCAAAGATAAATTGATAAAACACGAAGCAGACCTCGTTATTTATTTAACCTGGTATAGCGACCAGGGTCAGACACAAGGAGCATGAATTGGCCGAGACGGCCTACGAAGTAGTCAAAAGTAAAATTAAAATAAAATAGATGTTTTTGGTGGATTTTTAAATGTTTTTAATTATTTTTTTGTATTTTTTATAATATGGAAATCATAGATATAAGGGAAAAAACCAACAAACCACTATTTATAAAACACAACAAATAAAGCCAAAAATACAAATAAATATGTTTTTAAGTTTTTTATATTTTTAAGTGTTTTTGGTGAATTTTTCAGAATTTTACAATTTTTAGTTGATCTTCTAAAAATCAAGAAAAGGGAAAACAGTGGATCAATGTGCAGCCAGACTTGAAAGGCTAATTAAAAATATCTAATTAGCCTCTAAAAATTGGGAGACAATTTTTATGAAAACTTGATACAAAAACTAAACTACAGAAAAAGAGTTTGCATTTTTTGAATTTTATAGAATTTTAAGAGATTTTTATAAAATTTGTAGTGTTTTTTTAATTTTTATGAGTTTTATAAATCCAAATGAGCCAAAATATGGACTGAAGCTAAGAAATAACAAAACAAACAATCAACAATTTTTTTAGATTTTTTAGGTGAATTTTTATATTTTTCTTTAATTCTTCAATTCAGACATTAACAAAAATGCGTGTTTTTGATTTTTTAAAGATAGCAAAATAACTCAAAAATATACCAAAAATTTTTGAAATTTTTACACAGTGGCAGGAGCCGCATATCCAAATTTCACTTAATTTGGAGTTTAATTGATATTTTATTCAACCGATACAAGGCACACAGCACACAAGGACCTAAGTGTAAGAAAACATAGTTTAGGGGTCAATCAGATAACACTTGCAAAAAGTGTAGGTCCTATACTGCAAATATTCCAAAAACACACGAGCTGGGCACGTGACTTCCACTCACAGTGGTGTTTATGTCATTCCAATTTATAAAAGACCAAACCGTAACACCCAACAATTACAGGATGAAATCTGCAAAATGTCCACTAACTCACGTGTCAAGGAACATGTTCAATACACATAGGGACTAAATAGCAATATCCAAGAATGCCAAGGTCCTCTATGCAAATTTCCCAACTAAAAATAACTAAATAAAATATTTACAGGACTAAACAGTTACAACCAAAAGAAGGGGGGCCTACAAGAAATTTACCCCTTATTGAGATCTATGGGTGGAAAGGCGCCACGTATGCGATCTAACGGTGGAGAGCAGTGGACGCCTCTCCGCTGATCAACGGTGTGGATTTGATCCTCAGATAGATCAATGGTTAGACGAATCCCTCAGATGAACGACTGGGATATATTCTGGCGCAGAGGGGTCGATCTGACGGTGCCTGGAGGTCCTCAAAGAACAGCTCGCCGATAAACTTCATCGGCCCAATACGCACGGTGGAGGGCTCCTCCGGAGCAGCTCTGAGAAGGGAAGTGATGCCCGAAGTCGTCTGTAGCTCCTGCTGTACTCCGATGAAGCCAAGGAGCCCTGGAGGGTCCCGGCGGCGATGAAGGCTCGGAGCTCCTGTGCTTCAGCTGTTGGACCCCCAGATGGGGTCCTTCCTCGACTCTACCTGCACAGGAAAAGAGCTGGGTCGAGGGCAAAGTGCCTCGACCCGATTATGTGCGAAGGGGGTGACCCTGTGAGGTGGGGCGGCGCTCTCCGGCGAAGCGACGACGGAGGGAAGCAGAGGTCCTACTCCGGGGTGAGTCAGGATGATCGGAGGGGCGTAGACGATGGGGAGAAGTCTCGTGAAGATTGTTCGAGGGTAGGATGGGTGAATGGTTGATGGGAGCGGAGCGAAATGGCCGGCGAAGGCCGGTGGTGCTAAATCGCGAAATTGAAATGGAAGGTGTTCTAAATGGTATCAAGGGTACCTGACGATCATAGACGTCTATGCTGGAGGTGGGTGACCTCCTCGGATCCTTGCCTCAATGGAGCGACGTCCCCAGAGGCTCGAGCTCCTTCGGGCGGAGCACGGCGGCAAGAACCACCGGACCAGGGGATAGAGCACTCCAATCCTCGCTGCAACGCCTCCTGAAGCTTCCTGTCACTCAAGGGTAGAAGACGGAGGTCCTTGGAATGAGAGATGGTTGTCGAAGGTGACATGAAATGTGCGGTGGAGCTGAGACTTTATATTGCTAGGGGTCCGGGAAGATGGGAGTCGGGAACGCTCATCGATGCACGAACCCCTAGGATGAAGGTCGGGCGAAGGTCTCGGATCATCGAGCTACAAATGGAGCCTGGGGTTTAGGCGAATGGAAGGCGGATCGACTCGAGAGAAATCAGAGAAGTCGGTTGGTGAAGCGGATATGCTAAGAGGTGGTCCTGGGGGGACAGTTGACCGGGGGTCAACATCCCCCGTGGACCAATGGGAAATCTCCCTTGGAAAATATTTTTAAAAATCAAAATAAAATTGAAAATGGCCTTATTTCCAAATATTTACAAAATGAAAAAAAATTATTTATTTTCAAAGATTTTTTGAGTGATTTTTATTTATTTTTTTGAAAAATAAATAATGTATTTACGTTATATTATTATTATATACCGGTATGTATACCTGTGTATTTTTTATTTTTTATTTTTTTAATATTTTATTTACATACATTTATTCCAATTTTATATTTTATTTATTTACATTATAGAATATGGAATATAAAGTGATTTTTATTGGTTATTTACAAGGGGAAATAAATAGGTATTTTATTCTATATACATGGTCTATGTACACTGATGAGAGAGAATTTTATTTATTTTTTTCTTTTATTTTGCCCATTTTTATTTTAGTTTATTTTTATAAATATGTACAAAATACGGGAAGCACAAATATATTTTTATTTTTAGAAAATAAAATATGTACATAAAGAGGATTATTTACACTATGTTGAGTTACTCTATCTCTCTCTACTTATTTTATTTTGCGGTGAGGCCCTTGTGGAGCCTTCCCTTGGGTTCAGGTCACTCAATATTTATTCTAAATATTTCCCTCTTTTTCTTTATTTATTTATTCTTTTATTTTTGCACAAAATATGTTAATTATTAATATCTATACAATGCATGCTTTTATCAATTTATTTTATTTACACAAATATACATGGTGTTTTGCACAGGTTTTTAGCTAAAATAAAAGAATAAAGAGTGATGAATGAGGATTCATCAGTGGCTCTGAGGCCCTATTTGAGAAAGCAACCGAATATCGACCCACGTTGGATGACTTTTGCTTCTCACTATTATTCATCTAAAGCCGATTCTCCTGGTCTCATCAGATATACCGGAATTATTTATTATGCCCATATTTAGATTGATGCTTCAGAATATTCATCCGAAGACGAATCACTTGACCCCAAGACTAAGAGAAAACTGATAAAGCAACTTAAGAACAAGAATATATGGAGTACCTCCACTTTCAAGTATTATTCTTTTGAGGATAACTCCGATGATGGTTGTCTTTCATCTGATTCATACACTTCATCTAAACTCCAGCATGATTTTCATGAAAATAACACTAATGATGGTTGGGACTCATATGCTCCATCTTCTTCCTATCATTAGGATTTCTCACCACATGCTCACAAAAAGACCCATCGAAAACCACCTTAATAATCGGCAACCCTCCCTCCCTCCCAGCCTCATCGGTCCCCTTGTACATATTCTTCCTCTGCTTAGATCAAGGCCTAAGTATAGGGGGGCCCGATGCCATCTGTATATACCATTCTCCTCATCAACTCGTTCTTGTGATCGCCCAATTTCCACCCTTCTTCTGTACTTAGGTTGACCAGAGGCTAAGTATTGGGGGACCCGATGCCCACCGTATATACTCTCTCCATCCACTTCTCTCATCATCTGCCTCATTTTCGCTCTTCTTCTATACTTAGACTATTCAAAGCCTAAGTATAGGGGGTGGGCCGATCTATTTTTTTTCTTTTCCTTTTTCACTTCCTTACGCTTAGCCCGAGCTAAGTCTTCTCCATGCTTCTTGTGCTTCGAGGATATAACACTCGCTAAGTATAGGGGGTGCGTATATATTTACCTATAGCTCGTACTTTCACATAAGTCTTTATGTATTTACAGGATGTGTAACTAACTTGTAAAAAAAGTTTTGCAATTAACATGACCGTGTCCATTTTTGACCAACCAAAACTTTTTTTGAAAAAGGCTTATTTTTTATTTTTGCACCCAAAAAAATCTCTCAAAATAGAAAGAAAAAAATGTCTACATTCCATACATTTGCACTTCATTCAGCATTACATGCATTTACATTTGTGAAAAGCCCTTGGGTTTTAAACCGAGTTATGAGCAAAAATCGAGAGTGGTTTGGACTTGATCTTAATCCACTTAATTTTCAGAATAACTTCACCGAGAAAGAGGATTTTAGAAGCTTCAGGTCTTTGACTTGATTCTTCGAGTTCCACATGATAATGTGCAGCGTTTGACTCTTAGTGTCTAACTTGGTCTCATGATTCTAGGTACAACTCTGGAATAGGGAACTAATTTGTACTCTCACACTATGCACTTAGCTCAACTTAGATGGACTGTTGGAAGACTATGTGAGTTTCTTTTTTGGTAGCGTGGACATCTAAAGATCGGAGTATGGGTTGAAATAAAGCTTCGGAAAAGGGATGGACAGCTAGGCACATTTTTTTCTAAGATCCCAAAACATGTACGGAAAAAAGATTCCATATTCGTAGGGGCACAACAAGATCCATGCAGATCTACCAAAAATCCAAACACAAAGAAGCCACTACCAAATAAATAGTCGACCAGAAAGGTACAAGCTTCAAGAAAACATGCAGATCTTGGTGGAGACTTGGCTAAACTAGCTGACTTCACAAGGAGAGGTGACTACACTGGTCATCCACCAGTTCTTTTACCTTTCTTCTAATTTCTCCCCCTCTTCGATTGTAAACATAGGGCGACAGACCTTAAAAGGAAATACCTGACATCTCGAGGACGAGTTACTAGAGAGGAGGTTTGCTTGTAGTCTGGCATCCTGGATGGGAATATCTAAAACCTTTCACACACATGAGTCAATTATTCAATGTTCATAGGGTATGCTTTGGGAAGAGGATTGATCTAAGATGTCTTTTGAGCCAAAATTGTGACAATGATGAGTAGAACTTGAAAGCTGTTGATTTTAAAATTCTAATTCTCACAAGAATTCTGCCAAACTAATAATCCAAAGGACGGGTCTAGCTCCATTTTCACCTTCTGCTCATGGTCTTAGTATGGAACCCAATCTCATTTCACCTCATTGCATTTTTTTATATGCTTGGGGATGAGCATGGTTTAAGTATAGGGGGATGATGAATCTCAGATTCATCAATCTAAAAGTAACTAATTAAGCACAATTCTCATGCATGTACAAATAATAGTTGCATTTTATCACACATAATTGCATCAAATAAGAAGCCAAAAATCTCTGCCCAATTGACCTATAAAATAGCCTAATTTCCCTGATTTTTAATTAATTCATGCTAATTCCAAATGACCTGAAATCACCTCCATTGCGCACCTATTACTAACAAGAATAAATGAAAAATACAAAAAAATCACTAACATAAATAAGTCGACCAGAAACTCAAAACCTAATTCCAAGATTTCCGAACTAAAATGCTGATATCTTCCTCATACATTGCTTGATTTGATCCTACTCACTTTTGAACTAATGTACATTCAAATACCTTTAAAACAAAACCAAGTTCAAGTGAATCTGAGCTCAAATGTCAAAGTTGTTTTGAGCCACTTTTGTACATTGTGTATTTTAGCATTTTTTATTTTATGTATAAAAATTAACTCATTTTATTTTATTTCTTCTTCATTTTTTTCTTTGATAAAAGTTTTATTAAAATGTGCAAAAATCCAAATCCAAAATGGTCTTGAAATCAAAGAAATTGTCTGAGTCTGAATCTTCACTAACAATCTGTACGAAAGTTGTTGCTTCTCATATTTTATATTATTTCTTTATTTTCCTAATTAATAAAAATCCTAAAAATATATTAATGTGAAATATTTATCTTTTATTTGATCATATTTTTTCGGATTTTTATCTTAATTAAAAATGACAAAAAGTTATAAAACCTAAAAATCAAGGTATTCTATGTACATAGAATACCCCAAAAATATCACTTTATGTTAATGACCTATTTTTGTTTGGCTATTTATGAAAGTTGTAGATCTCATCGAGACAAGCAACTTTCATGAAGAATATTTTTCACTCCAAGGTCATTTCATATTTATTTCCGATTTTTCTTTGTATTTTATTTTAGAAATTTCTAGTGATGGCATGTGGCAGCTCTTGGAGCTGCCACGTGCCACCCATTTTTTACCTTTATTTTTATATAAAAAATAACTAAAAATTAATTAATTAAAAAATAAAAAATAAAAAAAATGACGTGGTAGCACAAGAGCCGTCCGATCTCGGCCAATCAGATGGCCCCAGACCCGTCATCTTCCTCAGCTCGTTTCCACCTTTCCTCTTTTGGACGTGCTGCCTCACCGCGCTTCTCGCCTCACCACCGCCAATCACCGATCTCCCTCTTCGATCGCTCCTGCAATCTCGCACCACCTCCAATCTCAGTACTCCTTCGAATCACGCTCTCGTCCGATCCCCTCGATTTCCCCAAATTGTCAGTCAATCGATGGCCGCCTCACGATTTCCAATCCCCTTTTCGTGGTCCTCATCAATCTTGCATAGACAGATCTGCTCTCACCTTCTATTTAACTCCACCGACCATCCTGCCTTCAAATCCATCATCTGTTAGTCATACAAGTAAATGGTGCGGCGGTGACAAGACCGTCTCTTTCCCACCTATGCCGGCGAGATCCGAGCTCCGTTGGGCTCGTTGAGAGTGGTCGAGATCTGCCAGCTGCTTCTGCTTCAGTTAAACCTGTTGAGCCAACGCCTCCGACAACCAATGTCCACCTCCGCCTTCGACTACTTTGCCTCCATGATTTATGTCGTCAACAACTTCTTCTTCATCGAAACTAGGATAACTCTGTGCTCCGCTCCCTCGACCATCGATCCCTTGCAACTCCGCCTCTATCAACGAGCTCCTCCATCATCACTGCCAACTCCTGGCTGGAGCCATCCACATTGAGCCATCATCCTCGACCTTCAGACCCTACATGTGGCCTGCAGATGCCATCCACCACAAGAGGACCTCCCTCCATCTCGAAGCCACCGCTAACGGACGGGCTCCCAACCCGACACACTCCTCATAAGCGTAACACGTGTGTAAGGGGAAGATTTGCAAAGATGCCCTGGAAGCTCCTCCTTATTCCCAACTACCCCCAGTCACGTGCGCTGCACATGGCCGCTTGAACTAATTGCATTAAGCCCACTAGAGGATCAATGTATTGCGCATCCATCCTCGTTGCTACCCCTCGGTAAATTTTACAACATAGCCCTCCGCGGGACTGGTAATATCATCTAGGCCCTTCTAATTGCATTGTCTCTTTTATTTATTTTATTATACTTACACACGTACCCATGTATTATTCTATCATTTTGAACCTCTTTCCTGCATCATTTTATTATTTAAAAAATTATGTGACATTTATCAATTAATTCTCAAAACTATTGCATGATTGTGATATTTTTATGGTCTGTGGTTAATTAATAATTATTATTCTTGTGGAAATTTACATATTTTGCTCAATTTGTACTTACAAATTCATAAATAATTAACTATAACTCTAAAAATTGGCAAAAAATCATGGATTGTAGAATAATTTTATTTAGCATCGTAACCAAAAATAATTACATTTTCATGCATATTTTGCTCTATAAAAATTATTTTGTGCATTTCAATAATTGATTTTTAATTGGTATCAAACTCATCATTTTTAAGGTTTAAGATTTTTCTAGGATATTGCATTTATTGTTATATCTTAGAAATATTTATTCTTTAAAATAAGTAGTTTTAATATTTATAACAATTAATTTTTGAAATTCACTTTGTTTTTATTTAAAAATTCATTAAATATTAATATTGCATCTGAAAATTCCAAAAAAAATTAAAGTGTATTCATTTCATCATTATTTACATCTCGACCAAATTTTGTAATTTTTGTACTCCGTTTAACTGATAATTGAATTCTATTCCTAAAAATCATCCTCATTTGCATTTTTATTCCAAAATTGCATTAAAAATACAAAATATTCCGCATCGAAAACTGTGCACTTAATTCGATAGACATAATTCTAATTGTTCATTTGACTCCTTGAGTTCGACCTTGGGACTTACCCAAGTAAAATAAAGATAAAGACACTCGAATTAAATTGAATATCTTAATTGTGCTTATTTTCTTGATTGATTCGGATTTCCTGCATACAACAAAATGACACAATTATTTTAAACGCTTAATAATTGACATCATTTAAAGTAGGGAAAACATGACTCGTCAATATCCTCCGTATCTCCTCATTGATAATGACTGACTTCATGATCTCCAAAGAGATCTTGCCTTCTGCTACAGAATTAGTAAGCGAAACCCTGAAAGTTTCTCACGAAATGGGAAAAGTAGCAATCGGTAACAAGCTCTAAACTTCTTCCTCAAACTTGATACCCATGCCTATAAACTGACTAATTACGCCTTATTAATCATTCAAAAAATCGAGCATGGCTCCTTGAATCTTAAGTTCACATGTTTCTTGAGAAGAAACAACATATTGCTTCCCGTCTTGGCGGCATACAAACTCTAAAGTTTCAACCATAGACTTCGTGCATGTTTTTCTTCCTGGATATGGTTATAGACATATTGATCCACAATTTGTCTAATAAAACTGCAAACTTTTTCATGCTCAAACTCTCACTCTTCATCCGATTTCGCATCAAACTTTTGGGTGGAGAAAACCAGAAGATGCATGGACATCACATATAAAGATCTTTCATCTTATTGTTCCACAAATTGTAGTTGGACCCATTCGTGTTGATCATCCTACTAATGTTGTACTCCATCTTATCAGTAATATTAGCTCCTATACCACTTGTTAAAAACATATTCCCCATATAAATTGAATCATGGAATTTTACAAAAGTTGATAAATAGATCATACACGATATATCACTACAATTACAAATATAATATTTCAACTACAAATATACGGAGAATTTTTATAGTTGAAAACCCTTAATTTGAGGGGGGAAAATCACAGGGTTGATCGTAACCCAAAATCAAGTACTATAATAGATGTAATATCCCATGAGGGCTTACAAAAGGCCGACCCTCTATATGGTCCTACAAATCACCAAACACCATAAAAAAGTATAAAGTAAAAATACCACCAAATAATACGTCAAACTTTAGAGAAGAATGCTTGAGAAGAACTATCTAAATATTACTCCCTCCAAACTTCGCGACAACCGCGGACCTTCTTTCTTATTTATCTCTCTCTCTCTCTTATTTCTTTCTTGTGCTAAGAGAGCTTGTGTTGGGATGATCTTGTTGTGCACCTGATGAATCTGCATTTCATCATATTTATTCATTTATTTTAGCCTAAAATCTCTTATAAAACACCTGTATTTATTATTAACTCATTATTCTTACTAACTTGCATCTGTGTGTAAATATTGTACATTTATTATTATTTTAGCCTAAAAAAATAATAAATATAGGAAAAATAAAGAAAATAAAAAATATTGTATATATGTAATAGATACAGGATAACCCGAAGCCCGAGAGAAGGTCAAGACTTGACCTGGTCGACTAGGAATAAAGTAGGGGGAGATAGGATCCTTAATCATAAAATCCAAAAAAAAATATTTTGTAAATACTTCTCATTTATTCTGTGTATATTTTTATAAAACTTACACTATTTTATTTATACAAAAATTGACCTCAAATTAAATAACTTTCAGAGCAAAATTTGTAAATAAAAATGTTTTCTAAATAATAAAAATAATTGTAAAATAAAATCATGTACAGAATAAAAGTATCCACATTCGGAAAAAGCCATAAAATGATATTTGAAAGATCAATTACTGCTCCATATGAATCAAATTGAATCAAACTCACTTCCATTGTATTCTAAATTAAATTATCTTTAAAATGGTTCTGGTTTCATAATTTTTGGAGTTACGATTTAAAAGATGGTTTTCCAGGGTGGTTTGTGCAATATTACTATTTATTGTATATATCCACATATATATATATATATTGTATTGGTAACTATTTTAATAATTATTTAAAATAAAAATAAATAATAATAATTCTAAAACAAACAAAAAAACTAACTAATTTCCTTATTTAACTATGTATATAATGCACCATATGTATATAGTATATATATATAATGAATTCCCTTAAATAACCACACCAAAAAAATTAAATAGATACCATTTACTATTTAATTTAATAAAGTGACGAAAATACATAAAAATTAATTAATTATGTAAATAATTTGAACTTCCTTTCTTATCTTTATCTCCATACAAATTTCTCTTATCTTTATCTCCATTCAATTTTTATAATTCAAATTCAATTATTAATCTATTTAATTGGTTCCTCCTCCCTCATTCTCATTTGATCAATCTTTGGTGAGAGGAGCCTATTCTCCAAGAGTCTTCTTGTTGCAGCGAGGTGCCTAGCCTCCGAGCCTTCCAATGACAACGAGTCAGCCTTCGTCGAGGCCATCACGACATTTTCCACTACCATAATGACATCCATTTTTTCTCTTATTCTTAATCTAGGTTAATCGTAGTTTAATTTTTGCATCTTTAATTTCGCTGTAATCATTTTATATTTAAGGATCTTAGCTAATCTTTTTTTAATCAACCAGTATGATTCGATCTGCCCTCGATTTCGATCTCATAATCATTTTCTCGATCTCTCCATGTTCACATTCTATCTCACGCAAACTCTCAACATCGGTCACGCACGGTGACTGGAGATCCGGATCCATCTTCCATTTCATTGGATCCGCATCCACTCATATTTTCCGTAAATAATTTGTGACCGAGTCGTCGCGCTTGAGTCGGTGTCATATTTGTTTTATTGCCGGTACACGAAATAAAAAATTTTATTTGCTGCTTCAAAAAATAAAAAAAATAAAAAAGGGGTTTCTGTAGTTTCTGTTTTTACAAAAAAAAGATTTTTTTCATCTACTATTTCTGAAAAAAATAAAAATAAAATAAAAAAAGGAAGGCGTTGCTTCGCTTGGGAGCAGCCATCTCCACCGCCAACCACCTCCGCAGGCAGCGCCCGCCACTCTCGCCATCACCAATAGCCTTGCAGCCATCTGTGCAAGGGCATGTATCGCCCACCCTCGCGTAAGGCCACCTTCCCTGCCGGTAGCATCCGCGGCATGACCGTCAGTACTCCCTTCACCACAGGAGCATCATCTTCACCGCCCGCCATAGCCTAAAACTGTGCACCAGCATGCAAGCCCCTGTTGGGAGCACGCAAGCTTCACCACTGTCGTTGTTGCGCATGTCGCCCACCACCGACCTCTGGAGAAGAAGACAAGGCGGCACCCTTCTCCCTTTGGAGTGAATATCAAGGAACAAACACAGAATAGGAAACTTCGAACCTCGGGGATAAATAAAAAAGTTGTAAAAATTGCATTCCACCCCCGGTGATTTCTAAAATTACAATGAGACCGCCATCCAGCTCAAACGTTTACTAGGTAAATTGCAATAGTTCCCCTACATTTTATTTCCTGTTAATTTCTCATTCAAGAACTTTGAATAATTGCATTTTAGTCCAGTATTTTCTTCTTGTCGAAATAAATACTTTTGATGGTCAATAAATTTTGCAAAAATCATGTTATGCTTTTGATGTGTGCATGTTCATTGTACAATTTTTGCATTGCATTTTCTTCTCATTTGCTATTATTAAAAAATTAAAAACATTACATTATTTACTGTTTGATATCTAAAAATTCGTAAAAATATAAATATTATGTAATAAATGAAGGATAGGGAGAGATCCTTAAGCGCATCACGGAAGCGTGAGCATCGTATCGGATACGACGAAGAACGACTAGTCGTACTAGTTGTTCGGTGCAGCGGAATTTAAAAATTTTATTCGATGAAACCACATGATCCAAGAACCATTCTCGGATCGTTTCATCTATAACCACAACAAGTATAATGCAATACCTCTTGAAGCATGGTTGATCGAGTTTCTAAGAGAAGAGACCTCCTGTCTCAAGTCCGATCGTCGGAGAGATCGCTTGCGAGCGCGGGGATGAACCGCGGTGTCCTCGCAATCCAAGAAGTTGATCCAAGCACGGTTGCTCCTGATCTCGTCGCACGAGATCGAACGTATCCTTCGTAGGCGAAGCACTCGAAGTAGACGAAGAACCGCAGAGCGTCGAAGCGGTAGCACGAGGGCGCGGGCGACGACGATTCTCTCCACCAAGGTGGACGGCCACCAAGGAGAAGGGGGAGAGAGGGCTGTCGAGTATGAGAGAAAGAGAGAGAGAGAGAGAGAGTTTTGCTATAATAGCATGTGTAAAGAGAGAGCCAAGAATGCCTCTCTATTTATGAGGTTTTGGGATCCATGGATCTAAATCCATGTGTCATACAAAATCAATGGTTGAGATTGATTTATGACAATCCAATGGTCAAGATTGTTGTTGGTAAAAGCCAACAACTTGTGATTTAATTTTGATTAAATATATTTGATAAATCAAATAAATATAATACCAAATTAAACCACACAAATAGAGAGAGAGAAAATAAGGGAGATACAGCTTCCTCTTTGGAAGTGGGGGACGGCCACCAATTCCCTCAAGGAATTGGTGCCGCCCCCTCCTTTCCAAAAGGGGAGGGCAATCTCCTTGATTTTCTCTCCATCTAATTTCCAACAACAATTTGTTGGTATTTTAATTCACCAAAATAATTCTCAATTAATTTTGGGAATATTGCAATCTTGACATTGGAATATTGTGAATCAAATTCACAACCCAAAACAAAATGTAATTTACATTTTCAATTAATTAAACAATGTGCATCCAATACACATTAATAATTAATCTACTAATATAAATTATATTTAACTCTTTCTAATACATTATAAATCACATTTATAATATATCATAAATAATTGGATATTACTATCCACATTATTCTTATCCTTAATAATTAAACCACATTTAATTATATTGGATAATATCTCATACATCATGATAATTAAATCACATTTAATTATCAACTTCTCTTTGCTTAGATCTCATGGAATTATTCTTAAACCATTTAAGAACAATGCTATTTCTCCTCAGATACTTGGAGATAAGGACAGGGCGATTGTATTGTTCCACGTATAGTGACTTGGATATTGAGATCACATCTCAAATCCAGATCCCATGGACCTCTCATAGATGCTTGATTAAATCAAGACCGTATACCTAATCTTCTCATTGCATCTGAATCTCATTCAGATCAATGTCTAGTAAATGGACTAAGATTAGGTTACTTCTCTAATGAGAGGAGTCACTAAAATCCAGACCAGTTTCATCACTCCCTCAGAATGGAATCGTCATGGTTATACAATCGTTTATGATCAAATCACCCTTCAGGTATTCCCAATACCTGCACATCCTGCATACTGGAAGACTCATGATCATCATGAAGATAAAGATCACTTTTACACTGTCATCTTCATAGTCTGATCATTAAGTTTCTCAATCTTGGTCCTTGGGATATGGTACAGATCATATGCTTTTACAAAGCATATATCTTACCTTCAAATTCATATCATGCTTCTAAAACATGATGACCATGCATGGAATTTGGTCAATCCCAATACCTCATGAGTGAGCTCATGTCTCCCGGTTCACAAGTGAACCTGTATGATCCCTTTGAGAGATCATATTACTCATATGCCCTTACATGCACACCAGCTCGCCGGTGTATAGACCTTGATTAGGTCATCAACCTATTGGTCTGCCAAATGTACATGCTCAGACATATAGTAATATATCTGTCTCTGGTCAGAGGATGTTTGCCTGTGATGTGACAGTAATTCATCACAGGTCTTTGGTTATCTCGATCTCATCAAGTCAACTCATTGACTCGACTAATCTGATACCTCCGAATCAATATTCCTATGCAGAGGACCTGCATCAAGAGGTCGATCAAATATCAGTCTACTGAGATGGGATTGCCATCTCCCACTCAGACTGGAGATCACTACTTGTTAATCATTGATGATGCTTGATGAGTCCTCTATCTAACTCCTTAGATATTCATCCAAGCATCAGCCTCTATGATTCAATCATTAAATCAACAGCTATATAATTATCAAGTTGGCCATGGTACATAACCCTTATTGTACATAGGGACCTTATAGTGCATTCATTCATTCAATATCAGAAAGGGAGTGAAACAAAATCAATAACTTTTATTGATAAATCATTTATTACAATAACATTTATTGTAGGAATGGTTCGCCTCGGGCTCACATTGCTAACAATCTCACACTAGCCCTCAGAACCATTCAGGAACAAGCCTTAAAACCCATACTCATTACATGCTGGTCAAAAACCTTCTGTGTCAGAGGTTTGGTAAGAGGATCAGCAATGTTGTCGGCAGAGGCCACCTTGGTGATGATGATGTCATCACACTTTTGAATCTCCCGAATGATGTGGTATTTCCTTTCTACGTGCTTGCTCTTTTGATGCCATCTGGGTTCCTTCGCCTGGGCAATGGCTCCTGTGTTATCACAGAGTAGCGGGAAGGGAGTATCAGAGGAAACTACGCCAAGCTCCTGGACGAACTTGCGCAACCACACCGCCTCCTTTGCAGCATCCGATGCGGCAATGTATTCGGCTTCTGTTGTTGAATCTGTTGTAGAGTCCTGCTTCTTGCTTCTCCAGCTCACAGCACCACCGTTCAACAGGAACACAAACCCTGATGTCGACTTTCGATCATCAATATCCTATTGGAAGTCAGAATCTGTATATCCCAAGACTTGGAGATCACCATCTCCATAGACCAAGATGTAATCTTGCGTCCGTCTTAGATATTTTAATATGTTCTTTACTGCATTCCAGTGTTGTTCTCCATAGCAGGATTGGTAACGGCTTACCACTCCCACTGCATGGCAGATATCTGGCCTTGTACACATCATGGCATACATTAAGCTTCCTACAGCTGATGCATAAGGACATCCAGCCATGGCCTTCTTTTCCTCAACAGTTTGAGGAGTCATTCCTTTAGACAGGTGGATACCATGTCTTAAGGGTAGGAATCCTTTCTTGGAACTATCCATACGGAATCGTTCAAGAATCTTCTTAACGTATCCATGTTGTGACAATCCCAATATCCTCTTCTCTCGGTTTCTGAACAGCTTCAGACCCAAGATGTAAGAGGCTTCTCCAAGATCTTTCATCTCAAAGGTATGGGATAGCCAAATCTTCACACTGGTCATCATCCATGTATCATTCCCAATGATAAGGATGTCATCTACATAAAGCACGATGAATACAATGGCGCTCCCACTAAGCTTCTTGTACACACAAGGTTCATCAGGATTTTGCACAAAATCATAACTCTTTATGGTTTCGTCAAATCTGATGTTCCAGCTACGAGAATCTTGCTTGAGCCCATAGATGGATTTCTTCAGCTTGCATACTTTGCCATCCTCAGTTATGAAGCCCTGGGGCTGCTCCATGTAGATATCCTCCTCGAGGTATCCATTGAGGAAGGCAGTCTTGACGTCCATCTGCCAGATGTCGTAGTCAAGATATGCAGCTATAGCTAGCAATGCCCTGATGGATTTAAGCATAGCCACAGGAGAGAACGTCTCATCATAGTCGATGCCTTCTCTCTGTGTATAGCCCTTGGCTACGAGCCGTGCCTTGAAAATCTCTACTTTCCCATCAGGTCCCCTCTTTCTCTTGAAGATCCATTTGCACCCAATGGGTTTTACCCCCTTAGGTGGATCCTCTAGGGTCCATACACCATTCTTATGCATGGAGTCAATTTCTGACTTCATTGCTAGCATCCATCTATCCATGTCATGATCCGTGAGTGCTTCATCAAATGAAGTAGGATCATTGTCAGTTTCACTTGACACATGGAATCTATACCTTTCAGGTGGTGCAACCACCCTCGAACTCTTTCGAAGAGGTATGGGTGTTTCATCTTTATTTACTTCTTCAGTTTCTTGTTTAGGAAGCTCAGAGTCCTCAGGGGACTCAATGAGTTCCTCTACTTCACTTTTGTCTTGACCTTTAAGGAAATCATCCTCCAGAAATTTCACATCTCTAGAGACAAAAACCTTTTGGGTCTCAGGGTCATAAAGTTGGTATCCAATACCATCTTTAACATACCCAATGAAGTAGCACTCACGAGAGAGAGATTCTAGCTTACTTGCATCCACATTCTTTGCATGGACCAAGCAACCCCAAACCCTCAAGTGATTAACACTAGGTTTGGTTCCATACCATAGCTCATGAGGAGTCTTAGGTACAGATTTGCTAGGAATCTTATTTAGGATATATATTGCAGTCTCTACTGCATATCCCCAGAAACTAAGTGGTAAATGTGCTTTACTCATCATTGAATAAACCATATCCATGATGGTTCTGTTGCATCTTTCAGCAACACCATTAAGTTGGGGAGTTCCAGGAGGAGTGAGATTGGAAATAATTCCATTCTCTTTAATGTATTCCTTAAATTCATATGATAGGTACTCGCCACCTCGATCAGATCGAATTCGTTTAATCTTACTATTGGTTTGGTTCTCAACCAAAACCTTGAACTCTTTGAACTTTTCAAAGGTTTCAGACTTATGACGTAATAGGAAGATAAACCCGTATCGCGAATGGTCATCAATAAACGTCAAATAATATCGATATCCATTTCGAGTCGCGGTACTGAAGGGACTGCATACATCAGTATGTATTAAGTCAACAATACCTTCACATCTTGTAACCTTGTTACGGAAAGGCATCCTAGTCATTTTACCTCAAATACAATGTTCACAGGTAGGTAAAGGCTGAACCTGTAGAAAATCCAAAGGTCCATTCTTTATCAATCTATTGATCCTATCAACAGATAAATGACCAAGCCTTTGATGCCAAATCATATTTGAATGATTTATATTACTCCTGGATCTTTTAGGGTTTTTATTAGTGGTTGTAACATTCATGACATGCTCATTAATGCACAATTCATAGAGTCCTCCAGAAGTCAAAATACCCTCTGCAATATATTTATCATAATGATTTATGACTAATTTATTACAAAATAGGAATGAATATCCACTTCTAACTAGCTTAGATACAGATATCAAATTCCTTCTGACTTCAGGTACATAAAGACACTCTTTAAGTACTAGGACTCTTCCACTAGATAATGATAGTCGGCAGGTCCCGACGGCGACTGCTGCAACACTTGCATCAGATCCCATCTGGATGACTATCTCCCCTTCTTCAAGCTTTCTAGTTTCCTGAAACAAATGCAACATATTGCATACATGAACAGAAGCACCAGAATCAACTACCCAACTTCCTTCTCGTCTAACGAGAAAGCTGGTTTCAATGATAAAAGTAGATTTCATACCTGCTGGGGCTTTACCTTTGTCGATCGACTTCAGGTAATCCGGGCAATTACGCTTCCAGTGCCCCGACTTCTTGCAGTGGTGACAGACGTCGGTTTTCTTTGACGCCATTAAAGTGGATGCATTGGAAGATGAGGCAACACTTTGTCCCTTCTTCTTTCTCTTCTGGGCTGGGCCCTTCCGAGAACCTTGCTTCCGACCGCGCTTCCCTTTGACCTGTGCAACCATTGCAGTGCCGGTAGGACCATCTTTCTTCATTACGTTTTCTGCAGACTTTAATGCAGCAAGAAGCCCAGCATTTGTCAGTTCCAGCTTATTCATGTGGAATGACACCACAAAGTTATTGAAAGATTTGGGCAATGACAGCAGAATGAAATCAGATTGCATGTCTGCATCCATCGTCGCCCCCAAAGTCTCCAGCTCTGACAAGTACCCAAACATTTTGAGTACATGCTCGCGGACCGAGGTCCCTTCCTGCATCTTGCAGCGAACGAGTTCTTTCATAACATTGTACCGCTGGGTGCGGTTAATGTCACCAAACATATCCTTTAGATTCTGCATGATATCCTGGCAAGTACTCATCTCCACATGTTGCTTCTGAAGAACATTGGAGAGAGAACCCAAGATATAGCACCTAGCCAAGACATGATCTTCATCATACTTGTCATTATATGCTTTGTCTTCCTTAGATTTAGGGTTTTCAAGTTTGTTTTCAGAGAGCACATAGCTGATGCGCTCTGCCGAAAGCACAAGTTCCAAATTACGGATCCAATCCGAGTAATTCAGTCTGGTCAATTGGTTGACCTCCAGAAGCCTGCTAAGTGGGTTCATGGACTTCATTTTCTGAAATTTAGAATGCACTATATTAGAACATATAATTATATATTCAATTTAATTTTATTTGATTAAGGCATTTTTAAATCAAATTAGTCTTGCTATGTCAACTATGAAAGTTTATTCCTTTATTCACTTTCAAAGTAGGAGATATACTTACCAATATATCTCAAGCAAGAACCGGGATATCCTCTTTATCTTTGTCATATCCCAATAATATGAGAACCTATGACTCAAATAAAGAGAAGCAGGAACACATTCCGCCTTGCAAGTCCAACTTGCATTTCCCAATTCGGTCTTTAATACCCGAGCCCACCACCCCTAAAATGTTGACTCGTCATTAATTGAACCAACCGTCAACAGGAATACAACTCGCTATGCGCAATCCAATATCGCCCCAATAATATGAGGACCCGATATTGGGGTCACTACGCATACGTACTTACTCTTTCGAGAAGCGACGAGCCCGATCCAAACGGATCATATGTGGGAGCTGTCACTTCGGACAGGCGTCTCCCACATATAATATTTGGCGACGAAACCCTTCGCCTTGACGGGAGACCATGGATGTCACTTATGTGATCCTCCATCTCTTATTCAAATTTAATTAATTACTATGAATCTCATTCATATAATTAATTCTTCCAAGGGAGATATTAGCTCTAATCATATTAGAGTATTTTCAATTGGATATAATTAACTTAATCGTATTAAATTAATTATCAATCCAATTCAATCAATCAAACTTAATTTTATGCTTGAATATATATATATGATATTATTCTCAAAGTACGTATTAATTCGTATTTTAATAATTAGAAAAATACATCATAATCCCTCGGACATTATCCCGGCCCTACCCGCTGTCATGGCCAGTACCGACAGGAGTGGGGCGGACCACATACGTTGCAACCCGCTGACCCAGCGATCCCCGACTAGACACCATATCCGCCTCGGGAAAGGATAATGTCAAATTGATTATTTTATACTTGAGATGATCATCGGTTCTTCAACCGAAATTATACCATATAGTAATCAAAACAATTTTGATTTTAAGGAAATTTGCTAGGCAAATTCCCAAGTCCTATTCAAGCAAGAAGTTTGATGATTGTAATTCCAATTATGGTTTAGATCAAATCTAATCAACTAATTGGTTGGGGCCAAGTCAATTGGGCAAATAATCATGTTTCATTATTTCACAAATATTTTTCAAGATTATTTCACGAAATTAACAATTAATTTCACTTAATTGACAATCACTTGGTTCTAGATTAGGAAAGCAATTTCAGCAGTGATCCCTACTTACTAAAATTAGCATATCTCAATCATATTAAATCCAAATTAAGCAAAGTCAATTTCTAAAGTTTGCTAATTTGATTTAGGACAGAACCTAAGTGATGTTTCACGTATTTCGAGGCAAGTCTAAACAGTAATTAACATTTTAATCACGTTCAGATTCACAGTTCCCGCAACAGTGCATACATGTTCATTAAAACGACCATATCTCGAGCATACGAAATCATATTTACGCAAACTCAGATCCTATGGTTTCCTTATTTAATGGGAAACATAATCCAAGTATAAAATTCGTGTTTAAACAATTTAAACAGTACCGAATTTATTTACTAAACAGATCTGCGAAATCAAATGCGATGAAAACTTTCGCGACCTTAGTGAACCCAAGTCGTCCTTGGATAACGAATCACTATTCGAAACCGTCGTCCTAAGGCTCTGATACCACTTGAAGGATATGGAGATATCCTTAAGCGCATCAGGAAGCGTGAGCGTCGTATCGGATACGACGAAGAACGACTAGTCGTACTAGTTGTTCGGTGCAGCGGAATTTAAAAATTTTATTCGATGAAACCACATGATCCAAGAACCATTCTCGGATCGTTTCATCTATAATCACAACAAGTATAATGCAATACCTCTTGAAGCGTGGTTGATCGAGTCTCTAAGAGAAGAGACCTCCTGTCTCAAGTCCGATCGTCGGAGAGATCGCTTGCGAGCGCGGGGATGAAACGCGGTGTCCTCGCAATCCAAGAAGTTGATCCAAGCACGGTTGCTCCTGATCTCGTCGCACAAGATCGAACGTCTCCTTCGTAGGTGAAGCACTCGAAGTAGACGAAGAACCGCAGAGCGTCGAAGCGGTAGCACGAGGGCGCGGGCGACGACGATTCTCTCCACCAAGGTGGATGGCCACCAAGGAGAAGGGGGAGAGAGGGCTGTCGAGTATGAGAGAAAGAGAGAGAGAGTTTTGCTACAATAGCATGTGTAAAGAGAGAGCCAAGAATGCCTCTCTATTTATGGGGTTTTGGGATCCATGGATCTCAATCCATGTGTCATACAAAATCAATGGTTGAGATTGATTTATGACAATCCAATGGTCAAGATTGTTGTTGGTAAAAGCCAACAACTTGTGATTTAATTTTGATTAAATATATTTGATAAATCAAATAAATATAATACCAAATTAAACCACACAAATAGAGAGAGAGAAAATAAGGGAGATACACCTTCCTCTTTGGAGGGGGGGACGGCCACCAATTCCCTCAAGGAATTGGTGCCACCCCCTCCTTTCCAAAAGGGGAGGGCAATCTCCTTGATTTTCTCTCCATCTAATTTCCAACAACAATTCGTTGGTATTTTAATTCACCAAAATAATTCTCAATTAATTTTGGGAATATTGCAATCTTGACATTGGAATATTGTGAATCAAATTCACAACCCAAAACAAAATGTAATTTACATTTTCAATTAATTAAACAATGTGCATCCAATACACATTAATAATTAATCTACTAATATAAATTATATTTAACTCTCTCTAATACATTATAAATCACATTTATAATATATTATAAATAATTGGATATTGCTATCCACATTATTCTTATCCTTAATAATTAAACCACATTTAATTATATTGGATAATATCTCATACATCATGATAATTAAATCACATTTAATTATCAACTTCTCTTTGCTTAGATCTCATGGAATTGTTCTTAAACCATTTAAGAACAATGCTATTTCCCCTCAGATACTTGGAGATAAAGACAGGGCGATTGTATTGTTCCACGTATAGTGACTTGGATATTGAGATCACATCTCAAATCCAGATCCCATGGACCTCTCATAGATGCTTGATTAAATCAAGACCGTAAACCTAATCTTCTCATTGCATCTGAATCTCATTCAGATCAATGTCCAGTAAATGGACTAAGATTAGGTTACTTCTCTAATGAGAGGAGTCACTAAAATCCAGACATGTTTCATCACTCCCTCGGAATGGAAGCGTCATGGTTATACAATCGTTTATGATCAAATCACCCTTCAGGTATTCCCAATACCTGCACATCCTGCATACTGGAAGACTCATGATCATCATGAAGATAAAGATCACTTTTATACTGTCATCTTCATAGTCTGATCATTAAGTTTCTCAATCTTGGTCCTTGGGATATGGTACAGATCATATGCTTTTACAAAGCATATATCTTACCTTCAAATTCATATCATGCTTCTAAAACTTGATGACCATGCATGGAATTTGGTCAATCCCAATACCTCATGAGTGAGCTCATGTCTCCCGGTTCACAAGTGAACCTGTATGATCCCTTTGAGAGATCATATTACTCATATGCCCTTACATGCACACCAGCTCGCCGGTGTATAGACCTTGATTAGGTCATCAACCTATTGGTCTGCCAAATGTACATGCTCAGACATATAGTAATATATCTGTCTCTGGTCAGAGGATGTTTGCCTGTGATGTGACAGTAATTCATCACAGGTCTTTGGTTATCTCGATCTCATCAAGTCAACTCATTGACTCGACTAATCTGATACCTCCGAATCAATATTCCTATGCAGAGGACCTGCATCAAGAGGTCGATCAAATATCAGTCTACTGAGATGGGATTGCCATCTCCCACTCAGACTGGAGATCACTTCTTGTTAATCATTGATGATGCTTGATGAGTCCTCTATCTAACTCCTTAGATATTCATCCAAGCATCAGCCTCTATGATTCAATCATTAAATCAACAGCTATATAATTATCAAGTTGGCCATGGTACATAACCCTTATTGTACAGAGGGACCTTATAGTGCATTCATTCATTCAATATCAGAAAGGGAGTGAAACAAAATCAATAACTTTTATTGATAAATCATTTATTACAATAACATTTATTGTAGGAATGGTTCGCCTCGGGCTCACATTGCTAACAATAAATTCCAAAAAAATAGATTAGTTTTATTTTTATGCATTTTATTTTCTTTCCTGTTTTCATGCATTAATTATTCATAAAACTCAAAAAATTTTCATAATACTAAGAATCTTCAAAAATCATTTAAAATTGTATAAAAATCAAAAAAATGTGATTTAAGTTCCTGATTGTCGATCATTTCCTCAAGTTTTTTTAAAAATAATTCCGCAATTTTTAATTTTGTTTCATATTTTTAAATTGTGAAATAATCATGTGTCCTCACTATTTGCATTTTCTCTTGTTTTTACTCATTTTAAAAATCCTAAAATCTAAAAATCTCTGAAAATTAAAAAAACAGTAAAAATTCATCAAAAATACAAAAAAGATCTTATTTGGATATTTTTAATCCTTTTTGTCATATTTGAAAAATAAAAAAATGCATCTCTTTTGTCTATAAAGTTGTTTTGAAAATTATATTTTTGAAATTAAAAAATTGCAAAATAAAAAGTCATTAAAAAATTGAAAACGAATCATAATTTTTTAAAAAAAAATTAAAGAGATAAAAATTTCACAAAAACCAAGGTAGTTAGCATTTGAGATTCCCTTTTTCTTTTAATTGATTTTTTCGATTATTTAAATAACCCTCGGGAATTGTAGCCTCCATGAGTTCGATCCTGTTGCTATACAGGTTAAATAAGTAGCAAAATCTCCTGCCATATTTTCTTGTAATTATTGGCTTGAGAAAAAAATATTTTTTGTTGCGCGATTATTTGGGTCAACGATACTTTTACTTCGTATCTCTGTTTTAAAGCCCGAAAAATACCGTCCAACAGCACCCCATACCCTCTATTTATACTCAATGAAGATTGAAAAATAAGTAAACATTGACTCCTACTTCCAATAGGATTAGAAAAATATTGCTCCATTCCTAAAAGGTAATCAATCTCCTCCTTCAATTAGAACGTGATTTTTCCTTTTTAGAATAGGACTATCAATGTCATATATATGAATTAGGTTCCACAAGGAGAGAAACCCATTCAACAATGTCTACGATCAAGTGGCTTGATTCGTTGTTCATTAATTCTTTAAGGTGGATCTCACCCTTATTTGGTTGATTCCAAGACCTGAAAGTGACTTAATCGTGTGGCCTAGTGGGCCTTGCAACTTTTCCTGGCTGAATTTTCTATTAGATCTTTAATTTTCAATCCAAGTATAGTACAATTAACTTATGTTCAGTCAAGTTTAAAGAGTGAAACTAACGGTAGGAAGAACACATAGCGGAGTAAGATTATAAGTTACATGATATAATCACCAAGAACAAGAGCTACCATGTACTAAGAAAAGACCATGGGACTCCTTTTATATAATCATAAACTTAACATCCAACTTTTGATTCGCTCCATACATTATAAAAAGTCACAATATAAAGTCTCAAAGTGTCATTGTCAAATTGGAATGATGGAATTATATTCTCCTTCTCACACCTATTGGATATAGGTAATTAGGAGACACGTGGTCATAGTGCATTTATTATTGGCATTGTAGATATTTTTCATTGCGTTTAGATATTTCCATTGATCGTTCAGACAAAGTACATAAAGGGGATTGTACCTTTCAGCATCATGTCTCGTGTCAAATGTTTGACGTTGAATATTTTACCCATACTGAAGATCTCTCAGCAATTTCTATGATTTAATATCCATAAACATAAGTATGGATAATAATTTAATTTTGAATCTTTAACAAAAAAATATCACTTCGAAAACTGGGTGGATTTGGATACAATTGAATCACCTTTCCCTTGGGACACGTTTGGGTAGATGGTTATCTAGTAAAGGATGACCTCCTAAACGGGTTATTTATCCCATGAATAATCTTTTTGTGCGTTTTGGTGTTTATATGAAGGATTTGTTGTTGAGATGGGATATTGTGATATGAGTTTATTTAAGTTATAGTATATTATCTTACAATCCAAGAAATATAAAATACATCCAGTCATTTTTAAATAGAAGAGAAAGAGGTTTGATTTGATATATTAAATGAGTGAAATAATAGTTGTTCGATGGGTTTCACATGAAAGGGAATAAAATATAGTATGTGCCCACCTGAATAGAAAGGAGGGTTTAGTGGAAAACCTAGGGGGATACCCGAAATTTCCCGAGTTTTCCTCAATTCGAACGTACCCTTACTCTTATGATATATTCTTAATTTGGTATTACAAATCCAATATGGACATAATGAGGATCAAGGGCAGATTAAGAAATGGAGGTCGAAATTTGCATGAGAATTTGAAAGCCGGGAATGACATAGAAGACATTTCGTATTGAAATCGAGGGATGCGACAGAGTATGCATTTAGGACATATAATTGTGCACAAGTTCAATTGGAAATGATGCAAGTTCTGTATCAATGTATTGGATACTATTAGGATAGTCGGAAAGGCTCGATCAGCTAGACATTGTCTATGCTGATCAAGCAACTTGTGAGCTTGGTTAGACGACTTATTAAGTCGAGCTTGAGTCAGATACCTAGCTAATCTTGAATAGAGTTCGAGTCAAGAGCTAATTCAATTCAGTAGCTGAGGTGACGGTTGACAAAGTTGTGACTGTAGACTTATTTTGTTGATTCAAATCTCGATTAGCTGGATGAACAAGGTGGTAGAATTTGATGCGAATGTGGCTAAGAACAAAATATCTGCAAAAGATACAGAGCACCACTACAAGTTGCTCGCTCGTTCTGCTCCTTGTCCTCATATGAGTCCGGAATTATCCATAAATGAAAATATCTTCCCAATATTTCGGGGGGAAAGGATAACGACATTGGGAGCAGCACCGCGAAACAGTGGCAGCCACCACGTCCACGTCAGCACAATCTCCCCCCATATCTCTTCCTCTCGCTCCATTGGCCTCTTCCTTCCATTTCCTCACCCTCCGCCGCCGCCGCCAAATCCCCACTCCCGGAGACCAGATCCCCCATGTCCTTCCCGGTCCTGTGCGACTCATGCCTTCAGGCCGGTTCGGCTTGCCCGCACCACATCACCGACATCAACCGCCCGGCCAATGCCTTCCTCGACGGTGGGCAATTCGCCAACGGGATCCAGGAGTTCAAATTCCTTCGCAACGGGAACGAGTACGGGTGGTTCACGGATGTGCCAGTTCACGAGGAGGAGCGACCCCTTGGGTCCAACTTCAGGTACTCGGATCTGCTGAGGAGCTCATGTGATCCGTCGAGGATCACCTTCGATGTGGGATGGATCGTCGGTGGTTCGTCGGAGGATGGTTCGTCTCCGCACGGGTTGGCGACCGCGGAGGCTCCCATCAATGGGAATGTCCCGTCCAATTCTACGGTGAGGAGCTTTTGACTGTTTATTTCCTTTTGAGTAAATCTAAGTTTATTTTCCCCCTTTTTCCAATTTGCAGATTAGTAATTCAACAAATTCGAAATTGAAATAATCTGGGGAAAGTAAATGTTTACAGAGTCCGTAAAATCTTCACTTCATGGGTTTATAACTAAAAACGACTTCCAATAAATTTTCTCTTTAGCTCTCGAATTAAGGTGTGGAGTTGCATTAATACCGAGGTCTAGATCTATTGAGGTTGTTAGTTACAAGAGAGCTATACTTGTGGTTTTGTGAGAAGGCAACAATGGAGCAGATGATGCCATCTCTACTCCTTAGGATTAGATATAGTTTGAAGTCTCCAAAAAGAAACAACCATTTTTTTCTAATCCCAATCATGTCCCTCGATCATCCTACTTGATTAGAATGCCATCGTACTTGTAGTGATGCCCCTCCATGTCTATTTTGGGATGTCATCTCCATCTATGGCCATCCTACCTCTAGTGATGCTCCCCTTCAACAGCATCCATGATCCCATTGGTGCCTCCCATTGCCCATTCGCCCCGTGCTTTTGATGTCACTACTCTTCACATCTTATTGAATTCGTCGTTGGATCTATCCACCAATGGCAAGCACTAGGAGATGCTCTCTATAATGATGCTCGGCACTTCACCACATATAGGAGCACTCCTTTTGATGATCTCCACTTGATTTGCAACTCTATGATATAATTAGGCGCATGATCAAGTACAAATAAAACTACATAAAAGACACATGAGACAATGATAGTTATCTACTTCTCATGATCACCCGAGAATAATGTTAGTTGTCTACGTCATACATAATGTGGATAGTCATGTACTATATCCCCTTGTCTATGGACCCGATACAAGAAAACAAATTAATTCCTATCAAGTTAACTTAATATAAAAAGCAACCCCAAACTCAATTATGAATGAGATTCTCAAATTCCTAATACCACTTCCGGATGAGAGATCAATGATAACATATGATAAGTGATAAAGAGGGTCTACTCTTTTATGCTCTATTATAATGAAAGCTTTTGAGGTATCATATGTGATAAGTGGTAATTATTTGCTACTGTTCCTTTATTTGTAAAAAAAAAGGACAAGGCTAAGAGGTAGATCGTAGGTGTATTAAATATGGTTATTTGAATTTACTAGTATAGGATTTTTATTTTTTTGTGTTCATGAGCCTTGGTATCTTTATCTGCATTTTATCATGTGAAAGAATAGTATACGTGGAATCCACTAATTTTGTAAAACATAGACATCACTTATAGTAAGTACATTATTTACATAATGTCCATAAACAAAAAACATTATTACTAGCACTCAAACCTTCACATATTCGAGGTCATAATTTGATTCCATCTGAAAAGCTGATGGACACAATTCATCTTTACAAGTATGTGTTGTTGGGAACGGATCCGATCAAGTACAACACAAATAAAACCAAGATAATAGAAGAAAGGCATGCACAATCGCACAAGGCAGGGATTTATAGTAGTTCGACATCGCGTTTAGCTACTCTACTTGCTCACACTAAAATCTCTCTATTATTTGTTTCAATGATTGGGTTACACTCTGCTCGCTCCGAGGTCTCTTTTATATTGTAACAAAATATATCAATGGTACTTAACAATCTCCACCATTAGCACTCAGCCAATTAGATTGCATGAGGGAGATTAAGCATCTCATCATGCAATCCAACCCATCAGCTATCAGCTAATTAGGATATAGAAGGAGGATCAGACATCTTAGCAATCAAGCCTATCAACTCAATCCCCCAGTACATGTTAAGATCAAGATATATGATATTCAACATGATCAAATTCCTTTATAGGTTGTCCAATTTGTCCATTCATATGAGAACAGATCATGTAAATATATATAGCGGCGATAGTAACAAAATAGAAGAAACAATATACACATGTTCAGAATTGTTTTATGCCACAAATGATGATAAAGAAGTATAACATAAAAAGTAGAAGTGGATGGATTGTTATCTAAGATGAGGCCAATCAAAATCTTACCTCCTTAAATGTAAAACTCAAACATACGTTTATCTTTATTAGCAAGTCTTCATCATGTGATACACCTTATGTTCACAAGGTTCCTTGATGCTAATGCCTCATTTCACACATGCTTCAATGCATATAAAGGTTGGGTAGGATGGTATCTAGCTTTCTGAGTATCTTTTCGACTCCCTCATTTGGATCTTGCTCTTATTGCTCCAATAATCTCCTAATAATGGTCATGAGGTCCACATAAAATTGCATATTTATTGCTCCTCAAATGCTTTGCTCCTAAAGACTACTCTGTAGAATGCATGATGTATGCTTTATGGCATTAATTAATGACCTGGGTTCTTACCTATATCTTTCGCCATATCAGCCTTAAAAGCATGTAGAGCTATCCCTTGAAAGAATGTAGTGAAAGAGCTTGGTGTTGTTCGTTGGGTGGAGAGGAAAAGTTCCTCTAATTATTGACTCTCTTAAGATGCTATATAATAGGTCAAAGTCAGAAAATGTCGCTATCTTATACACCCTCTAGAACTCATCAAGCTTCAATGTATATGATAACACAATCTTATAGACCTTGTATGCTCTAAAACAAGGCTTGAAGCATGATTAAGAAAAGCGCTTCTTCTTCTTCTCTCAGAAATAATGGAGTTGGAATCAATGAGAGACCTTCTTTCTGCATTTAGAAAGTAGAGAACAAATGTAGAGTGATGTTGGTAGAAAGTAGAGAACAAATGTAGAGTGATGTTGGAAGAGTGAATGATATTCAATGCCTTACTTCTCTTTTTATAAGGCTTAAACTAGTCGTTTTAGGCAGTTAATAATTGTTCCAAGGAGAAATGATGTCTTCGTTGGCAAAAGTAAATGTTACCAATTAAAATGAGTATCCTTGACAAAATTGGTAAACTAAAGATTTTTAGTCGGCTCGATAGTAAGATAGCTCAACTGGTCAGAATAATCGATTGGATGGTAGGTTGTCCAAAGGTTGACATTCATTAATCGACTTGTTATTTGATCATTCTACAAGATTAATCGATTTTTCACGGATATTAATTAGATAGAGAAAAGTCAGTCGAATGGAAATCTAATGACTCGATTGATTGAATTTGTGAACTAAAGTTAAGATGGGTATCATGCTTACATATGCATTAGGTTGAAAATGCAATTCTCTTCTATATTACAGCAATATTGACTCTTGATCTTTTTTTCCTATTGTGCTTTATCTTATCTTCGTCCTCATAGAGTAGCTTTTTAAAATTCATCATCTTGATCTTGTAGTTAACATTATCCATCAATCTTATGAATATTAAACTTCTTCATCGCATCATTGCATCTATCATTGTTGAATCCATATCTTGATTGACATCTAAAATAGAAGCTAATATAACAAAGCTTTTTATATCATTACATTATACATGCATGACTGCATGATTATATGATACTACATGTTTATGATGTCAAAACTATTCGCAATTGTTTAGAAAAAAGATATAAAGTGTAGTGTGTTCTAAAAACTCTTTATAAAAACTTCTCCTACTTTTAGAAAACTTTTTTTTGAAAAATACATCCAGTTTAATTTCTTGAAAAATACTTCTTTGTATACTTGAAAATCATAAAATCACGAGTTTTAATCAAGAGAAATTAATCTTAATATAGGTTCAACTCACGGTCACAGTAATGCAAACATGAATTTATATTTATAGTTCTAAAATGATGTACATTAGCAAGTCAAGAGTGTTGAAATCAGAGAGGAGAAGTTATTTTTAGGTCAAAATTTTGTGTATCTAATTAACGTGAGAATTAGTCTCTGAAGTGCGATGTAGATGTAACTAAATGTAAAATTCTAACAAACTAAAAATGTGAAATGATGGAGATGATGGAATTATGGATCAAATATACTCTGGGGTGGGGGTGAATGGAGTGTGGTAGAATAAAACTTTTTCACATAAATATGATCAAGAACCAAAACACAGTTAGAATTAGCAAACCAACAATCACAATATATCGTATCTTAACATGGAAACACAAGTGGGAAAAAATCATGACCCAAGTCTTCCTGACTTAGGATTTCCAATTAGCCGAGCTAACCAACTATTCGATTACATTTTGAGATATTTAGGAGGATATATCAACCGATTACAAACACCGATGGTTAGGACTTTGGATTACACAGAAAAGTCAACATTGCAACTGAGCTAGGTGCAACACTACTTGAGGCTTCACCTCGAGCTTACTACAAAGAGAACTTCAAGAGCATTTGTAGAACAATGTTAGCTAAACAAGATAACCAATTATCTGAGCTGGTGAAATAATACCAATAATAATAGTCAGGTAGATGAATCAGAGCAACAAAGATTATATGAACAGATATTCACAATATTTGATTCAAACAAATATATCTCTAAAATAAATAAAAATATGTATATGGAAAAATATCATCGAACTTTTGTCAGTAGGTACAAAAGGGTCTCTAACTCCACGCAGAGAATTTGAAGAGCTTGATACATATTAAGGCTAGCTTCCTTAGCAAAATCTTGAATCACTTCTCTATAAGAAGATGAACACTCAAGAACAAGAGAGAGAGAGATGCTCTATACAACTTTAGAATAAGCGGAATAAGTCATGTGTTAAAATGAGATGGTGGGGGTCTCCTTTTATAGGGATTTGAGCTTGTAATCATAGAGTATAAAAATAGTAGGTGATAAAATTCAGGTTGATAATGATCGATTAGTGCTCAATTGATCGATCAAACAAGAACCATTAATCGACATCTTGGCATGTGTGTGCTGATTATTGCCGCCTCAATGCTACAACAAAGAAGGACCACTTCCCCTTTCCATTTATTGATCAAGTTCTAGAAAGATTAGCCGACAAGGAGTTCTTAAACTTTTTGGATGGGTATTCTAGGTACAACCAAGTGGCAATTGCCCCATAGGACCAAGAGAAGATGACCTTCACTTGCTCGTTCAGCACCAACACTTTCAGGCGAATGCCCTTTGGTTTGTGCAATGCACCTGCCACTTTCCAGAGGTGCATGCTTGTAGTCTTCGCCGATATGGTTGGCAGTTTTCTTTAGGTGTTCATGGACGACTTCTCCGTCTATGGTCACAGCTTTAATTCTTGTCTTGAGCACTGATCATACTCAAAGATGAAAATAGAGCTTCGTTCCCGAGTAATTAGCTGCATTTCATCATTTATTGTGCATTTTTATCATTCATTCATGTATAATTAATATTTGCATTTTAACACTCATAATTGCATTCATAATCATCTTCGCATTTGCACCTAATTTCATGCATTTTTAACCATATCATCCTAACTCCATATCAGCTCAAATCATCTTCATTGTGTACATATTACTAACAAGATTAAAGGACAAATACAAAAAAATTTACTAACACAAATAATTTGCCTAAGAGACAAAAATCCAATTTCAGACTAGACAGACTAAAACGCTCATATCTTCCTCATACAGTGATTGATTTATGTCTACTCACTTTTTAAGTAATACATATTAAAAGACCTTCAATACAAGACCAATTTGGGTTGTGAAAGTTGGGTTTTGGGCCTCTTTTGCGCATTTTGAGTTTTCCCTGATTTTGATTTGATATTTTATGTACATAATTAACTCTTTTTCTCTAATTTTTTCATTGATATTCTTTGACAAAAGTTTTAATAAAATCTCCAAAAATCCAAATTCAAAGTAACACTGAAATCAAAGAAACTGACCAAGTCCGAGTGTTCCCTGAGATTCTGTACAAATAACTCACTTTTTCTTCTTTATTTTATTTCCCTATTTTCTTATTTACTAAAAATCCAAAAACAATTTGTGTAAATATTTATATTTGATTTTATCATTATTTTTCTAGATTTTTCTCTTCATTAAAGTCAATAAAAAAATTACAAAACCCAAAAATCAAGGTATTTTATGTACATAGAGTACCTCAAAAATATCATTTTGTACAGATGACCTCTTTTGCTCTTGATCTCTTCATGAAAGTTGTAGATCTCATCGAGACGAGCAACTTTTGTGTTGAGGACTTTTCGATCTGAGGTCATTTGCTATTTCTTTCCTATTTATCTTCTTATTTAATTTTTTGGATTTTTTGGAGTTGACATGTGGCGGCTCCTGGGGCCGCCACGTGTCACTTAATTTTTAACCCTATTTTTTTCATTTCTATAAAAAAATTCTATTCGTCCTTTCTCATCACGTGCCACGCATGTGAGGCCCTCTCCTCTTCCTTCCTCTCTCCAATCAACAGCCGACCCATCTTCTCTCGCCTGCTTCGAAACCTCCCACCTTCATCTTCCCCAGTCAACCTCACAACTTCCGCCAACTCTCGCACCTCCCAACATCCAACCAATCGTCGACTCACCCTCGGTCCTCGCCAACCACCCTTATCCCCTCAACCAAATATTCTCCTATTTAAGTCGTCACCAGCTCCCTGTTCTAGGCATCTGCCATCATCGCGAGGTTAGAATATCAGCCTCGACACTCCAGTCGGTGACAGCGCCTAGAGACCCGTTTGGAAGGCGACGACGTTCAACCATAAATTGTGGGCATGATCCAGAGATTGGTCCCAAGCTTTGTTGCAGCAGATGCACTTTGTTGCTCAGCTTCAAAGGTGATCGTCGACCTTCTAGAGGCATTGGTGCTCTCCGTCGAGCTCCATCTTCATCAGACAACCACTACCTGCAGGTAAAACTTCTTGTCTTTCCTCTCCCTATATTCTTCTTTCTCTTCCACCGTTCTTCCCTCTCTTGGAATTCATCTGTTTCCACCACATTCCCCTAATCCCTCCATCGCACCTGTCATACCACGTCGTTTCCGTCTTTTGTTATCTTCTTTGTGTGACCAAACCTCCCCTTCACGTTATCTTGATCCTCGCGTTGATCCCCCACACACTCTCTTCGACGTACAACCACCGTCTGCACCTTTCCGTAGCAGGACATAATTGTTGCCTTCATCCTCTAGCCGCTGACTCGCCTCCGCCCCGACGTCCTCTGGCCGTGTGTTGGCCACCAACCACTATCCAGCGAGTCTCGCTGGCCCATCTGAGTCACACCCTCCATCCGCTTCCTCTAAGTTGCACCCACTCCAACTCCATCGACCCATGTCAACATCGCCTCGAGGAGGTTCCTTCTGCCGCTCTCCCACCAAGAAGCACCAACAAGCAGCCAGCAGCTTCCGGCCTCCACGCAACCCCTTGCAGAGCTACCGACTCCTTCTGGCCTTCTCAACGTGCCCCTGGGACTCGCCAACCGCCACCTGCAAGGTGAAGGGTCGTGCCCCTGGATTCCACGAAGAACAAAGAAGGAAATCCATCACGTGAGGGGGAGCATGTTGTTGGGTAATTTACGTTAGGACCCCCGAATTCTTCTCCAATCATCAATCGATCCCCGCCTCTAAGGTGCACTTGCACAACACATGCTCACTGGGAAGTTTGCAGGGCACCCCCCTCTGATCTACAGCATTTACGTGCATATCCCCAGCTCTAAGAGGCACGTGAGGTGCATATGCCCTCCTGGAAAATTTGCAGAAAGACCTCAGGAGTTCTGGTAATTGCATAAATGTCCTCATCAGCATATTGCATTTTTATTATCATTTTTTAGTTATGCTATTGCATATAGAACCCTATGTTTGCATGTTATTTTGAACCTCATTTTGGCATCATTTTTATTATTGAAAATTGCATTTTGTTATTCAATTAATTCTCTACAATGTGGCATTTGATTGATATTTTTTATTCTCTATGGTTATTTAATAATTATTAACTTGCGAAAAATTGAATATTTTGCCCAGATAGTGCTTAGAAATTAATATTTAATCAACCACGGTCCCAAAAATTGCCAAAAATTCATGGGTAGTAGAATCAAGTGTTAGTAATATTGTGCCCAAAAAGAATTTCATTTGCATGCATAATTTTCTCCCTAAAAATCATTTCATATATTTCATTAATTAATCTTTAATAGGTATTAAATCCAACATTTTTAGGGTTTAAGATTTTTCTGAGATAGATCACCTAGTGATATATCTTAGATAATTTTATTTCCTGAAAATAATTAGATTTATTATTTATTATAATTTATTAGTTAAAATTTCATTGTTTACATTCATTTATTCACAAAAATTCATTTTGCATCCAAAAATTCCAAAAAATAGAGTAGCCTAATTTCATCACATTTAACATTTTGGCCAAGCTTCATAATTTTGTGATATTGTTTGAATGTAATTTGCATTTTAGTCTCTGAACTTCGCCAAAATTGCCTATCGTGCATTTATCGCATTTAAAAATACCAAGAAAAATCCTTTCCAAAAAACTAACTTTGAGATTGACTTTAAACCAACCTAAGGAGACAGTTGCCTCCCTGAGTTCGACCTTTGACTTATTCAAGTAAAAAAATCGACAGCTTGTTTTAATTTGACATTAATTAAATTTACGGTTTTTGATCAACTCTGAATTTATCCGACTACAACGCATTAAAATGACACAATTAAAAGGGTAGATTCTCGGTTCTTTAAATGGTGTCGTTACCAGGGAGGCACGGCTTAGGTTATTTTTAAGAAAATCAAGTTTTCAGGTTTTCCATTCCTGGGTAGTCTGAGCCTCGGTTTTCTTGTAATTAATTCTTCATATTTTTTTCTTTTCTTCATTTTCAGCATTTTTATTTATTTTATTTGTGTATGTTTTTCTGTAAACTTCTCTCTAATTTTTGAGCTTCTATTTTTCGTGCGAGGTACCCGGTGAACTTGGAGCGGCTTTCTTAGAAACCTACGCATCTCAGAGCGACCAGATACACGTTATCTTTTTATTTTTGGAGAGATAGTGTTTTTAATTAATTGCTCATTTCTAGTAGTTCCTGATCGGGAGCTCGCATGTGTAAAAAAGACTGAACATTTTTCTGTGGTGTGTTGGCATGTTTCACCCTCCAGTGAGGGTGGGGTCTGACTTGAGTGGTGAAATTAGGATAGGCACACGGTAGTATAAATTCAATTTTTTTTGCCCTTCGTAATTTAGGACCACAATTTTACTATTATTATTCGTACCGTAGATCATTTTCACTTAGTCAAATTCAACTCACTTCTTCCCGCTAAGTAAAATTATCTGTTAGGTTCGATTTCTTCGCTTGCAATTCATGTAGTGTAATAAAAATTCAATTCTGTATTGCATCCCGCATGAAGAGCGCAGGGATCACTGTAAGTCTTCTGAACTGAGCATGCATCATTGATTTTATCGTGCATTCACTGTTCTCGACTCTCCTTGAGTTTTATCACTTAAGATTAAAGGAAATTGGAACTGTCCATTAGGCATGTTTTTATGGTGGATTAAACTCAGTGAAAATTAAGCTTAAAATCAGGACTGCTAATACAACTTGAACCAAAAAATGCATTAAAACTGATATTGTTTTTTTTTCGGAGAGTAACCCCGATTCAAGCTAAGGGTATAGAGAGTGCGTGTACACACAAAGATAGATCCCAAATCCCCACCTTCCATATCATGTACCCCGCTCTTCTCAAATATCACAAGCTGAAGTATTTGAAGTTCAACTGACCAGCACCAAGTAGCCTTCGCTTGCTTTGGCAAGTAGATAGGGGTGAACCAATGGTGTGACATGACAAGTTGCTTAGTAATCCCCCTGGGGCGAAGTGACAAGCCTTGTCATCCTTCGCCTACTTCGGTAGGTAGATAGGGGCAGGTCCCTGAACTTTATCGGTATTAACCAAGTAAGCTTGTTATAAGAACTAAGAGAGGAAAGGCGTTGTTATCTTAGGCGAGAGGTTAAATAGGGGAGATGCAGCCGGCATTGAGTCGGCTCCCCTATAGGCCATCACGTAATGCTTGCCAACTTTGCTTGAAAATCACACTTAAAATCAACCAGATTAATTGGACCCAGTTTCGGGTCCTTCACTTTGTTGAGTTGATGAAATTGGGGTTTGCTTTGTGTTTGCATTAAGAAGTGTGTGTTCACAAGACTACAATCTCAACACCCTTCCATTCTCATCGTGATCTTAACCTTTTGATATCAAGAATGGCGGATTGGAGTAATTCTTGTTCAGACTCCACAAGCCTCTCACCTACCTCTCCAAACAAATCATCCTCACAAGTTCAAGGATACTCTTCCCTTGAATTCCCCTGGTTTCATGGACACTCTTTCTGTGGGACTGGAATCAATGATTCATGTTTCATTCCGAAGACACATACCAACCCTCTCTTCTCTTACCACATCGAGGAAGACTCTCACCTCGATGCATCTAGATCAACTTCTTGCCCAATTATTAATTCAAACCTTGCTCATTCTGAAGGTGAAGAAGAACAAGATAGCAAGATGCCTCCCAAGAAGAGCGCAGACGATGAGGGCGATCATGACACACTGAGGGACATCCTAGCCAAACTTGCACAAGCCGAGCAGAGAAATGAGTTTCTCATACAAGAGCTTGGACAGTTAAGAAATGATGGGGGATTAATGAGAGATGCCTACAATCACAGTGTCGCATAGAATGAGAACTGGCTTAGGCCAGTAGTACCGCCAAATGCTGGAGAATTGAAGCCTCACTTCTTGACACTTTTACCAAAATTCTTTGGCAATACAGTAGAGGAGCCATATATGTTCCTGCAAGAATTTGAAATGGTATGTGACAATCTAGGATGACCTGGTGTAGCACGGGATTACATACATCTAGAGCCTTCCCCTTTTTTGTAGCAGACAAGGTTGCCTATTGGCTAAAGAATTTGGGGAGGATAGTCACCACTTGAGCTGCATTGAAGGACATGTTCCTCAAAAATTTCTACCTGTTGAGTAGAACTAATCAGATGAGGCCCCAAATATCAAGTTTCACGCAGATGTCACATGAGCCCTTCCACGAGGCATGGGAAAGATTCAAGGATCTGATTCAAAAATGCATGGGCCATGATATTGACCGAACAATCTTGGTCCAGAACCTGTATAGTGGTCTGACTCCAGAGGTCCAAGGATTGTTGAATGCCTCATGCAAAGGTAGTTATTTGAATAAAGGAGCCGACGCAGTTCGGATAGTTTTAGAGCAGATGGCAGAGACCAACCGCACTAGGTCATCAACCAGGGCTTATGACAAACCACCTCCATCTCGCGTATCTCATGAGGTGGTGAGAGCATCTGCTATAGATTTGTAGAATGACCTACTCCTCAGCATGGGGATAATCAATGATAAGTTAACTAAGGTTGACCAGATTGAGAAGAAGGTAAGCGAAATACACAAGCTCGTTGAATGGGAGAACCTCGCCAAGCTTTCCAAACAGATGGCAGAATTAGCCAATCGGGCGTCCAAGATTAAGATACTACCCCATCTACACCTCATGTTCACCGAGTGCATCACATCCAGGAGCAACCCATGTAAGTGTCTTACAGCACATGAACTCCGTATTAGCCTGAAGTCCATGAGATCCAGTTCACTAAGACAGCCATCAAGACAGTCACTGAGGAATCCCCACAGGTATGGGAGGTGAATGGGATCCGGTACACCAATGATCCCAATGCTACACAACACCACCAGTAGTAGCAGCCACAGTACCCCCCTCAGCCTCAATATCTCTAGTATCAACCCTCTCATCAGCAACAGTATCCTCATCAGCAGAACCAGTATCATCAGCAGGTCCATCAAGGACCTAACAGACCGCAGCAGGGTCAGCAGCAACCATCCCGAAGGCAAGACCACGAAGCCTCATCTTCCGGCACCTCTGATCTTCAGAGGATTCTTGATGAATTCCAACTCATCTGTAATGAACAACATGATCAGAGAGATGACATCAATCGGTTTTCACGATGGCACGATGAGTTCACTGCACCCAAGACCTTTTTCCAGCACAGGTTCAGGTTAATCCTAATAACCTAAACCAAGGACAAAATCGCCAGAAGGATCAGGTAACTATTTCTATTCTTTAGCTTTGTTCCTGAGTAAATATCTGCATTTCATCATTTATTCTGCATTTTTATCATTCATGCACGTAAAATTAATATTTGCATTTTAACACTCATAATTGCATTCATAATCATCTTCACAATTGCACCCAATTTCATGCATTTTTAACTAATTCATGCTAACTCCAAATCACCTCAAATCACCTTAATTGTGTACATATTACTAACAAGATTAAAGGGAAAATACAATAAATTACTAACTCAAATAATTGGCTTGTGAGATAAAACTCCAATTTCAAACTAGACAGACTAAAACGCTCATATCTTCCTCATAAGTATCTGATTTAGGTCTACTTACTTTTAAAGTAATATATATTCAAAGACCTTCAAAACAAGACCAATTTCAAAAAATTGGAGCTCGTATGTGAAAGTTGGGCTTTGGGCCTCTTTTGCGCATTTTGAGTTTCCCCTGATTATGAATTGATATTTTATGTACATAATTAACTCTTTTTTCTTATTTCTTTTTCATTTATATTCTTTGATGAATGTTTTAATAAATCCACAAAAATCCAAATTCAAAGTAAGATTGAAATCAAAGAAACTGACCAAGTCCAAGCGTTCCCTGAGAGTCTGCAGAAATAACCCACTTTTTCTTCTTTATTTTATTTCCCTATTTTCTTATTTACTAAAAATCCAAAAAAATATATTATTGTGTCAATATTTATCTTTGATTTTATCGTTATTTTTCTTGATTTTTATCTTCATTAAACGTCACTAAAAAATTACAAAACCCAAAAATCAAGGTATTTTATGTACATAGAGTGCCTCAAAAATATCATTTTGCACATATGACCTCTTTTGCTCTTGGTCTCTTCATGAAATTTGTAGATCTCATCGAGACGAGCAATTTTTATGCTGAGCACTTTTCGATCCAAGGTCATTTTCTATTTCTTTCCCATTTATCTTCTTATTTAATTTTCAGATTTTTCTGAAGTTGACACGTTCAACTCCTGGAGTCGCCACGTGTCACTCATTTTTTAACCCTATTTTATTTCGTTTCTATAAAAAAATTCTATCCGTCCTTTCTCCTCACGTGCCACGCACGTGAGGCCCTCTCCTCTTCCTTTCTCTCTACAGTCAACTATCGACCCATCTTCTCTCGCCCGCTTCGCAACCTCCCGCCTTCATCTTCCCTAGTCAACCTCGCAACTTCCGCCTACTCTCACGTCTCCCAACAGCCAACCGACCAACAACTCACCCGCAGACCTCACCAACCATCCTTATCCCCTCAGCCAAATCTTCTCCTATTTAGGTCGTCACCGGCTCCATATTCCAGGCATCTGCCATCATCGCGAGGGTAGAATATCAGCCTCGACACTCCTATCGATGACAGCACTTGGAGACCCATTTGGAAGGTGACGACGTTCGACCATCAGTTGTGGGAGAGATCCAGAGATTGGTCCCAAGCTTTGTTATAGCAGATGCACTTTGTTGCTCAGCCTCGAAGGTGATCGTTGACCTTCTGGAGGCATTGGTGCTCTCCGTCGAGCTCCATCTTCATCAGATGACCAATACCTATAGGTAACATTTCTTGTTTTTCCTCTCCCTCTATTCTTCTTTCTCTTCCATTGTTCTTCCCTCTCTTGGAATTCCTCTGTTTCCACCACATTCCTGTGATCCCTCCATCGCATCTGTCATACCACGTTGTTTCGTCGTTTCCTATCTTCTTCGTGCGACCAAACCTCTCCTGCACATTATCTTGCTCCTCGTTTTGATCCCCCGTGCACTCTGTTTGTCGTACAACCACCGTCTGCACCTTTTTGTAGTAGGCCACGACCGTTGCCTTCATCCTCTAGTCACCGACTCGCCTCCGCCCTGACATCCTCTGGCTGTGTGTCAGCCACCGACCACCATACAACGAGACTCGCTGGCCCATCTGAGTCACACCCTCCGTCTGAACTCCATCGACCCACGTCAACATCGCCTCGAGGAGGTTCCTTCCGTTGCTCTCCCGCCAAGAAGCACCCCTACGAGCAGCCACCAGCTTCCGACCTCTACGCAGACCCTTGCAGAGCTACCGCCTCCATCCGGCCTTCTCGACGCGCCCTTGGGACTCGCTGACCGCCCCTGGATTCCACAAAAAACAAAGAAGGAAAGCCATCACATGAGGGGGAGTATGCTGCTAGGTAATTTACATCAGGACCCCCGAACTCTTCTCCAATCATAAGACGCTCCCCGCCTCTAAGGTGCATGTGCACAACACGTGCTCACTGAGAAGTTTGCAGGGCACCCCCCTCTAATCTCCAGCATTTACGCTCATATCCCTAGTTCCAAGAGGCACGTGAGGCTTACGTGATGATGAATCTGTGTTTCATCATCTTTATTCATTTATTTTAGCTTAAAATTCCTTATAAAATACATGTATATAACACTAACTCCATATTCTTACTAACTTGCATTTGTGTGTAAATGTTGTACACTTCTTACCATTTTAACCATAAATAAATAAAGGAAAATATAGAAAAGAAAATTAAAAAAGGAAGACTATATATATGTAATAGATACAGGCTGACCTGTACCACGAGAGAAGGTCAAGACTTGACCTGATCGACCAGGAATAAAGTAGGGGGAGATAGGGTCTTTATTCAGAAAATCCAAAAAAATGTGTGTTGTGTATATTTGTATACTTCACTATTTTATTTGTAAATAAATTGACCTTAAACAAAAGATGTAAATAAAAATGTGTCCTAAATAATAAAAATAATTGCACAACCAAATGTTGTACAGAATAAAAGCAACCACACTTTGAAAAAACAACTAAGCGATAATTGAATGATCGATTCTGACTTCATACGAACTCAAATTGAACCAACTCACTTCTATTGTATTCTAAATTAAATTATCTTTAAAATGGCTATGATTTCATAATTTTTAGAGTTACGGGTGAAAAGTTGGTTTTCTAGGGTGGTGTGTGCAATTTCACCATTTATTTGTACATATGTATTTTGTAAAATTTGTAAATACTTTTACTAATTATTTAAAATAAAAAAATAAAAATAAAAATTTTAAAACAAAAAAAACTAATTTGCTTATTTACCCATGTATATAATGTCATATATGTATATAGCATATGTATATAATTAATTTTCTTAACTAACTAACACAAAAAATTAAAAATTAAAAATTAACATTTATTTTTCAAATAAATAAAGTGTCAAAAATAAAAAAAATTAGTTAATTTTTGTAAATATTTTTTAATACTAATATCTCTCTTTATCTTTACCTCATTTGTTTTTCTCTCTTATCTCTTATCTTCATTCAGAATTTCAAAAAAAATCAAACTCCGTTATCTTTTTTATTTATATGGATCCTTCTCCTTCATTCCAACTTTATCAATCTTTGGTGAGAGGAGACCGATCTCTGAGAGTCTTCTTGTCGCAGAAGGGTGCCTAGCCTCCGAGTCGTCCGGTGACAGCGAGCCAGTCGTCGTCGAGGTGATCAAGGTCTTTTCCGCTCCTAAGGTGAGATCCAAGTTTTCTTCTTATTTTTCATCTAGATTAATATTACTTTTATTTTTCACCTCTTAATTTCATCGTCATTTTTTAGATTTTAAAAACCATCACGATTTGATTTTCCAACAATCCAATATTTCATCTCACTTTCTCAATCTCTATGCATTCTTTTCTACCTCGCACGATCTCCCACCTCCAACCACGCACGGTGGTCGGAGATCCGGTTCCATCCACCATTTTCCTCGGAACAACACTCATCCACATCTTCCATTTTGATATTTGGGATTGAGTCATCATGCTCGTATCCTCATTTAATTATAACTAAAAAACAAAAAATATATTTGTTTTCTTTCTCTCTAACATCTGTTTGGAGGATCATCTAAATAAATAAATAAATAAATAAATAAACATTTTTTTATTTTCTATTTTTAATTTATCTATTTCGAATTCATAAAAAAAATTAAAAAAAATTCTGATTACTATTTACAATTGAAAACAAAAAAAACTTCCACGCTAGACGCCCCCTGCCACCGCCCAGGCGTGCCTCAGTGCAGCATCTCCGCTGCCCCTCCGTCCGTGTCCACACCGTCAGCTTCACATCCGTGACCAACACAGGAGCCTCCCGACTCCTCCTGGGAGCCGCCCTTGCGTGCGTGTCCACCGTCACCTTCCGCCGACGGCGCCCCCGCTTCCTCCGCTTGGAGCGGCGCAGCCTCTCCTTGATCCATCAGCAGAAGCTTCCGCAGCCGCCTCTCCAACACAGTATCTCTGCCTCCATGAGAGCGGTGCCCTTCATCCACCGCCTGAAGCCACTACGCAGTCGTCGTGCGACACCGCTCTAGCCGTTGGCGCGCCCGACCGCGTCTCCTCCTCCCCCGTTGGCTTTGAGCACACGCCCCCCTTGTGCTTCCATCTTGAACAGGGGAGGTGGTGCCCTACCTCTATGCCCAACTTTTAAATAACAAAGAGCAAGAACGAAGGGAACCCTAGGGTTCAATATAGAAATTTTATTGGAAAAATTACACTTCATCCCCTGAAAGTTTCAATAATTACACAGAAGACCTTGTCAGATTCATATCAAGTGCGCATCACGCACATACTGGGTAAATTGCACTTTTCTTCCTCTATTTATTTTGTGTTATTTCTTTATGCAAGAATAATAAATATTTACATTTCAGTCCTTGTGTTACAGACTTGATTTTGCATGATCTTTTTATTGAAATAAATGTTTTCTTTGGTCAATAAATCTTCCAAAAATCATGTTGTACTTCTGATGTGCTTATCTTTTTAGCATAAATTTTTCATTGCATTTGGTCATCATTTCTTGTTATTAAAAAATCAAAAACAGTGTCTTTTTCTCTCCTTAAAATTCAAAAACTCATAAAAATTTAAATATTGCTCAAAAAATTCCAAAAACAATAGAGTAATTGTATTTCATTGCCTTTTAATATCTATGCAAATTTCATGCATTAACTATTTATAAAACCCAAAAAATAGAAAAATACTAAAAATTATAAAAAATCTACAAAAATCCAAAAATCGTGATTTCAGTTCCTGTTTGTAGATATTTGCATATATTTCTTCATAAAAATAATTGCCACAGGACCCTACTACTCGTCATATTTGGTTTGGTATTGCAACCGCGCATGACTTCGAGAGTCATGATGATATTACTAAGGAACGTCCATATCAGAACATTTTTGCTTCCCACTTTGGACAGTTAGCAATAATTTTTCTGTGGACGTCTGGAAACCTCTTTCATGTAGCTTGGCAAGGAAATTTTGAGTCGTGGGCACAGGACCCTTTACACGTAAGACCCATTGCTCATGCAATTTGGATTTTAAGTTGTAAATTACTCCAGGTTGTGCATTGTTTCTCATTTTTGCCATTGTTTGATTTTTAGAAAAATATGAAAAATATGTGAAAATTCTAAAAAAAATCAAAAACATTTCAAAGTCTTAAAAACTCGAAAACATTCTCTGGATTTTTCGGAGCACGTTTGATAAATTCGAAAAATACAAAAAGAGTTCGGTGTACGTCTTTCTTATCTTGTGCATATTGTTCTTTATTTGAAATTATAAAAAATTGAAAACTTAAAATCACTAAAAATTTGAAAATCATAAATTAAAAAAATAGATAAAAAATAAAAAATTTAAAAAGATAAAAAAATCCACAAAAACCAGGGATAGTTTGCCTTTGAGATTCTTGTTTTTCTCTTAATTGATTTTTCGTCGATTATTTGAATAACCCTCGAGAATTGTAGCCTCCCTGAGTTCAATCATGTCCACGATATAGGTAAATAAGTAGCAAAAAATTCTCTTTCTCCGGATTATTTTCTATAAATATTTTGCAGCGAGAGAAGAAAAAAATTATTTGTTTGATCTGGGATTTTTTGGGGATAACATCGACTTCATATTCATCATTAATAACCAATCCTCGAGTTTTCCTGCTCAACAAAATAGGACCATTGAAGGGAAACACGGTGAGGGAAGTTAGGTTTCTCTTTTGACCTGTTATTCTTGGTTGTATATAGTTGTGTATATTTTGCCACATTCACTCCATTGTTCATATTCATTGTTTCATTTCATTTTTTTCTACTTATATTTGATAATTGTGTTTCTTACATATTCTCTCTTTTCTATTTCTTGCTAGGGCCCACGGAGCGAAGGAGGCAATCCTAAGATAGTCGAAGCACCCAAGCGACGCAGAGGCGGCTTGATTCTTCACCGATCCATAGGATAGCGTGAGAAGAGGAGAAGAAGAATTAAAGGAGACAAAGAGAGAGAGAGAGAGTTTTCTTTTCTATCATTTGAACCCTTGTAAACGGACATTCATTTGTTGCGGGGTCTGTTTCGCCAAGTGCCGGTGCACTTGGGGGACCTCACTGGTTTTGTTTTCATCGTCTTATTTTTCTTTATTTCACGCGGATTTCGTGAGCTACCTATTGATTGCTTTAATTAATTTTCTTAAGACAGGTAATTAATTAGGTCTAAACACCCTAAACAAGAATTTCTGTACCTATAGAATAGAGTGTAATTGGACTTAGTAAAATTAACATGTTCTTGCTCGTTAATAGAAGCTATCATCTAGGACGGTTCACTTGCATCATATAGGATAGTTTACTTTTCTGTATTTAAATTCTACGCGGATCACTTGCATGTAGAGTGATGGAAACAAGGTACGCATCTCTAACCCCTGCATGCATTGTAAAGCCTTGAACTTGGCATATCTCGGATCCTATATAATAAGATCTGGCTCGTCAAGAGGAAACCAACAGAATTTGTTTCGTGTGAATCGGACTCCATTTTGATTTGTTATGAATTTCGGAAGAAAGAGAAGGAAGGCTAAGATGTCATTAACCCATAATGACTGTCATTAAGACTAATTAAACATGATTATGAGTTGGATCGGGAATAAATTTTCGAAGTGTGGAGACATGAAAGACATCATGTATCCTTGCTAGTTCAGCTGGAAGTCGAAGACGATATGCTACACTTCCGATTCTCTCTATGATCTCGTAAGGGCCAATGTATCTTGGGCTTAGTTTCCCTTTCTTCCCGAATCTGATAGCCTTTCCATGGAGATACTTTTAGAAACACATGGTCTCCCACTTGAAATTCTAGGTATCTCCTTCGTTTATCTGCATAACTTTTCTGTCTGCTTTGCGCTGCCTTTAAGCATCTCTTGATTTCCTCAACGTTTTCTATTGTGCTTTGTATTAGTTCAGGTTGAACCAATTTTCGTTCTCCAACCTCACTCCAACAGATAGGTGTTCTGCATGGTCTACCATACAAGGCTTCATAAGGTGCCATCCCAATACTAGTATGATAGATGTTATTGTATGCAAACTCTATAAGTGAGAGATGTTCATCCCATCTTTCTTTAAAGCTCAGTGCACAAGCTCTAAGCATGTCTTCTAGAGTCTGGATAGTCCGTTCTGATTGGCCATCTGTTTGAGGATGAAAGGTTGTACTAAATGCTAACTTCGTTCCATAGCTTTATGTAAGATTGGCCTTAGCTTAGAAGTAAATCGTGGATCTCTATCAGATACAATTGACACAGGAGCCCTATGACGGCTAACTATCTCATTAACAAAGATTTTTCCCAAGCGATCTAGACTGTATGCCATGTTAATGCCTAAGAAATGTGCAGATTTAGTTAATTTGTCCACTATGACCCATATTGCATCATGACCTTGACGGGTCCTTGGAAATCCTGTAACAAAATCCATAGTGATGTGTTCCCATTTCCATTCTGGTATTGGAAGTGGCTATAATGTCCCCGCAGGTCTCAAACGCTCCGGTTTTGTTTGTTGGCATATAGGACATCTAGAAATATACTCTGCAATCTCTCTCTTCATGCCAGACCACCAATAGTAACTTTTAAGTGTTCTATACATCTTAGTACTTCCTGGGTGCATAGTATACATGGAGTTATGTGCCTCCTCCAGAATCTCAGTCTTTATATCAGATTTCTTTGGAACACACAATCTTCCTTTAAAGAATAAGACTCCTTGACCATCTATCTTATACTCGGCTTCATCTCCTCCCTTAATCTTCTCAATCATTCTAATGATTTCAGAATCATGGACTTGTGCCTCCTTAATTTTATCATATAATATGGGTCTTACTTGTAAGGATGCTAACAAGGCTCTAGAACTACTTATGGTTAACTTTGCCCGTAACTCTTTCAACTGTAAATACTCTGCTTTTAAGTGAGATAGCCGACCATTAGACTTTCTACTGAGAGCATCAGCTACTACATTGGCTTTCCCCAGGTGATATTCTATGGAACAATCATAATCTTTGATTAGCTCTAACCATCTTCTTTGCCTTAAATTCAACTCTTTCTAAGAGAAAATATATTTCAAACTCTTGTGATCCGTAAAGATTCGACAAGTTTCTCCATATAGGTAGTGTCTCCATATTTTTAAGGCAAATACTATAGCAGCTAACTCAAGGTCATGAGTTGGGTAATTTAACTCATGTTGTTTTAGCTGTCTAGAAGCATAAGCAATCACCTTATCAATAAGACGCATCCCAGGCCTTGTCTTGAGGCATCGCTATAGATTACAAAATTACCCTGTCCTGAAGGAAGGCTAAGTATAGGTGCTGAGGTGAGACGACTCTTGAGTTCCTTAAAACTCTTCTCGCATTCTTCGTCCCAACTATACTTCACATTCTTCCTAGTTAACCTTGTCAATGGTGCAGCAATTATAGAGAAGTTTTCTACAAATCTTCGATAATACCCAGCTAATCCAAGGAAACTTCGGATTTCTGATGCATTTATCGGTCGTTCCCATCTAAGAACTGCTTCTATTTTTGATGGATCTACTGTTATTCCTTCTCCAGATATGACATGACCTAGAAATGCAACCTTCTTCAACCAAAACTTACATTTATCAAACTTTGCATATAATCGGTGTTCCTTCAGAGTTTGAAGTACAATTCTCAAGTGTTCTCAATGTTCTTCCCCTGTTTTAGAATATACTAGAATATCATCAATAAATACGATCACAAACTTGTCCAGATATGGACGGAAAACCCTATTCATCAAGTCCATAAAAGCAGCTGGGGCATTTGTCAATCCAAAAGGCATTACTAGGAATTCATAATGCCCATATCTGGTTCAGAATGCAGTTTTAGGGACATCTTCTCCTCTAATCTTTAACTGATGATAGCCAGATCTCAAATCAATCTTGGAAAATACAGAGGCCCCTTGTAATTGGTCAAATAAGTCATCTATTCTGGGCAGAGGATAATTATTGCAGACGGTCACTCTGTTTAGTCTCATGTAGTCTATACAAAGTCTCATGGAACCATCTTTCTTCTTAACAAATAGAACAGGAGCACCCCAAGGTGACATACTGGACTATATAAGTCCCTTATCTGTTAACTCCTGCAATTGAGTTTTGAGTTTTTTAAGTTCAGCTGGGGCCATTCTGTAAGGAGCTAAGGCAATTGGATTGGTACCCGGAATGAGGTCAATAGTGAATTCAATTTCCCTATCAGGAGGAATTCCTGGTAGTTCATTTGGAAACACCTCTGGAAATTCCTTCACCACAGAGATATTTTCTAAACTGACTGCTTCTGCCTTAGTATTAAACACGTAAGCAATATAAGAGGAATATCACTTCCTTATCAACTTCTAGGCTAAGTGACAGGAGATGACATGGGTAGGATATATCCTTCTTTCTCCATAGAAAGTGAATTCAACATCACCTGATTTTCTAAAAGTAACATGCTTCAGATGAGAGTCTAGAAGAGCATGATATGTACTTAAGCAACCCATTCCTAGGATAGCATCAAATTCACTTATCTCCATAGGAATTAGGTCAACTTCAATATAATTTTCTCTTATCTTAACCAAACAATTTCGGAGGACATTCCTAATAATTTCTGGTTCTCCCTTAGGCAAAGAAATTGCTAAAGTGTGCTTGAGAGTACTTGTAACTTTATCAGCATATATGGAGAATCTTTGTGAAATAAAAGAATGACTTGCACCCAAATCAATAAGAGTATGTGCACTTTTACCAAAAATAATAGTGGTACCTGATACAACATCGTTTGCAGATATGGCTTCCTCGAAGGTCATAGCAAAAGCTTTTCCCTATCTCTGGTTTGATCTTTTCTGTGTATTGCTTTTATTTTGTTCCCTTGCAGGTGGAGGACGACGTATAACAACATCACGATTTTCATGTGGTGCTGGTCTTCCCATAACCCGACGGCCTTGGACAAGTACGGGGCAATTCTGACGTATGTGGCCTATCTCGCCACATTGATAACACCCAGTGGTCCCCTTGCGGCAAGTTCCCAGATGAAACTTTCAATAGTTTGTACATTGTGGAAAAGAAAGAGTTCTGTTTTCAGAAGTCCCAACTGTATATTTATTCGTTTGATTCCCATGTACTCTAGGAGTTGATCTATTATCTTGCCTTGAATTCCTAGCTATTCTTGGTTCTTTGTTCATGGTTCCTCTCCATAGGGGTCTATCTGCAAACCTTTTCTTTCCGTGATCATTGCACTTTCTTCTTTCTATCACCACTCGTTCAGCCCTACGAGCAGCTTCCACCAATTTTGCATAATCTGTGTATCCTGTGGCTGAAACCATTTCCTTTAAGTCAATATGCATACCATCTTCTAGACGTCTACACCTTTCTTCTTCTGTTGCAACCAGAGAAGCAGTAAACTTTGAAAGTTCGGTGAATTTCTTCTCATATTCATCAAACATATTGCTCCCCTGAGTAAGGAATAGAAATTCCCTACGTTTCTCCTCCTGATAAACCCTTTGGTAGTATTTTTCATTGAACTCTTTCTCAAAGATCTCCCATGTAATGTGAGATGGGTTTGGATATTTCATTTTCACCGATGTCCACCAATCATCAGCACTATCCTTCAGAAGAAATATGGTATACTTCAACTTTTGTTCATCTGTGCAGCCCATTAGAGCAAATATTTTCTCCATATTCTTGAATCATTCCCTAGCCTTCTTTGGATCAGTGTCTCCTACAAATGGTTCTCCTCCCATCTTCTTTACATGTTCAAAGGGTAACTGGTGCTCAAATTCATGTCTTTTAACTGAGTGGGAAGCCATGCCTCCTAGTGTTTGAGCTATCAAGGTCAACATGTCGTACACGTTATTATTGTTATCATTCTCATGACTAGGGCCTTGTGTGGTCACAGGTGGCTGCTCTGCTGCCATTATTTCCTATAAAAATAAAACTTCAGTTAGATCCTTCATCAACAAAATCCTCCAATAATGATTCTAGACATCCTCAAGACTACAATATCAATAACTAAATTATCTTCCAATACTTATAGGTCAACTCCTAATATAATTCTTACTCAAGATCCTAAAACCATTGCTCTGATACCACAAGTTGTCACGACCCGTCCCGCTAACCAGGACGTGCCGCGACAGATATCTCTCTTCTTCTTTTTCCTCAAGTACACATGTGGCAATCTCATCAAACATATCATCTTTATATTTCAAGTTCACAACACCAAGAAGTGTCTTGCACCAGTTCCGTTACATCTTCATACAAAACAACATACAGTACAAAAAAACAATGAAAACCAAAAGCCACCTCCTCCTAGTGCATCAGCGGTCCTTTCCCCTGCTACTCGTGATTCTGCTGATCTGTACATAATTATAATATGAAGGGATGAGTCTAAACCCATTTATGAGCTTAGACCCAGTGAAAGGATCTCAAGCTTTTTACATATAGCTAAATCTGAAATATGAGCATCATGACAAAAATTTATGCTGAATACTGTGAAATAGCTTGAAAGAGACTTTATAACAGAAATTACATATAAAACATGCTAGTTTTGCAATTGAACGCTGAAATCACTTCAAAAGCAGATAAATTGAAACATAATCATCACTATCAAGTTGTTTGTACTAATCACCACTGTGGATAATTTATTGACTCAGGAACGCTGAAACAAAGCTAAGTCATACGCGCAGACGGTCCCAAAGACCAAAAACACCCTGCATACGGCCCAAAGCCTATATGTATACAGAATGCGGACCCAAAGTCCTCTTGATACCATATCTAATGGTTTGCCATATTTAATGGTGGTTTCAGGGTCATATCTAATGACATCACCATATCTAATGGCTAGTTCATGATTTGTATGAAAGAGCTACTGTGGTGCTTATCTTCTGATTCTGATTCATTTCTTGCCAGTAATAAACCGTACTCTTGTTAATTCAAGCTCATAACAGCTAAATCATGAACATAAAACACTCTTGACATAACATACATATTCTGACAACTAGATTTTATTAAGAACTTGAAAACCGATCCATAATGCATAGTAACCTTGCAAAATATAATTCTTCACATAAAAACTCATATCTAAGTAGTGAAACTTATGTCTCGTGTTCTATCAAGAACAAAATGCTTAAAAACATGTTATCATGATAAAACTCGTGAAACGACATCTGAAATACAATCTAAAGCCCTGATTTCATCTCAACCGTATGATACTTGAAATTCCTTCGCAAAAGCTCTAGAAAACACGATTTCATACTTGTTATCATAAACATGCATAAAAGCGAAAGACTAGTGCTTTAAAATAGCGCTTGAGAATCCCTCACCTGAACGCTATCTAACTTGAGTCCGAATCACCTTCTTTAGTGAAATCCCCCCTATAGCCGTCTTAGATTGAATACTACGGCTTGGTGCAGATAGAACTTCGTTACGGCTTCAAAAACGCTCTCGATCACCGACAGGGCTTCGTCGTGGCTCCTCTCGTGCTCCTCCCGCAACCTCGGCGGCCTTGCGGCTCTAAGGTGGAGAGATGGGCGTGGGATGAAGTGAGGAGGAGTATGGGGGGTCATGGGTATTTATAGGCCTCCACCCCCTTTACATGTGTGACATGTGTCAACATGTAAGGGAGGCTACAAGACACATGTTGTCTCTTATCCATGTATGAAGACACATGGCATGGCACATGGCTTAATCATGAGAAAACTTGTTGCCCAAGTAATAGGTTTGTCTTATCCATGAGATAACTTGTTGCCCAAGCAAGGTGTGGCTTATCCACGAGATAACTTGTTGCCCAAGCAAGGTGTGGCTTATCCACGAGATAACTTGTTGCCCAAGCAAGGGGGCTATACCATGACACGTGCTAGTCTTAGGATAATCACACATGGCACTATTGAGGTTTTGACACTTGTCCTGACTATATAACGACACGCGTCCCATGATTTCCTCTCCATGTGTCCACTTTTGCTAATGATGCTTAATTATCACTAATGACAGTTAATTAGCACTAATCATGCTTAATTAGTCTTAATGATGTGATTATGGCTAATGAGTATAAATCCATAACATTATGGGCACTATGCTAGTAGTGGCTTCTACTACTTATAAGATATTACCAAAATTCCAGATTACTAGATGTGGTATTATGTTTTGATGTGCTACACAAACCAAAGAACCCTTTAAAAGTCATGATTATTCAAGATGGTCTCTGATTCTTACAAAACAAGTTTCAATAAAATTGTTGCATCAAAGCGAAACTATTGATTGTGTCAAATACTATCAATTCAATATTTCCTTGGATATAACACTTGATAACTTTCAAAAGCATAGTGTACAAAACGTGTATTACAATTCTCCCCTACTTGCAATAGTTTCGCTTACGAGAGGCGATATCCATTGATTCTTCTACGGTTGTAGCTCTAAAACCAGCAAGCTTTTCTCGTAGATCTCCCTGAAGACCGCTAAAGAAGAAGTTTCCACTTTAATGGTGGACCATCCAAAAGCAAGGCACATTATAATCGTAGAGATCGTCGCTATCATCCAGTCGGTTCCAATATAAGCTCACCAAAGACCTTGGGTCAGGAATTATCAGGAAGAAGGGGTTTCTCTAGACCTCCACTATATCCTCGCGACTCAGCAACAGGAGCTAGCTCCTCTATGGCTGGATCTTCAGCTCAAACAGGAGCACGTATGTGTTTTTACTGTCATCAGGAAGGCCACATCAAGAAAGATTATCCGAAGTTGAGAGGTTCAGGGTTTAAATTAACCTCAATTAACAGTATAACATCCACCTCGAGCAATGGAGCAACACACGGAGGAAGACATGGTAGAGGTCAGGGCTCACAAGGAGGGTCTCCTACACAACAACAACCACAAAGTGTTGCGGGTTCTAGCTTACCTATTCCTAATGGCCAGCTCAATGCAATTACTAAAGAACAAGCCTACAATTCAGGCACAGTCGTACGAGGTACCGTTACTATTCATGGATTTTCAGTACATGCCTTATTTGATTCTGGTGCTTCACACTCATTTATTGCTCGACGGTTAGTACCCACTTTGGGTAAGAAACCAGTATAAGTACAACAATCCTATTTGATCAAGGGACCAGGAGGACAAGTGTTTATAATCCGAGAAATCCTAGATAATTGCATAGTAGTGATAGCGGGACATCAGTTACCTGTTTCACTACTACTAATCAAAATGGAGGACTTTGATCTTATACTAGGAATGGATTGGTTAGAAAGGCATCATGCATGTCTTGACTATTTCCAGAAGACAGTAACGTTTCACCTTTCTAACTCGATAGAGTTCCGGTTCATTGGAAAGACATCCAATGATAATATCATCTATATCTCTACGTTGAAGGCACAACAGTTGTTAGAGCAAGGGTGCCAAGGTTATTTAGCTTATGTATCCACTACATCAGGGCCAGAAAGAATGATAGAAGATGTGCCTATAGTGTGCGAGTTTCCTGATTTATTTCCAGAGGAACTGCCTGGATTACCACCTGAGCGAGAGATTGAATTTGAAATCTCTCTTATGCCTGATACTCAGCCTATCTCTATCCCTCTGTATAGGATGGCATCAGCTGAGTTACGAGAGTTAAAGGTACAATTGCAAGAACTGTTAGATAAAGGATTCATTCGTCCTAGTACTTCACCATGGGGTGCACCTGTCTTATTTGTCAGGAAAAAGGATGGGTCGATGTGGTTGTGCATTGACTATAGACAATTAAACAAGAGGACAATAAAGAATAAGTATCCTCTACCAAGAATAGATGATCTCTTTGATCAGTTACAGGGTTCAACTATGTATTCCAAGATTGATTTAAGATCTGGATACGATCAGTTGAAAATTAAAGATACAGATATTCCCAAGACAGCTTTTCGAACTAGATACGGGCATTATGAATTCTTAGTTATGCCTTTTGGATTAACAAATGCCCCAGCAGCCTTCATGGATCTCATGAATAGAGTATTCAAGGAGTTCTTAGATCACTTTGTAGTAGTCTTTATTGATGATGTGCTTATTTACTCCAAGGATAAGTATCTGCATGAACATCATCTCAGGAAGGCACTTGAAACTCTAAGGAAGAACAAACTGTATGCTAAATAAAGTAAATGTGACTCTTGGCTATCTGAAGTATCTTTCTTAGGCCATGTTATTTCTGGGGAAGGTATATCAGTTGATGCTACAAAGGTTAGTGCGGTGATGAGTTGGGAACGTCCGAAGACTATCACAGAAATAAGATCTTTTTTGGGATTAGCTAGATATTATAGAAGATTCGTGAAGGACTTTTCACGAATAGCATTGCCAATGACTAGACTAACTCAGAAGGAGGTCCCATTCTTATGGTCTGATACATGTGAAGCTAGTTTTCAGACACTGAAAGAATGCCTAACATCTGCACCAATCCTTACTCTACCTTCCGGGAGTGAAGGGTTTACAGTATACACTGACGCATCTAAAGAAGGACTTGGGGCGGTTCTTATGTAACATGGTAAGGTAGTTGCGTATGCATCACGACATCTCAGGACACATGAGAAGAACTACCCAACACATGACTTTGAATTAGCTGCCGTAGTTTTCGCTTTAAAGATATGGAGACACTACCTGTATGGTATTACTTTTGAAATCTTCACCGATCATAAAAGCTTGAAATATCTGTTTGATCAAAAGGAGCTCAATATGAGACAGAGACGGTGGTTAGAGTTGCTGAAAGACTATGATTGCACTATCTTTTACCACCCTGGTAAGGGGAACGTCGTAGCAGATGCCCTTAGCAGAAGAACTTATTCACCTTGGTTAGTGAGTGCTATCCACTTCTGGGGTTTACTATCAATGCTGAGTGAATGGAAACCATTTGATAGTAGTATTGATACTATAACTATTCATCATCGATACAAACCAGAGATCTGGGATAAAATAAAGAAAGGACAAGAGGATGATCCAGTCCTTAAAAACTTGAGACAACAACTTGAGAAGAATGAGATAGAGGGATTCCATATGCAAGATGGATTATTATATAACCATCACAGAGCTTGTGTACCAGACATACCTGAACTGAGGAAAGACATGTTACGTGAAGCTCATTGCTCAAGATTATCTATTCATCCAGGAATTACAAAGATGTATAAGGATCTTCATTCATACTTTTGGTGGCCAAGAATGAAGAAAGATGTTGCTGAGTTTGTGAATTCATGTTTCACTTGCCAGCAGGTAAAGGCTTCACACCAAAAACCACCGGGATTATTGCAACCCCTCCCTATACCTGAATGGAAATGGGAAAGCATTTCCATGGAATTCGTTACCGGCTTACCTCAGACGACTGGTAGTAAAGATAGTAACTGGGTTATAATAGATCGTCTGACAAAGGTAGCACACTTCATTTCGATAATCTTATCTTTCACTCCAGACCAGCTTGCTGAGTTATATATTACACATGTGATTCGCCTCCATGGTATCCCAAAGGAAGTAGTTTCTGATCGAGATTCACGATCACCTCACACTATTGGGAGAACTTCATGAAAGCCTTAAGTACAACTATGCTTGAGTACAGCATATCATCCACAAACAGATGGTCAGTCAGAACGTACGATTTAGACACTAGAGGATATGCTAAGAGCATGTGCCTTAGAATGGAAGGAATCGTGGATTAAACATTTGCCTCTTGCAGAATTCAGCTACAATAATAGTTACCATACAAGTATTGGCATGGCACCATTTGAAGCACTATATGGACGAAGGTGTACTACTCCTTTGTGTTGGGAAGAGGTCGGAATAAAGAACCTTTATGATTCAGATAGAATTTAAGAGACACGGGAAGCTGTAGAGCTTGCTAGGAAAAGACTACTAACTGCCCAGAGTCGCCAGAAAAGTTATAGTGATACCAGGCGAAGAGACCTTGAATTTGATGTAGGTGACTTTGTATTTCTCAAAATATCACCTATGAAGGGTGTTCAGAGGTTTGGCTTGCGTGGGAAGTTAGCACCCAGATTCGTGGGTCCCTTTGAAATTATTCAGCGCATTGGAAAAGTGGCATATAGACTTGCACTTCCTCCACATCTTTCGGCAATACATGATGTATTTCATGTATCGAATCTGAGACAGTACATTAGGGATCCAGAGCATAAGATAAGTTATGATGATTTATATGATGAGCCAGACTTGACATACCGAGATACCTGTGCAAATACTTGAAAGGGATATCAAGAAGTTGAGAAACAAAGAGGTGCCTCTAGTTAAAATATTATGGCGGAATCAAGAGTTTGAAGAAGCCACATGGGAACCTGAGGCAGAAATGAGAGAGAAATACCCCTACTTATTTGAGTAATAACACTGTGTATTGTATATCTTCTTTATAAATGAAATGACGTTCATTCTCTTTAAGGTTGTTATGGTTTCAATCCTCTTTAAGGTTGTTATGCATGCATTTCTAGTCTCGAGGACGAGACTTCCTTTAAGGTTGTTATAATTGTAAAGCCTTGAACTTGGCATATCTCGGATCCCATATAATAAGTTCTAGCTCGTCAAAAGGAAACCAACAGAATTTGTTTCATGTGAATCGGACTCCGTTTTGATTTGTTATGAATTTCGGAAGAAAGAGAAGTAAGGAAGGCTAAGATGCCATTAACCCATAATGACTATCATTAAGACTAATTAAACATGATTAAAGAAACTAATGATCGATTAAAAACCGCTAATGATCATTATCAAACACTAATCAATAGTTAGCAAAAGATAAGCATAAGCCGCGAAAGTTTAATCGTGATTAGTGAAAGTTAATCACGATTAGTGTTAATTAAGCGTCATTAGCGAATCTAGAATCCTCTAGAAAGTTCTAACTTAAGCTCCAAGTTTGGGATAAGTTTTGGCTAAAACCATGGGCCAAAACCATGGACTGCTAAACCATGGTTAAGGTCTAAACCATGGTTTTCTAACCATGATTAGTGGTTTTCCGGGGCCTATAAATAGACCCCCCCCTATACATTCATTCTCTACGACTTCCACTAACACCACCACCCCAAGGGCTAGGGTCGAGAGGTCGGGAGGAGGAGTGGGAGGCGAGGGAGAAGCGCTAGCGAAGCGCTGCCGGGAGAACGAGGAGGAGAAAGGTATGATCCTCTCTTAGTTTGCTTCGTAAGCTAGGCTTTCAATTCATACTCTTGTTCTTCCAAGTTTTGTTCTTGATTCATCTTTCTTTACGATTCGTTTTCCTATTGTGGTTCGAGGAGAAATCCGTGTAACACCCTACTTAGGTGCGGGCGGCTATGCATGTCAGTGACCCTGTGATTCGTCACGTGTTCACTCATCTAAGACGCGTGGTGTCTACCGATTCTCCATCGTTTATGTTTCTATTCTTCGCATTATGCTTTTATAGTTATTTTGATGGAGAAATCTATGTAATACCCTATTTAGGTGCGGGCGGCTATGCACGTCAGTGACCCTGTGATTCGTCACACATTCACTCACCTAAGATGTGTGGTGTCTACCGGTTCTTCATCTCTTGTTGTTGAGTATATTATTTCAGTTTCGTTGTTATTTTCCTCTCGATTGATTTTATAAAGGAAACTCTTTTCGTTTTTATTTTGAAATATGTCCCGATATAAGGGGAAACTGTGCCGAAATTTTCCGAGAAATGTTCCGATATAAGGGGAAACTCTGTCAAAATTTTCTGAGAAATATGTCCCGATATAAGGGGAAACTCTGCCAAAATTTTAAGAGAAAATATGTTCTTGATGTTCTTCGTGTTCTTCGCGTTCTTCGCATTCTTCGTTCGTTCTTCGCGTTCTTAACATGTTCTTAGCGTTTTGATATGAAAAATGAAATTCGATCTTTTCAGGAGCCTTAAAATAGCCTTTCTAAAAACGAAACTCGATAAAGCCTTGCATACACGAGAGAGAGCTTGATTAGGTAACGAAATCCTTACTTTTGTTGTTGGGTTTTCATACGATATTATTGAAATTCTTGATTTTGTGTTCTTTGCTACGAAGAACCCTAATTTTAGCTATTTTTGAAAAAAGTCAGAAGAATTGCTTTGTGATTCCCACTAAAATAAGGTTTAAGCATCAAATTGATGCGGTGGCTTTGAAAGTTAGGGTTTGGGAGTTAAAATAGGCATAAATATGAATATATATATATATGGTTATGAATAATATATAAGTGAGTCTATACTAAGTATTGTTGATTATGCAAATCGAAGACTTAATGAAAGAATTACATCATGTGAATTGATGTGGTTTGAGTTAGATCCTGAAAAGGATTGTATGCCACGTTAAGGATGACTGGGAGTAGAACTACAGGTCGGGCATGCAATCCGTAGGTTTGTCGGAAGGATCCCGTATTGGCGTTTCCCTACCTAGGTGGTACACGGTTTCCCTATTATGATAAGTGCGCACGAAATGAATGTTTTGCAGCGCGTGGTACCGGGAGCCAATATATTCGGGTTGGAACGACGGAAGATGTGGTCGTGCCATGTGGAGGCACGGGTGGTTCAATAGCGGCTGGGTCACGATAATATGTATTTAAAGCCGCTAGGTTATATGATTAAATGTTAGCCTGAGGTTTTAAGCAACCGAGTCCTCGAGGACGGTGTGCTCATTTGATTTTCCAAGCTGAGGGTTGAGATCCTGTTTAATAAAAGAAAAGGAAATTGTCAGGGTAGTATTGGAGGATTGGTTGAGGCGACGTGCGGCGGCATAAGCTTACCAAGATCAACACAATCTCCAATCCCGAAGTGTCCACAGCTTCGGAGTCCAAGAATGGTGGGGTTTCCTGGACTAATCCCTGATGTGGAATAGAAAGGTAGGACTTAAATTAATGAGAAGAAATAAAATTTTTGTGATATCAAGTTTTGAAAAATTACACAATTTGTTTGCTTTTGTCTTCTTCATTACTTAGCATTCGCTAATTTTTATCCTATGATTTATGGAAAACCCAACAGGTATCGGTGAGCCAACGCAAGGACCATAGTAGACATCCATCCAGCCACAGTAGCTTTACTCTTTAAGGTAGTTAGTAATCTTTTGTATATTTTCCTTTCAAGCTGATGTACATGTAAATGGTTATAGTAGGACAGTGTATCATCTGAACTTTATTTTGTGAATGGAAGTGTTGAAATACTTTATTCTGAGTATTTTTATTTGCAGTCTATTTCTGAATGTTAGTTGTGATTGCTGAATAAATTATTGCTGAGTAACCAGATCCGGATATGGGAGGATCCGACGGCCCGGGAAACGGGGTCGCGACATGCATCATTGTGTTTAATCGTGCATTGGCGTTTCCGATCTCCTTCCTTGTTTTCACTCATATAAGTTAAAAAGGAAATTGGACACTCGGTAGGCGATTTTTGAAAATATTTTAACCAAGTGACAACTGGCTAAAATACAGGACTACTAAAGAAAACTCGACCCTAAAATAAACACAAGGAAAAACATTATTTTGGGGAGAGTAACCCCCTCATTGTTCAGTTTGTATGTACCGAGAGAGCGACCCGCGCACTAGGATAGAACCATGCCCGAACTCTTTTCAGACTACTATCTTGGGTTAGTCGTTCTCCAGTGAGAATCTCTTCGGTAACCAGTAAAGCGGCCCGCGACGTCCTTAGCAGCTTGAATTGATCGGGTAGCCTGTAAACGGTCCGCAATTCATACTGGCTAGGAAAGATCTAACTTTGGGATTAGGCCAGTCTCTTGGGAGCATTGGGTTTCTAACAGCTCGCTTTAACTGCTCTGATAGATTGTATTCTCACCAAATTCTAAAATTAACAAGATAATTGACCGAACCATCACGATCTTCACATTGAGTTGAGTTGGTGAACTGGGGGTTTGTATTGTGTTTGCTTGCTAGTGATAAAGATCTTTCTGTGCAATTTGTGCCTTCATTCAATTTCACTCTTGCATTGACCTTCATTTTCTTGCATCCTGCCTATTGATTTTGAATATGTCGGACCCGAGTATTTCTCGTTCGGACTCTGTGAACTCATTCTACACTCTGAGCCGTTCACCTTCTATTCGGGGAGACTCACTTCCCGAATATTCCTCTTTCTCTACTTCACCCTTCACAACATCCATCAATCTACTATTTGAGATTGGCTTTAATCTCGAACTAATATCTGAGACTCCATCAATTCTGATCACTAATCGAGTATCATGCACATTTCAGAGTCAGACACTAAACACTTGATGCCACCAAAGGGAAAGGGAACCATGTCGGAGCAGAGCGAGATCAACAGCACCCTATTAGCCTCCATCTAGTCAATTCAAGCACAGATAACAAAGCAGGCTAATTTTTAGATCCTATTGAGAGATATGATTCTCGAGTGAGACAGGAAAGAGAAGATAGGAGAGAGGGGGATAACAGAAACCCTAGAGGTGGGAATGGGGGAGAAGAACCTAACATAGAACCTGGGACTAAGCCTACACTAAAGGATGTTTATAATCCAGGGGAAGGACAGACAAATTCTTGGATACAAATCCCTGTGGTTCATGGGCATTTTGAGCTTAAGCCTGCTATTTTACCTCTTCTCCCAATATTCCATGGAAATATTAATGAATAACCTTATATACACCTCCTGCAGTTCGATCGCATTTGTGGAACAGTACACTACCCAAATGTCCCATTAGAGGAAGTGCAGATGACCGCCTTTCCATTTAGTCTGATGGGCAAAGCTTTGTATCGGTTAAATCACTTGGGGAAGGTTGTCACTACATGGGAAGAGTTGAGTTCCGTATTTCTAAACAAGTATTATCCACTTGGATGACTCAACCAAATGCGGTCCTTGATTGCTAATTTCTCCCAGATGCCCCAAGAGCCTATTCACGAGGCGTGGGAAAGATTCAAAGATCTGACGAAGAAATGCCCCATCATGATATTCCAAAGATCAGCCTTGTACAAAATTTCTTTGGGGGTTTAAGCATTGAGAATCAGAAGCTGGTAGATGACGCTTGTGGGGGGAGCCACTTCAACAAGGACGAGGATGTCCTTTATCAAATTTTTAAGGAGATGGTGGAAAGTTCAGCAGCTCTTTCTTCTTCACGTGCTTTTCAGAAGAACCCCGTCACCGCCCCTGCAGTACCCCACAAGGATGTCAATATGATGGCATCACACGAAGTGGATAGGGTGGATAATTTTGATCTGACCATTATTGGAAATCACCTATCCAAAGTGGACATTATTGAGAAACGATCTAAGGAGCTTGATAAGCTTCAAGTGATCGAGAAGAGGATGAAGAACCTAGATAAGATGGATGAGATAACAAAGCACCTGAAGCTTCTTGTGAGTATGATCAGTGCAGTCCATTGTATGAGTGCAGCATCCGATACCTCTACTAGGGAGCATACTTCTTCCACCCAGCAGAGTAGCGGAGGACCATCCACAGTTCAGCATGTCTACTATGTGCAGACACCAAATCATGTTCATTAGCATTCACATCAGATAGTTCTGTACCAATAGCAAGTAGCCTACATTCCTGACCAGCAGTCTCCATCTCCACCTGGATTCAGGAGGTGAATGGTAGCTGGTTCAACCATGAGTGAAACCAGCTCCGTCCGTCAGGGCAAGGCTAGTTGTGTTCACAGCAGGGTCAGAGACCCGCCCACCAGTTTCAGGGAGGCAGACAGCAGCAGTACCAGCACCAGCAGTTCCAGCCTCACTTTCAGTTTCCACCACAGTTCCAAAATTGGAGACAAGGCCAACCATAGCAGCAGTCGATGTATTTTCCTCATCCTGACCAGCATCGACTGCATATTATGGACAGTATCCTCCCCCTCCTCCTCATTATCGGAATCTGTACGGATACCAACAGCCTTCGTACTATCAGCCTCAGCAATATCCAGTCAATGAGCAACCTGAGCCCCCTTCAATCAATCCAGCACTGGACCAACTTGCATTGCTCATCAAGAACATGAATGAGATGACTCGACAGATTGACGACCTGACCACCACCAAGATACCGATTCTAGCACAGGTCGAAGCCAACCCCAACAATTTCAGACGCAAGGAGCAGGAGCAGGTAGCCAATAGCCCACCCACCCCCGAGATAGGTATGTCCCTTGGTTTTACAAGTTTATCTGACGCCATTCATCTCAGGAGCGGTAGGAGATTGCAACCACCTACGCAGCAATTGGGGTTGGGAGATCGATCCACTGAGAGAGCATCATCTTCTACATCATCTCCTTCACTAGCAGTCGAGAGGTCCAGTGTAGCAGCACTCACGTCTGGAGTTTCACTGCCTTCACCACCACCTTCACCAGGCAGATGTAGATCACCATCAGCAAGGGAGAATATACCAGTCGTAGATTCTTCCTCTTCACCAGTAGCAGCATCCCGTTCTATTTTAGATTTTATTTTTCCTTCACTAGTTTGGACAACATTGTACATACTGATTCTGGTTGTCCTTTTGTACATGAGGATTTTACTTTGAATAATGGAAATTAACATTTGCATGTTTATTCTGATTCTGTGCCATTTCCTTCTGCTCTCAAAGCTAAAAAAATCAAAAATTAAAAACAGCACTATCTGAAACTGGAGTGGTTGAGACCTTACAGAACAGTTTTTTAAAGATGCCACTCCTTAAGTCCATGGAAGACATGCCTACAGTAAAAAAGGGAATGAAAGAGGCATGTATCCAAAAGCATCAACCAAGGAAGAACAGACGAAATGAAATAGAGAAACACATCTTGACCATGGCCACAGTTCATGCCATCAGTAACCTCCGGCCTAAAAAGAAAGACAAGTTAGCACCTCACATCCGTTGCCATATATTTCATCAAGAATTTCATCATACTCTTCTCGATAGTGGTTCCTCCATTAATATCATGCCTTCCTCTTTACTAACCGAATTTCGGTTAGGTCCTCTTAAAACAACCAGAATGATCCTTCAGTTTGCTGATAGATCGATTAAGAGGCCAAGAGGCATTTTAGAGGACATTATAGTAATGGTGCAGGGAATGAAATTCTCTGTTGATTTTGTTGTCATGGATATGGACACATCTGCACCGTTACTCCATACCCCGATCATACTAGATCGACCGTTCCTCTGAACGGCCGAAGCAGCAGTTGATTATGGTACCGGAGAGATCATCTTTCACTCTAGTAGTGACAAGGTGAAAATTGAGACGATCTCTAATCCTAGACCATCACCGCCACCAGCAGCAGATGATACTGAGAAAGTTATATCAGAGCTAGATGACTATGGTTTTCTTATTGAATTCAAAGAGACAGATCTTTTTGTGGATTTTATAGATACCTAGGAGTTCCTTTCCCAAAAGAACTCTATGAAAAGCACAATCGACATGAGTTCCCTAGACGGTCCAATTGAGATAGTTGTTGATGAGAAGTTTGAGTTGATTTCTGAGGATCAATTTGAGTTTCTAGAGGCACCTTCTGATATTCCGTTGACACACTTTTTTGAGATTACTGATAATATGCCTCCTTCTGAGAGTTCTGAGGTCCAGATATCTGAGCCATTCATTGAATTTCATGATTTATGCACAGATGAGAGACATCTTTCTGAGATTATTGCTGAGATATCTGAGCCGTTAATTGATAAGAATATTGAACATCCTGATGAGCCCTTCCTTTCTGAGTAGAGATCATTCATTGCAGATCTATCAGATATTCTATTTTCTGAGTCGTCAGTAGCCAAGGTGGATAGTCCACAGAGTACAGATCACATACCGTCTACCAGTACAGTGGCAGAGGTTACTGCAGAGCTGATTCAGACCACGCCTGAGCTCAAGGTTTTACCATCAACATTGAAATATGCCTTCCTTGTGGGTCTCCCCCAAATGTTTCAGGTCATCCTCAGCTCGCAGTTGACCGCTGAACAAGAATCTTGTGTACTAGAGGCTCTTGAGAGAAACCACAAGGCCATAGGATGGAATATCTCGGATCTCCGTGGGATTATTTCAGTATTGTGCTCGCATCATATTTACCTCGAAGATGATTGTAAACCCTCCCGTGAATGTCAATGCTTTCTAAATCCAAATCTAAGGGAGGTTGTCACGAAGGAGATCAGAAAATGGTGTGATGCTGGCTTTATATATCCCATTTCAGATTCCAAGTGGGTCAATCCTTTACATGTGGTCCCGAAGAAATCCGGGATTACGATCGTAAAGAATGACCGTGGTGAGGAGATTTTGACCCGAGTACCTACTTCATGGCATGTCTGTGTAGATTACCGATGCCTGAACTCATCTACCAAGAAGGATCACTTTCAGCCACCCTTTATTGATCAGATTATTGAGAGGTTAGCAGGGAAAGAGTTATTTTACTTCTTGAATGGGTACTCGGGATACAACCAAGTTGCTATCACTCCTGAGGATCAGGAGAAAACTACTTTCACTTTCTGTTTGGCACCTACACCTTTAGAGAGATTTCCTTTGGATTATGTAATATCCCCGCTACATTTCAAAGGTGTATGTTGGCCGTTTTTACCGACATGGTGGGTAATTTTCTTAAAGTCTTCATGGATGATTTCTCGATCTACGGGGATAGTTTTGACACATTTCTTGCTTATTTAGACCAAGTTCTTCAACGTTGTTGTGAGGTAACCTAGTGCTCTCGTGGGAGAAGAGTTACTTTATGGTGACTAAGGGAATTGTATTGGGCCATGTCATCTCCAAACATGGTATAGAGGTTGACCCGACAATGATTGATGTGATTTCAAAGTTAGAGCCACCACAGAATTTGAAGCAGTTGAGTTCATTTCTGGGCAAGTAGGATTCTATAGGCGATTCATAGAGGACTTCAGCAAGATCACCAGACCTTTGACTGAGCTTCTTTGTAAGGAGAGTGATTTTGTTGTCGATGAGAAAGTCCTCCTTGCATTCAATCAGATGAAAGAAATGGTTACTAGTGCTCCTGTCTTACAGCCACCGAATTGGTCTCTTCCTTTTGAGATTATGACAGACGCCTCAGATTTCGCAGTTGGAGCTATTTTAGGAAAGAGAAGTGATGGGATACCATTTGTTATACACTATGCTAGCAAGACTTTGGATGAAGGACAACGGAATTATACAATTACAGAGAAGGAGATGTTAGAAATTGTGTTTGGGCTCAGATCTTACCTCATCAGTTCACACGTTATTATATACACGGATCACAGTGCCATAAGATACTTGCAGGCAAAGAAGGATGCCAAACCACACCTTATCAGATGGATTCTTCTTCTCCATGAATTTGATTTAGAGATTCGAGAGAATCCTGGAGTGAAAAATGTTGTGGCAGATCACCTTTCCCGTATCACAGATGCAGAGACCTCTGAGCAGAACATGATTCCTATTCTGAAACCTTTACAGATGAGGCCATTTTTTCTGTAGACTCACTCCCATGGTATGCTAATATTGTGAACTATCTTGTCTTCAAGAAAGTTCCACAAGATTGGTCGAAGTACAAGGTAGACAGATTTCTGTCAGAGATTCATTATTACCAGTGGAGGATTCGTACCTATTTCGCGAGGGTGCGGATTGTATCTGGAGAAGGTGCATTCCTCAGGAGGTACACACCAGTGTACTTGAGCACTGTCACAAACTAGAATCTGGTGGGCATCATTCGGGGAAACGCATGGCGGTAAAGGTTACAGAGTAGTCTATGGTGTCCCACATTGTTTAAGGATGCTACAGAATATGTTCGAGGTTGTACTAACTGTCAGAAAATAGGAGGAACTATTGGTTCCAAATATACCATGCCCCTAAGATATATACAGATTTCTGATGTTTTCAATGCTTGGGCATAGACTTCATGGGCCCATTTCCTATTAGAGGGATTTCAGTACATCCTGCTTGCCATGGATTATGTTAGTCGATGGGTGGAGGCTATCCCCACCTGAGCCGCAGATAGTCGTACAGTGTGTTCCTTTCTCAAGGACCATAGTATTGTGCGGTTCGGTATTCCCAAAATACTAATTTCAGATGGGGTAAGCCATTTCATTAATAGAGAAGTAAAGAAGCTTGTGAAGGAGTACGCCATTGAGCATAGAGTTGTGTCTCCTTACCACCCTCGGACTAAAGGCTTGGCAGAAATTTCAAATAGGAAGATCAAGACGATATTGCAAAAACTTGTACGTCTAGATAGGAAGAACTGGTCCCAGATGCTTGATTCAGTTCTATGGGCTTATCGGACGGCATACAAATCTCCTTTGGGTATGTCTCCCTACATATTGATGTGTGGAAAGCCTTGCCACCTGCCAGCAGAATTAATTCACAAATCTTTATGGGCACTCCGTATATGCAATCTAGATTATGAGAAGGCAGGAAAGAACAGGAAGTTGGATTTGAATAAATTATTGGAATTCCAAGACTTTGCATATAATAACTCACTCATGTATAAGGAGAAAGTCAAGCGTTGGCATGATAAACACATTCGAAGAAAGACTTTCTCCCATGATCAGAAAGTTTGATTATTTGATGCTAAGTTGAAGTTGTTTCCAGCAAAATTGAAAAGCAAGTGGTCAGGACCGTTCATCGTGAGAGTTGTGCGTGACAATAGGAGTATTGTCATATATGGGTTGTCATCTGACGCACAGTCATTTGTTGTGAACAGATAGTTGTTGAAGCCATATCTTGATCATGATACATTCCTATCCGTCGTTGATTCTGTATCTGTGGTATCAGACGATGATCTTTTGATTCCATCTTCTACGTCTGATACATGAGCATCCACTCCTCTTGTATATCCTTTCGTTTCACTCTTTCTTCTTCTGTTTTATCATTCACCCATTTTCCATGTGTATATATATTATACTTAGGATGTGCTTTATCCTAAGTACAAGGGGTTAATGATCTGTGTTGTTCATATTCATCCTATTCATCACTCTTGTTGTTGCCTATACTTAGGGATACTCGACCCTAAGTATAGGGGGGTGATGTTGTTCATATCGTCTTTTTTATTTTTGAGTCCGTACATTCTCTGCATCGGTTTTCCCCTTTTGTACAGCCTTCTATACTTAGGATTACTTGATCCTAAGTATAGGGGAGATCACCGACCTCTATTCTTTTTATTTTCTCTTTGAGTCGTCGTAGCATAGGAGTCTTTTCACTTTTCTATACTTAGCCCGAGTTATGTCTTCCTTTGCCCCTCTTTGATCACTATGAGGACATAGTTCGAGCTAAGTATAGGGGGTGTCGTATATATTGTATATATACTTTAGACATAACTCGTACTTTTAATGTTTATTTGGGGCATATGTATATAAATTCATAAAATCCACGTGTGTGTGTATAGACATTGATCACCTTGAAAAAAATCAAAAAAATAAAAAATAAAAAAATCAATCAAATAAAAAAAAACAAAAAAACAAACAAACAAACAAAAACAAAAAAACAACAACAAAAACAAACAAAAAATTTTGTATATACTTGTATACATTTTACTAACCCTTTTTCCTTTTTGAAAAAAAAACTACAAAATCAAATTCAATAAAAAGTTGCATAAAAATGTTCTTTTCACATGTTCATCATTGTTTTTTTTCAAAAAAATGTTTTCTTTGCATTGTACATATTTTCTTGCATCTTCATGTGCATTTTTCAGGATAGTATTGACATTTAAACTAAGTCTGGAATAAAATTGAAGAATGGAGCTTAGTTGGGCCTTAATCCACTTAATTTCATAGGAACCTTATAAAAACTGGAGTTAAGACTTTTCAGGTCCTAGTGACTTAATTCATTGAGTCCATAAGACTATGTTCACATGTCATCTTGATTATTCTAAGTAGAACATTTAACAACACGCGCATGATTCTTTCAGACCGTGGCTTATCTTGGACAAGCACTCTACACGTAGCTCTTCATGGAGGAGGTAGTGAGGAGGCAGAATCTTTTGGCATGGGGTAGCATACGTGGGTAGTACATCTAGGTAAAACCTCTCATCTTCCTCTAGGGAGGGAAGTGCATCTCAACCTGGTCTAGCGATGTTGAGGTCTAAAGACAGGATGTTGTGGGGTTGCAATAATGCTTCAAAAGAGGGATAGTCTACTAGCTCAGGAGGAAAAACTCCTTATGTACATGCTGCACCTTGTATATGCTTTAAAAAAAAGTAAGGAAAAAATGCAGAATCTCCAAAAGTGGACAGGCCTGATTGAAAGTAAAATGTTTGTCGGAGTGTATATACAAGGATAAAAAAAGGAAATTAATAAGAGCTTCAAAGTCAAATATTTGTAAGCTTGCAGCGGATGACTTGGCTACACTGGTCATGCATCCAAGGATAGGTAGCTACACTGGTTACCGTCCATTCTTTTCTCCATCTCCTCTTCTTGAGGTGGTTGCACTTAAACTTAGAAGGGAATATCCCCACTCCTCGAGGAAAGAGTTGCCAGACCGGGTAATTAGAGTTACCTTGTTCAGGGAGGTTGTTTCTTTGCTACTTTTGAGATGGGGAGCTATATATTTCACTTACACCATACAAATAAAGATTCATAGTCATAAGAATTTGTGGATGTAGACTTGTTCTGACTTGACTGTTGAGGAGACCCGAATAGGAGTCTTGTGGAACTTAGAGGCTGTTAGGTTTTAAATCCATTTCCCATTAAGGTTCCGTCACACTAATAATCCAAAGGTCTGACAGAGCTCCATACTACAATTTTATGAAGATAAGTTTAATACTCATATTGTCCTAATTACTTTATTTTCCCTTTCTTTTTCTTTTTCTTCACTTATTCTTTCAAATAAGTGTTTGCTAAGGGACTAGCAAAGGTAAAGCATAGGGGGATGATGAATATGCATTTCATCATCTTTATTCATTTATTTTATCTTAAAATCCTTTATAAAACACATATATATAATACTAATCCATATTCTTACTAACTTGCATTTGTGTATAAATATTGTACACTTCTTACCATTTTAACCTAAAATAAAGAAAGAAAGAAAGGAAAAATAAAGAAAAGAAAACAAAAAAAGGAAGACTGTATATATGTAATAGATATAGGCTGACCCGAACCCTGAGAGAAGGTCAAGACTTGACATGATCGAACAGGAATAAAGTAGCGGGAGATACGGTCTTTTTTTAGAAAATCCAAAAAAATATGTGTTGTGTATATTTGTATACTTCATATTTTATTTGTACATAAATTGACCTCAAACAAAATAATTTTCAAAACAAAAGTTGTAAAAAAATGTGTCCTAAATAATAAAAATAATTGCACAACCAAATCATGTACAGAATAAAAAAACCACACTTGGAAAAATCCACTAAGAAATAATTGAATGACCAATTCCATCTTCATATGAACTCAAGTTGAAAAACTCACTTCCATTGTATTCTAAATTAAATTATCTTTAAAATGGCTATGATTTCGTAATTTTTGGAGTTACAGGTGAAAAGGTGGTTTTCTGGGGAGGTTTGTGCAATTTCACCATTTATTTGTACATATTGTATTTTGTAAATATTTTTACTAATTATTTAAAATAAAATTTAAAAAATAAAATAAAAAAACTAATTTTCTTATTTACCCATGTATATAATGTCATATATGTATATAGCATATGTATATAGTTAATTTTCTTCACTAACTACCACAAAAAAATACATTTATTTTTCAAATAAATAAAGTGACGAAAATACAAAAAAATAGTTAATTTTTGTAAATATTTTTTTAACACTAATATCTCTCTTTATCTTTATCTTGTTTGTTTTTCTCTCTTATCTCTTTTCTTCATTCAAAATTTCATAAAAAAAATTCGAACTCCATTATCTTTTTTTTATAAGGCTCTTTCTCCCTCATTCCAACTTGATCAATCTTTGGTGAGAGGAGCCCGATCTCCGAGAGTCTTCTTGTCGCAGAAGGGTGCCTAGTCTTCGAGCCGTTCGGTGACAACGAGTCGGTCGTCGTCGAGGTGATTAAGGTCTTTTCCACTCCTAAGGTGATATCCACATTTTCTTCTTATTTTTCATCTAGATTAATATTAGTTTTATTTTTCACCTCTTTATTCCGTCGTCATTTTTTAGATTTTAAAAACCATCACGATTTGACTCGCCAACAATCTGATATTTCATCTCACTTTCTCGATCTCTACGCATTCTTTTCTACCTCGCATGATCTCCCACCTCCAACCACGTACAGTGGTCGGAGATCTGGTTCCTTCCGCCATTTTCCTCGGAACCGCACTAATCCACATCTTCCATTTTGATTTTTGGGATCGAGTCATCATGCTCGTATCCTCATTTATTTATAAATAAAAAACAAAAAAATATATTTGTTTTCTTTCTCTCTAACATTTGTTTTGCATGATCATCTAAAAATAAAAAAAAATCCACGCGGGACGCCCCCCGCCACCGCCCAGGCGCGCCTCAGCGCGACATCTCCACCCCCCCCCCCCTCCACACGTGTCCATCTTCACCTTCACAGCCGTGACCAATGCAGGAGCCTCTGACTCCTCCTGGAGTCGCCCCTGCGTGTGTGTCCACCGTCACCTTCCCCCGCTTCCTCCACTTGGAGCGGCGCAACCTCTCCTCGATCCAGCAGCAAAAGCTTCCACAGCTGCCTCTCCAACAGGTATCTCCGCCGCCACGAGAGAGGTGCCCTTCATCCACCGCGCGGTCACCGCACGACCCCGCTCCAACCGCTGGCGCGCCTGACCGCATCTCCTCCTCCACCGTTGGCTTTGAGCGCGTGGCCCCTGTGTGCTTCCATCTTGAACAGGGGTGGCAGCGCCCTACCTCCATGCCCAGCTTTTGAAGAACAAAGAGTAATAACGAAGGGAACCCTAGGGTTCATTAAAGAAATTTTATTGGAAAAATTACACTTCATCCCCTGAAAGTTTTAATAATTGCAAAGAAGAGCTTGCTAGATTCAAATCACGTGTGCATCACGTACATACTAGGTAAATTGCACTTTTCCTCCTCTATTTATTTCATGTTATTTCTTTATGCAAGAATAATAAATATTTACATTTCAATCCTTGTGTTGCAGACTTGATTTTACATGATCTTTTTATTGAAATAAATGTTTTTTTGGTCAATAAATCTTCCAAAAATCATGCTATACTCTTGATGTGCTTATCTTTTTAGCATAAATTTTTCATTGCATTTGGTCATCATTTCTTGTTATTAAAAAATCAAAAACAGTGTCTTTTTCTCTTCCTAAAATTCAAAAATTCATAAAAATTTGAATATTCTCAAAAAATTCAAAAAAAATTAGAGTAATTGTATTTCATTGCCTTTTAATTTCTACGAACATTTCGTGCATTAGCTATTTATAAAACCCAAAAAATTGAAAAATACTAAAAATATTAAAAAAAATCATAAAAATTCTACAAAAATCCAAAAATTGTGATTTCAGTTCCTGTTTATAGATATTTGCATATATCTCTTCATAAAAATAATTGCCAAGAGTTTTTAGCACATAAAATATTTTTAAATTGAAAATTGCTCAAGGTTGTGCATTGTTTCTCATTTTTGTCAATGTTTGATTTTTAGAAAAATACAAAAATATCTGAAAATTCTACAAAAATTTCCAAAAACATTCAAAGTCTTTAATACAAAAAGAGTTTGGTGTGCGTCTTTCTTATCTTGTGCATATTGTTATTTATTTGAATTAAAAAAATTGAAAAATTAAAATCACTAAAAAATTGAAAATCATAAAATAGAAAAAAGAAATAAAAGATTTAAAAAACTAAAAAGATAATAAATCCACAAAAACCAAGGATAGTTTTTCTTTAAGATTCCTGCTTTTTCTCTTAATTGATTTTTCGTCGATTATTTGAATAACCCTCGGGAATTGTAGCCTCCCTGATTCGATCCTGGCCGCTATACAAGTAAATAAGTAGCAAAAAATTATCTTTCTCCGCATTATTTTCTATAATTATTTTGCAGCGAGAGAAGAAAAAAATTATTTGTTTGATCCGGTATTTTTTGGGATAACAACGACTTCATATTCATCATTAATAACCAATCCTTGAGTTTTCCTGCTCAACGCGTGCCCTCCTGGAAAATTTACAAAAAGACCTCGGCATTTCTGGTAATTGCATAAATGTCCTCGTCAGCATATTGCATTTTTATTATCAAATTTTTAATTATGTTATTGCATATAGAACCATGTGTTTGCATGTTATTTTGAACCTCATTTTGGCATCATTTTTATTATTTAAAATTGCACTTTGTTATTCCATTAATTCTCTACAATGTGGCATTTGATTGATATTTTTATTCTTTATGGTTATTTAATAATTATTAATCTTGCGGAAAATTGAATATTTTGCCCAGTCAGTGCTTAGAAATTCATATTTAATCAACAACAGCTCCAAAAATTGCCAAAAATTCACGGATCGTAGAATTAATTGTTAATAACATTGCGCCAAAAAAGAGTTCCATTTAGCATAGTTTTCTCTCAAAAAAACATTTCATGCATTTCATTAATTAATTTTTAATAGGCATTTAATACAACATTTTTAGTATTTAAGATTTTTTTGAGATAGATAACCTACTGATATATCTTAAATAATTTTATTTCCTGAAAAAAAATAGATTTAGTATTTACTATACGTAATTAGTGAAAATTTCATTGTTTGCATTCATTTATTCACAAAAAATCCATTTTGCATCCAAAAATTTAAAAAAAAAATAAAGTAGCCTAATCTCATCACATTTAATATTTTGACCAAGTTTCATAATTTTTTGACATTGTTTGAATGTAATTTGCATTTTAGTCCCTGAACTTCGCCAAAATTGCATATCGCACATTTATCGCATTTAAAAATACCAAAAAATACCTCTCTGAAAAACTAACTTCGAAATTGACTTTAAACCAACCTAAGGAGACATTTGCCTCCCTGAGTTCGACCTTAGACTTACCCAAGTAAAAAAATCGACCGCTTGCATTAATTTGACATTAATTAAATTTGCGTTTTTTGATCAACTCTGAATTTATCTGACTACAATGCACTAAAATGACATAATTAAAAGGGTAGATTCTCGGTTCTTCAAGCACCAAGACAGAGTACTTCAGAAATGTCATGAATTTAATCTCGTACTGTCTTGGGAAAAGAGCCACTTTATGGTCACTGAAGGGATTGTGTTGGGCCACGTCGTTTCCAGTCATGGCATGGATGTGATAGCCAATCTTGAGCCACCTCAGAATGTCAGAAATGTGAGGTCATTCTTGGGGCATGTGGGTTTCTATAGAAGATTCATTAGTTATTTCAATCGCATTGCACGACCTCACTAAGTTACTGTGTAAGAAAATCGAGTTTCATGTTGATCAGCAGGTTCTCCTTTCTTTCAATCAATTGAAGGAGTTAATTACTCAAGCTCCAGTCCTATAGCCGTCAGATTGGTCTCTACCATTTGAGATCATGACGAATGTGTCAGATTTTGCAGTGGGGGTTGTGTTAGGACAGAGGAAAGACAAGGTGCCCTACACCATTCACTACGCCAACAAGACATTAGATGAAGCACAACGTAACTATACTGTCACAGAAAGAGTTGCTGGCCATGGCTTTCTCTCTTAAGATGTTCAGATCCTATCTTGTTGGATCTAAAGTCACAATTTACACTGACCACTCTGCTATCCGGTACCTACAAAAGAAGAAGGATGCAAAGCCCACATTGATCATTTGGATCCTTCTCCTCCAGAAGTTCGATTTGGAAATCAAAGAAAAACCTGGAGTTCAAAATTTGGTAACAGATCACCTCTCCAGAATTGAGCATCAAGAACCTCCACGGAGCGATGCACCCATCACAGGCACCTTTCCTGATGAATCGATTATCGTCGAGGACTCTCTCCTTTGGTATGATGATATTGTGAACTTCCTCGTTTCTAGTATAGCCCCACAAGATTGGATGAAAATCAAGAAGGACATGTTCTTGTCTACTACCCATTTCTACTAATGGGAAGACCCACTCTTATTCAGGGAAGGAGCATATTGTATTTGACGATGGTGTATCCCTCAGGAAGAGCATCATAGTATCCTCGAGCATTGTCACTTGCTCAAATATGGTGGAAACCACTCTGGAGATGGAACAACAACGAGTGGGAGGAATTCTATTCAAGGATGCAACGGTATATGTCAAAGGTTGCGTTGTCTCTCAGAAAATGGGAGGAACACTCACAGTTAAAGACTCAATGCCCTTGAAATTCATCCAGATTTCAGATGTCTTCGATGCTTGGGGCATCGATTTCATGAGACCCTTTCCTAACAGACACGGATCCGAGCATGTCCTTCTTGCCGTTGATTATGTGAGTTGTTGGATTGACACTATTCCTACCTGAGTCGTTGATAGCTGTACAGTTTGTTGGTTTCTGAAAGAAAACATCATTTCACGGTTCAGTATACCAAAGATTCCGATATCAGACGGGGGTAGCCACTTCATAAACAAAGAGGTCAAGAAATTAATGAAGGAGTATGACATCGAGCAACGAGTTGCTTCTCCTTATCATCCTCAAACCAATGGCATGGCAAAGCTATCCAACAAAGAAATCAAGATAATTTTGCAGAAGCTTGTGCGGCTAGACAGAAAGAACTGGTGATGAATCTCATATCCATCATGCTAAAATTGGTCAGTTAGGCTATGTTCCCCAAAATTTATATGCATTTAATAATAAATAGAGCATCATTAGGATTCATACATGTGTAAATAATATTCGCATTTCATCATGCATAATTGCATAATGTGTAAATTAGCCTAAAAAGCAGCTAACTTCCCACATTTTTAATTATTTCATCATAACTCCGATTGACCCCAAACCACCTTCATTGTGTAGATATTACTAACAAGAATAAATAAAAAATAGAAAAAATCACTAACTCAAATAACTCTCAAATAAACTCAAAACCAAATTTTACATCTGACGGACTAAAATGCATATATCTCCCTCATACAATGTTCGATTTTGTTCTACTCAATTTTAAACTGCTCCATTTTCAAATACCTTCAAAACAAGACCAATTTCATAAAATTCAGAGCTCATATGTGAAAGTTGGGTTTTGGGCCTCTTTTGCGCATTTTATCTTTTTCCTTTTTTTTACCTGAGTTTTTATGTATGTAATTAACCTTTTAATTTTATTTCTTTTTCATTTGTGTTCTTTGATGAAAGTTTTATTAAATGGCATCAAATTCCAAATCTATATCAAGACTGAAATCAAAGATAATTCCAAATCTCGTATTTCATACTTCTATTTTATTTCCCTTTTTGCTTATTTACTAAAAATCCAAAAAAAAATATTAGTGTGCAATTATTTTCTTATATGTTATCTTATTTTTTTATATATTTTTATCCTCTTTTAAAACCACCAAAAAAACAAAAAAAACCCAAAAAGTTGGTTCTCTATACACATGGAGACCACCAAAAATACCATTGTGTACATACGACCTCTTTTCCTCATAGTTCCTTCATGATAGTTTTAGATCTCGTCGAGACGAATAATTTATGAAGGAAATTTTTAGATCCGAGGTATCCTTCAATTTCTTTTCATTTTTTATTTCTCTTTAATTTTGAAAAAAAATTGGGGTGACACGTGGCACCCCCTCTCCTCCTTCTCTCTCCAGCCCCTAGGTCACATGCCCAGCATGTGACTTATGGCCTCTTCCTCTTCCAGTCGTTTCTCTTTTGCCCGTTGCCTCTCCTCAATCGTCGTCGTTACACCTCCGCCAGCCTCCAAGTAACAACCGCTGCTCCACCACCTCGCAGCCGTTGCATCACCTTCCCCTTGTAACGCCCCTTCGCGCCTCCCTATAAAGTTCCTTCGTCCGCTGCCCTGCAGCCCCATCCACCCTCCTTCTCCCGTTCAGCCGGTGACAGCGGTTGACACCCCCTTGCGATGAGATCCGAAGGCTCAGCCTTCGCTGCAAAGCTTCCAAGCTTTGCAGAATCTTTGAGGCTCTGTCATCGGCCTTTTGAAGTGATCATCGGGAGCGGGCCATCGCTCCTCCCGATCCACGGGCGATTTCCTGCTCTATACCATCTCCTCCACCTCGCAATCGTTGCACCTTCTCCTCCGTGCACAGCTGCACTCCTGCGCCCAACCTCCACCGCGAGCTCCGTCAACCCCTGCCCTCCCAGCGTAGTTCTCCACAACTCGCCATGAAGTCCACCATCATTGTAAGCGACCGCCCCCATCGCATGCCGCTCCTCTGTCATGCCGCTCCACCTCCTTTCGTGTGTCGACGGAGGTGGGGGCCCTTGACCACCGTCGATCTCGATCGCCTCGTGCCTCCAGTGCCGGCAGCTTCACTCCTCCGCCTCGCTGCTGATGAATTCATGATTCATTAACTTTTCTGTCGCATTTCGTCCTAAAACCCTTAACAAATGCATGTAAATATTCATTAATTTCCATATTTTAACAAATCCTCATTCATGAATAAATAGTCACTTTTAATCATCAAAATCATGTAAATAAATAAAGAACAAAGAAAAAGAAAAGAAGGCAGATTGGATATATGTAAATAGGTACAATATGACTTATACTTATAAATATAACTGCAAATGTATATTTATAGCCTAACCCCCGAGACCAAGTTAGCATGGATTGATCGACAAACCAAAAAGTATGGGGAGATAAGGAAAGAAAACCATAAAAATAAATTAAGACACACTTCATAAACCTCTCACTATTTATCAAATAAATACAAAACTTCAATGATTTTTTAATTAATTAATATGTACATATTTTTCACCAAACTCTTTTCATAATTATTTCTAAAAATGTATATAAAAATATAAAAAAGTTAAAAATATTACCCTGTACATAAACCAAGAAATCCTACTTGTAAATTGTCAAAATCTCAACTTCCGAACATCATAACTTCTTCATACAAACTCCAATTTCACTCTACTCACCTTTAATGTTCATAAAATAATATTTTCTAATTAATAAAGGTAGTTTCATCGAATTCGGAGTCTGTTTGCAAAAAGTCGGTTTTGGGACCAATTGACAACGGGGATTCTAGGCTATTTATTTTATGTAGCACACATTATTTATAGTTTTATTAATTTTATAATTTCTAATTATTTTCATGATCTTGTAATTTAACCTTGATTTATTTCATAATTTTTGGAGCTTATTTATTATTTTAATAAAATCAAAAACCCTAAATTATAGGTAAAAATGAACTGGCTAAATAATACCTGTATTTATTAATATATGTAAATTAATTTTTTTAAATCCTTAAAAATTCACACAACTCTTATTTATTGTTCTAATAATTAAGAAAATATAAAATTAATTTTTTGTTATTTATTTATTAAATTAAAAATTCAAAACCTATTTAAATATGCATATTTATTAATGTAATATTTATATTTCGAATAATATTTATTATTTATAAAAAGTAATTATTCCATAAATTAGATAATTAATTTATTTACATTTCTTGTATTTATACTTATTTAAAATAACATCAATTACTATTTTATATTGAATTTATAAAGAATTTTCACATCTGGCCAACCAGGTGCTGACACGTGTCAGCACCTGGTTCATCTTCTCCAAGAAGGTTGTTAGCCTTTCTGTTCTGGCCGGCCAACTTCAACCCATTACCCAGCGCTCATTATAACTCCCTCCAATGATCTAAACCCTTGATTTGAATCTTCTAACAACCTAGATGCTCGCCTACCACTCGATTTGTCTTGGAGCTCACGAAATCTCATTATATAAGTCCTCAAAGGTCGCCATTCGAAACTAACTTTCCAACCACCTGAAGCCCCAGCACCAGTGGCCGACCCCCATTCTTCCTAGCCTCGCTCCGCCTTATTTGGAGGTGACAGCTCCGACCAAGCAAGCCCGCGTGGAGGAGGGATCATCGGAGGAGGTTCCAAGGCACCTTGTTGCCTTGCATCACCGCCATCGCGCCGCGTCCAGCTCCGAACGTCGATTGTCGAGCAGCTACCAGAGGTAAATACACCTCTTCTTCACATACCTATTCCTCCACCTTTCTCCAATTTCGTCTCAATCTTCGCACCACAATTAGCATGGTTAATCCCATCTTTAGATAGTTTAATGTTTCCTCTTGGACGCTTATTCGAATTCCACTTCAAATCATTTTGAATCCAATTCAAATCACTTTCCCTTTTTCTTACATTTTCACGCAATTCTCATTAATTCTGGAAACACCATGTTTTGAGCTTGCAGATCTATAACCCTTGAGCCGATTCTTTGTGAATCGAGCATATATATCGCTTATTTGCAGGTTCGTCTTCAATCAGGAGCAACTTTAAAGCAGCTGGAGTCTTCAATCATCAAGGAATTCATCTTCAAAGAAGGCGTATCCATCTTCATTAGCCACCAGAGTCAGTGAACCTCCACCTTCGTCGAGCTGTAGCCACCGCCTCGAGCCTTTCTCGATCGCCATCTACCGCGGGCGAGCTCGAGGGTTAGAGGAGCTAACCCTCTGGCCCCGCAGGAGGTCCAAGCTCGTCGCCGACCGCCTGAGAGAAATCAGGGAAGAAGCCTTCGTCGGCAGTTGCGCAACAGATTCAAGAACACCTCAAGAACTCCATGTCACACAGGCTTGCGACACGTGTCGTGCGCGGAAGCGTCAGATCAGTGCCGATACATTCTAATCTTCACCGTCCTAGCCGAACTGGTGGGAATTTGCATAATAAACCCCACCGACTTCCAGATATTCATCTCCACTCCAGAAGGTTTCTAGATTTGCATTTAGGTCCCTGTACAGGGACCTAAATGTAAAAACTTTTATTTCTTTTACAGACCAGTCTCTGTTAAGGACCATTTTGCAATATTTTTCAGACTTTTTCTTGTGCCTATACCCCTGGGCTGTAGGGGATTTTTGGACCTATTTTGACCTCATTTTTCGTAGATTTTCTTGGGGTAGTTACACAACTACTCCGCGAGTTTCTTAGTATTTTTCATGTAATTTTCTCGTGTTTTTATCGTGTTTTAATTCATCACAAACCGACTCCATTTTGTTTTGTTTTTATGTGTTTGTTCGAGCCTGTTGCTCGACTGTTCACCTATTATATAGTATCATCTATTTTCACCTATTTTCCACCTATTATATAATAAATAAATTGTGTGAAAAATACTCCTTTGAAAAATAAATAAAAATTGGAAAAGATTAAAATCAAATAAAAAAATAAAAATCAAAACTCAATAAAAATTATAGCTTCTCCTTGATCGTTTTAAGAAGAGATAAAAATAAGTCACAAAAATATTTACTCCTAAAAAATAAAAGCACTCTATTATGCCTCCTTGAGTTCGACCCAGGCACACTTACCTAGATAAATAAATAGTGTAGGTTTTTTTCATAAAAACCGAATTTGTTTGATCGATTGGGATCTCTTTACAGCTTTCTACAAAGACAACTTTATAACATTAAAAGCCACAATCAGATTTTAGCCCGCATCAAAATGACGCCGTTGTCGGGGAGGCGTTAGAGTATTTTGATTTTTTTACCTATTTTTGTGATTTTTTTTCTCTCTTCTTTTTGCTTTGTTTTTCATAGTTTCTCTTCGGTTTTTCGTACGGTTTTTTCTCGACTCATTTCTCGATCATTTTCTTTAGCCGCTAATCAAATTTTGCAGGGCCTGTAGGATCAGTCGGTTTCTTAGGAAGCCGAGTCAGTTGAAAGTGCAGAGGCCGACTCCTTCTTTACGAGTCGGCTACAGAGGGCAGATATTGATCAGTGTACTTTTGTAAAAGAGAGAGAAGAGAGAGAGAGAAACTGTATTGAACTATAGTAGAAGGGGTCCACTAAGGACAACCCGACGTGTAATCCCCCCCCCATTTTTTTTTTCGGGGTCTGATTCGCCGGATACCGTGTATTCGAGGGATTAGGGCACCCACCGTGGTTTTCTTGCCTTATCGATTTTTCCGCTGCTTTTTCCGATAGATGCTTGCTTAGGTTTTTTATTCTATCTGATTGTGCCTATATAGTTAGTTTTATGATTCGCAACCTAGGTGCATGATTTTAAGATTTTTATAAAAATTAAAAAAATCGGTAGACGTTTGTTTGAAAAAATCCAAAAAAATTACAAGACCGCAAAATAAAATAGGGACTGCTAAATATATCTGACCTAAAAACCGTAACGATTCATATGATTTGGGCGAGTAATCCCCGCACATCTTCTCAGAGTGCGCGAGCAAGAGACGACCCATAAGGTTAGAGCCAAAACCTCGTATTTCCCGCAAAATACTACTTAGTCTATACACCTGATCACTGTTCCTCAGTGGGTACGCTCGAGTAGCCGGAAACGGTCCGGATTTACTTAGCAGAGTGGGAGGTTTAGAGGACACTGCGCAAGGCTCCGTCCTCAAGTAAAACGGGTCGCCGGAAACGGACCGTACTTACTCCCATATTGGCTGAGTGTGAGTGATTTTCTGTAAAGACTCGGGCCAGTGTTTCGGAGAAACTATCGGACACCTATCAGCTCGCATCAGCTCGTGATAACCGATCGGATTTGATTGCTAATTACAACCCTAAAACTGACAAGATAACAGACCGAACCCTTACGATCTTCATCGGGTTGTGTTGGTGAAAGTGGGGTTTGCTTTGTGTTTGCTTGCGGGGCGTGAGTTACCGTGGCTTTTGCATTTTTCCATCTCCTTTGAATCGTAAAGCGTGCTCTCCTGATAATTCTCTTGAAATCGAAGATGACGTCTCGACGGCTTTTCTGCTCAGACTCCGTGAGCTTTCGACCATCCACCGTCGATCGTACATCTTCACAGGCTTGGGATGACTCTCTTCCCAGGATGGTCCCATCTGATCTCGAGGAGAGTCAGACCCAGACTCCCTCGCCTCCAGGCCAGAATATTGAGGCAGACCCTTGCCTCAATACATCTAGATCTCCCGCCGATTTTTCGTTGAGTTCTTACGAGAGCTTTTCTTTCACAGACGATCAGATGGCTCGCGGCAAAGGACCGGCAGATGAGAGGCCACCAGCTGAGGAGCATCATGAAGGAAGACCAGATTCTGCAGACATTACGACCGGGATTCTCGATACGCACCAACAGATGAATATAAAAATTCGAGAACAATTCAGAACTCAGAATGAGTTACGGGCTGAAATAGCCACGCTGCGAGCAGGGGCCGGGAACCAGTTATTGCCTGCAGTGGTTCCCGCTACTTTACGAGATGAGTATGACCCGGGCGCTTGAACGCTCCATCATTGGATTCGGCTACCGCCGAGTCAAGGGCCATACGAGTTGAGATCGTCCTTCATATCACTGCTTCCCAAGTTCTACGGGAATGCCGCAGAGGAGCCGTTTACCTTTTTACAGCAATTCGAGATGATTTGCGGTACGTCTTTCTATCCAGGAGTTACGCAGGAGGCTGTACGCCTCAAGGCCTTTCCCTTTGCCTTAGCCGATAAGGCGCTTTACTAGGTGAGTCATCTGGGAGGGGAAATCTCTACATGGGACGATCTGAAGTCCACATTCCTGCGTAAATATTTTCCTTTAGGGAGGACGAACATGATGAGGAGTCAGATCTCCAACTTCATGCAGTATCTGCATGAATCTTTCCATGAGGCATGGGATAGATTCAAGGACCTTACGGAGAGATGCCCACATCATGAAATACCGATGAAGATGCTAGTGCAAAATTACTTCGGAGGACTCCAGCCGGATATACAGGGGCTCGTGAGTGCCGCATGTGGTGGCAGTTATTTGAACAAGGATGCTGAGTCAGTCTAGGCCATCTTCGAAGGGATGGCTGAGAACTCGAGAGTCGTCGACTCTACTCGGGCATTTTAGAAAGTCCCACAGCCACCACATCACCGAGATCGTCAAAAAGTGGCTAACATTTCAGACTCTGAATCAAACACCAACATGGGATACATTAGCGAGAAATTAACGTTGGTGGACGTGATTCAGAAGCAAGTCCAGGACTTACAGCCGCTGCGAGAGTTGGAGAAACTCTCATCTCTACCTCAACAGCTAAGTGATCTTTCGAAGAAGGTTTCTGAGCTCCAACTTCAGTACCAGCAGAGCCAGTCTTCTTCGACCGCACAACCCACACAGAGGATCTTACCCGCTCCACCCACCCGTCATGTTCATTACATACAGAGCGAGTCAGAGACCCCGCAGATTGATTAACATGAGGATCAGTCTCATGCCTATCCCGGCCAGATCACCTGTGCTGCAGAGATGGAGGTTGAGCCCCAAGCCATTCTCGAGATTAACGGGGTTTGTATACTCCGATTCAGCAACCGAGTATACCACATCATCAACAGCAGCCGTACGGTCATCCGCAGCATGGACGTCCACACTTCCCGCACTGCCGGAGTTTCACGCTATCATCAGAGACCACAATCATATCAGTATCCTGCTCAGCATTCATAGACATATCCTTATCAGCAGCCGCGGCAATCTTCCTCCACACCGCAGAGATACTCTCAGCCTTCCACCTCTCAGCAATACACGCCAAGGCAGGAGAGAGGACCAAGCCAGGGCCACCACACCGAACCAGAGATGTCCTCATAGGCCTAGGCACTAAATCAGATCATGGATATGCTGAGTACGCTCCAGATTGCACATAAAACTGAGATGGAGCAGGTTAACCATTGTCTGGACGAGTTGACCGCACCGAAGACCACTCTTCCAGCCCAGCCTCAGATGAACCCGAACAACAAGAGGAGGCATCCAGATCAGGTAGATACTACAGGTAAGATCTCGTTTCCTGGATTTTTATCTAACTTCATTCGTCTCAGGAGCGGTAGATCACCACGAGCACCTGCTGGAGTAGAGGAGAGGGCGCTAGAGGAGCAGGAGCAAATCCACGAGCCGAAAGATTCTGATGCCGAGGAGGATAACCAGCAAGATGATGAGGACCACCTTGCAAATTCAAGAGAAGGGAGCGATGCCGATACAGTTGACATGGACACTAGCGAATCAGACGATGACATTACACCAGACCATGCAGATACTCCCGAGAAAAACATTTCTTCCCCTGACTTAGAGAGTTTTGTACATAATTCTGAAACTCTCGATGTACAAGCTGATTCCAATATGAATAAAAATTCTGATTTTCTGACTCCTGACTTTGTTCCTTTTCCTGATGCTCTGTTTGGAAAAGGAAAGAAAAATAACAAAAAGAACGTTGTGACTCCAGAGACCAAACGTTTACTTAAAGATCACATCTTTTTGAAGATTCCGCTTCACGATTCCCTAGATCATTTTCCTACGCTTAAGAATCAATTGAAAAACCGATGCACTACGTGTAAGAAAAAGAGATCACGGACAAAGAAACATGTTTTGACTAAGGCTACATCTTGTGCTATACAGAATAAGCTACCGAAGCAGAAGAAGGACTCGGGTGCACATTATATCAGATGCGAGATCGCAAAAGCCGAATTCGATCGCACTCTCTTAGATAACAGTTCCTCGATCAATCTAATACCCTCCTCTTTACTCGATAAGCTCGAGTTAGGACCTCTTTACAAATACCGCGCGATCCTTCAATTTGTTGATAGATCCCTAAAGAGACCTAAGGGTATATTAAGGAACGTTATCGTAACCGTGCAGGGTCTGCAATTCCCAGTGGACTTTATGGTCCTGGACATGGATTGCCCTACACAGTTACACCTTACCCCAATTATTCTTGGGAGGCCTTTCTTAGAGACCGCAAAGGCTCTCTTCGATTATGATAGAGGGAAGGTATCTTTTCACGTCGAAGACGAGAAGGTACATATAGAGATGGTGAGAGATTCGAACACATCTAGTGATGCATCTTCTGATTTTCTGAGTTCTTTAGCCACCTGCGATTACATGGATGAGGTCCGATTTGACAACCTCGAAAGATATCAAGTAGAGACCTAAGAATGTTTAACAGAGGATGGGTCTGAGACTACAGGGGCGATTCTTCGGAAGGAACTTTATATTTTAGTCTGGATGATGAGAAGCAAAGGGATCAAAATTCTGAGGAGTTTATTGCATACCTTTCAGATTCAGAGGCCGTACAAAATTCCTCCACTTTAGATGATCCAAAGACATGATTTCATTTAGCTGGGCTATTTTTCGTTGATCATTCTGAGGAGTCGGATGATGTTTTGAACATCTTCTGTAGTCCGACTTTAGAGCACATCGACATGGTAGATAATCAGAATGCCGACAAATTCACAACCGATACAGATCCCATTACTCATACGGAGGATGTTTCAGCAGAGCCAGAATCTACCTTACCATAGTTAACGACTTTGCCACCAAACATGAAATATGCTTTCCATGTGGGTCCACATCAACAGTTTCCAGTCATTATCATTTCTTCATTGACCGACGATCAAGAATCTCGTCTAATGGAGATTCTAGAAAGAAACCGCAAGGCTATTGGATGGACTCTATCCAATCTCTGCGGGATTAATCCTGCTTTGTGTTCACATCATATCTATCTCGATCATGACAGCAAACCCTCCAGAAAGCTTCAGCTTAGGTTGAATCCGGTTTTACGAGAAGTTGTCAAGAAAGAGATTACGAAATGGTGCGATGCAGGCTTCATTTATCCCATCTCCAACTATGAATGGGTCAGCCCATTACATGTTGTCCCGAAGAAGTCGGGAATTCAGATGGTTAAGAATGAGAATGGAGAGGAGATTCCAAAGAAAGTAACCACGTCGTGGCGAGTGTGCGTTGATTACAGAAAATTGAACACCGCGACGAAGAAGGAACACTTCCCTTTGCCTTTTATAGACCAGGTCATAGAACGGTTGGAAGGGAAGGAGTACTTCTATTTCCTTGACGGTTACTCTGGATACAACCAGGTATCAATTGCTCCTGAAGACCAGGAGAAAACCACCTTCACATGTCCGTTCGGCACGTATGCCTTTAGACGGATGCCCTTTGGATTGTGCAACGCTCCTGCTACTTTCCAAAGGTGCATGCTTGCTATTTTTGCGGACATGGTCGGTGATTTTCTAGAGGTTTTTATGGATGATTTTTTGGTCTATGGTGAGTCCTTTGACGATTGTTTAGTGAACCTAGACCAGGATCTTAAAAAGTGTTGTGAGGTAGATCTCGTTCTGTCCTGGGAAAAGAGCCATTTTATGGTTACACACGGGATCGTGTTGGGGCACATCATCTCCCAGCGAGGCATGGAGGTTGACCCTGCCAAGGTGGATGTCATCAAGCGACTCGAACCACCATCCAACATCAAACAGTTACGGTCATTTCTCAGGCATGTCAGTTTTTACCGACGGTTTATCCAAGACTTCTCCGAGATCGCCCGACCGTTAACTGAATTATTAGGCAAAGTCATCGAGTTCTTGTTAAATGATAAATGTCTTAATGCCTTCCTCACATTGAAAGAAAAGATTATCAGTGCTCCTGTCCTACAGCCGCCTGATTGGTCTCTACCCTTCGAGATCATGACGGATGCTTCAAATTTTGTGGTCGGGGATGTATTAGGACAGAGGAGGAATGGACTTCCCATTGCCATCCACTATGCCAATAAAACATTAGATGATGCTCAATGCAATTACACAGTGACAGAAAAGGAAATGTTGGTAGTGGTATTCGCTCTAGACAAATTTCGATCCTATCTTCTTGGCTCGAAAATCACAATCTACACAGATCATTCAGCTATCAGGTTTCTGATGGAAAAGAAGGATGCTAAGGCACGCCTTCTTAGATGGATTCTATTACTTCAGGAATTTGATTTGGACATTAAAGATAAACCTGGGGTAAAGAATGTGGTAGCTGATCACCTCTCCCGATTACAGACAGATCAGACTTCAGATAAGTACACGTCGGAGATTGCAGAGAGATTTCCTGACGAGAGCAACTTTGCAGTTATCGAACTTCCATGGTATGCATATATAGTTAATTTTCTTGTCACACAGAAAAGCCCTCAAGGTTGGCTAAAGAACCGAGTTGATAAACTAGTTTCTAAGGCACTATACTACCACTGGGAGGATCTGATTCTTTTTCGTGAAGGACCGGATTGTGTTTATAGGCGTTGTATTCCTCAGGAGAAATATAATAGTGTCCTCACTTTGTGTCATTCTTTAGAGGCAGGGGGACATCACTCAGGGAAGAGGACAGCGTAGAAGGTACTTCAGAGCGGATTATGGTGGCTGGCTCTTACTATAGATGCCTGCACTTTTGTAAAGAGTTGCCCAGATTGTCAGAGAGTTGTAGGGACAGTCAGTGCTAGAGATGCAATGCCAATGCGACCTGTCATTATTTGCGAGATCTTGATGCATGGGGCATATATTTCATGGGACTATTTCCTTCCAGCAGCGGCTTTGAGTACATTCTTCTCGTTGTAGACTATGTTAGTAGATGGGTGGAGGCTATACCCGCACGAACCGCAGACAGTAAGATAGTTTGCAAGTTCCTAAGGGAACACATTATTTCGTGGTTCGGGATCCAATGTATTCTTATTTCAGATGGGGGTAGCCATTTCATTAATAAGGAGGTCAAAAAGCTAGTGAAGCAATACAGCATTGATCACAGAGTAGCTTCTCCTTATCACCCACAGACGAACGGCATGGCTGAAGTTTTAAATAGGAAGGTGAAATCAATTCTCCAGAAATTAGTACGATCGGATAGGAAGAACTGGTCACAGCTTCTAGATCAGGTTCTTTGGGCATATCGTACTGCATATAAATCTCCCTTAGGTACTTCACCATTTAGATTGGTTTATGGAAAGCCGTGCTATTTGCCCGTAGAGATCCTGCACAAATCTGAATGTGCTATTCGAGAAATTTTACTAGACACACAGAAAGTAGGAGCCAAGAGAAAGATAGATCTGAATGAGTTCGTAGAGATTCAAAATCAAGCATATGAGAACACACTCATTTATAAGGACAAAGTGAAGAAATGGCATGACAGATATATTCGACACAAGATCTTTGTCCCAGGGCAAAAAGTCTGGTTGTTCAATTCGATATTGAGAATTTTTCCTGGTAAATTAAAAAGCAAGTGGGAAGGACCTTATGTAGTCGAATGGTGCACGACAATGGAAGTATAGCAATATCAGATGTGTCACCTGGTGCAGAGCCATTCGTGGTTAACGGGCAGATGCTGAAGCACTTTGTTGAAACTACTGCTCATCTGGCCCGTACTGAAGTGATCTATTTTGTACAGGATTCATGATCATCCTTTCACTCCATCTCATCATGTATAAATTCTTTTGAGCCATTCGATTTCTGGAGATCCGCAACACTTGTATATTCTTCGTAGACCACAATCGTCCCCATTTTTTCTCATCTTCTATACTTAGGATACCAGATCCTAAGTACAGGGGGGACCAATTGTTTGCTGATTCACATTTTATATTTTGTTCTGATTCTTTTGTATATCCTTTCTTTTTCACAAATCACCGGTCTCTGATTTTTGGCTACACTCTTTTCTATACTTAGGATGCCTTATCCTAAGTATAGGGGGGACCGAGTGATTTCGATGATTTCATTTTCTTTATTTCTTTTGTTCCTTTGTTATATATTCTTTTCACTCAGTCATCCCATTTTTGCTCTCCCGTTATACTTACAATGACCTGATCGTAAGTAAAGGGGGGTTGACTGACTTGTACTCTCTATTCTTTTTCACCCACTTTTACTCAGCACGAGTTACGTCCTCCTTTTTCTCTTTTGACGCTATGAGGACATGGCACAAGATAAGTATAGGGGGGTGCGTATATATTGTATATATACTTTTGTCCATAACTCGTACTTTTATGTATTTTCTATATCTATAAAATCCATAAAAAGTGGGTAAGGGTTAATTTAAAATCTATTTATGTATTTATTTACTACTTATAAAATCCTTGTAAATAAGTAAAATATGTTTAAAACTTGTATTTAAAATCTGTAAATAAAATATGTATTTAAAATTTTGTATTTAAAATTTATATAATACTTATTTAAAATCCTATTTATTAAAACATGTGTAAAAATCATTTAATCCTTGCAAAATACCTTATAGATAAAATCTGTAAAATACATTAGATATTTAACCCAAATAAAATATATCTTGTAAAATTCATGTATAAAAACTTGTTTATAAAAATCATAAAATCCATAAAAAAATACAAAGTCCTAAAAATCATAAAAATTACAAAAGCCTTAAAATCCATAAAAATGACTAAAATTCAGAAAATATACTTCACAAAAACATGGTTGCATTTGCATTCGCATTTTTCAGAAAAAGTTTGATTTCTAGAACTAAGGATTGAGTCTAGTCTGAAGGATAGAGCTTGATCACGGCTTTTAACTTTCGTTGTAAGGAAGCCTAGTTAGGATCTGGAATTTAGACTCTTCAGGTCTGTGACTTAAAATCTTTGTATGTTCTCATGAATTGGTTTAGGAAAACAAAATCATTCTAACTTTCTTTCTTTTTTCACTTACTGTTTCAAATAAGTGTTTGCTAAGGGACTAGCAAAGTTTAAGTATAGGGGGTTGATGAATCCATGATTCATTAACTTTCCTATCGCATTTTATCTTAAAACCCTTAACAAATGCATGTAAATATTCATTAATTTCCATCTTTTAACAAATCCTCATTCATGAATAAATATTCACTTTTAAGCATCAAAATCATGTAAATAAATAAAGAGCAAAGAAAAAGAAAAGAAGGCAGATTGGATATATGTAAATATGTACAATATGACTTATACTTATAAATATAACTGAAAGGTTTATTTATAGCCTAACCCCCGAGACCAAGTCAGCATGGATTGGTCGACAAACCAAAAAGTAGGGGGAGACAAGGAAAGGAAACCATAAAAATAAATTAAGACACACTTCATAAACCTCTCACTATTTATCAAATAAATACAAAACTTCAATGATTTTTTAATTAATTCATATGTATATATTTTTCACCAAACTCTTTCCCTAATTATTTCTAAAAATGTATATAAAAATATAAAAATAAGTTAAAAATATTACCCTGTACATATACCAAGAAATCCTACTTGTAAATTGTCAAATCTCAACTTCCGAACATCATAACTTCTTCATACGAATTCCAATCTAACTTACTCACCTTTAATGTTCATAAAATAATATTCTCTAATTAATAAAGGTGATTTCATCGAATTCGGAGTCCGTTTGCAAAAAGTCGGTTTTGGGACCAATTGACAACGGGGTTTCTAGGCTATTTATTTTATGTAGCACACATTATTTATAGTTTTATTAATTTTATAATTTCTAATTAATTTCATGATCTTGTAATTTAACTTTGATTTATTTCATAATTTTTGGAGCTTATTTATTATTTTAATAAAATCAAAAACCCATAATTATAGGTAAAAATGAACTGGCTAGATAATACCTGTATTTATTAATATATGTGAAATAATTTATTAAAATCCTTAAAAATTCACACAACTCTTATTTATTGTTCTAATAATTAAGAAAATATAAAATTAATTTTTTTGTTATTTATTTATTAAATTAAAAATTCAAAACCTATTTAAATATACATTTATTAATGTAATATTTATATTTCAAATAATATTTATTATTTATAAAAATTAATTATTCCATAAATTAGATAATTAATTTATTTACATTTCTTGTATTTATACTTATTTAAAATAACATCAATTACTATTTAATATTGAATTTATAAAGAATTTTCACATCTGGCCAACCAAGTGCTGGCATGTCTCCGCACTTGGTTCATCTTCTCTAAGAAGGCTGTTAGCCTTTCTGTTCTGGCCGGGCAACTTCAACCCATTACCCAGCGCTCATTATAACTCCCTCCAATGATCTAAACCCATGATTTGAATCTTCTAACAACCTAGATTCTCGCCTACCACTCGATTTCTCTTGGAGCTCATGAAATCTCATTATATAAGTCCTCAAAGGTCGCCATTCATAACTAACTTTCCAACCACCTGAAGCCCCAGCTCCAGTGGTCGACCCCCATTCTTCCTAGCCTCGCTCCGCTTGATTTAGAGATGACAGCTCCGACCAAGCAAGCCCGCGTGGAGGAGGGATCATCGGAGGAGGTTCCAAGGCACCTTACTGCCTTGCATCGCCGCCATCGCACCGCGTCCAGCTCCGACGAAGGTCGACCGTCGAGCAGCTACCAGAGGTAAATACACCTCTTCTTCACAGACCTATTCCTCCACCTTTATCCAATTTCATCTCGATCTTCGCACCACGATTAGCGTGGCTAATCCCATCTTTAGATAGTTTAATCTTTCCTCTTGGACGCTTAATCGAATTCCACTTCAAATCATTTCGAATCCAATTCAAATCACTTTCCCTTTTTCTTACATTTTCATGCAATTCTCATTAATTCTGGAAACATCATGTTTTGAGCTTGCAGATCTATAACCCTTGAGCCGATTCTTTGTGAATCGAGCATATATATCTCTTATATTCAGGTTCATCTTCAATCAGAAGCAACTTCAAAGCAGTTGGAGTCTTCAATCATCAAGGAATTCATTTCAAAGAAGGCGCATCCATCTTCATCAGCCACCAGAATCAGTGAACCTCCACCTTCGTCGAGTTGTAGCCGCCGCCTCGAGCCTTTTCCGTTCGCCATCTACCGCGGGCGAGCTCGAGGGTTAGAGGAGCTAACCCTCTGGACCCGCAGGAGGTCCAAGCTCGTCGCCGATCGCTTGAGAGAAATCGGGGAAGAAGCCTTCGTCGGCAGTTGCGCAACAGATTCAAGAACACCTCAAGAACTCCAGGTCGCACAGGCTTTCGACACGTGTCGTGCGCAGAAGCGTCAGATCAGCGCCGATACGTTCTAATCTTCACCGTCCAAGCCGAATCGGTGGGGAATTTGCATAATAAACCCCACCGACCTCAAGATATTCATCTCCACTCCAGAAGGTTTCCAGATTTGCATTTAGATCCCCGTGTAGGGACCTAAATGTAAAAACTTTTATTTCTTTTACAGAACAGTACCTGTTAAGGACCATTTTACAACATTTTTTCAGACGTTTTCTTGCGCCTATACCCCTGGGTTAAGGGATTTTTTGACCTATTTTTAACCTAATTTTTCGTAGATTTTCTTGGGGTAGTTACACAACTACCTCCACGAGTTTCTTAGTATTTTTCGTGTAATTTTCTCATGTTTTTATCGTGTTTTAATTCGTCGCAAACCAAATCCATTTTGTTTTGTTTTTGTGTGTTTGTTCGAGCCCATTGCCCGACCATTCACCTATTATATAGTATCATCTATTTTCACTTATTTTCCACCTATTATATAATAAATAAATTGTGTGAAACATACTCCTTTGAAAAAAAATAAAAATTGGAAAATATTAAAATCAAATAAAAAATTAAAAATCAAAACTCAATAAAAATTATAGCTTTTCCTTGATCGTTTTAAGAAGAGATAAAAATAAGTCACAAAAATATTTTTCTCCTAAAAAATCAAAGCACTCTATTCTGCCTCCTTGAGTTCGACCCAGGCACACTTACCTGGATAAATAAATAGTGTAGGTTTTTTTCTTAAAAAACTGAATTTGTTTGATCGATTGGGATCTCTTTATGGCTTTTCTACACCGACAACTTTATAACATTAAAAGCGGCAATCGGATTTTAGCTCGCATTGGCTGCTCATGCTACACTGCCTTCGCCATCCATAGGTCTTCCGCCACCGACCTCGATCGTCACCAGCCGTTGGATCGGGGGATCCAACGGTTAAAAAGCTGGCACATCATCTCCCCCAAACCTCCCAATCAAGCATGGAGGTTCGGCACCCCGAAGCTCGTGCAACTTCCACGTGGAGGCTCGACACCCAAGCCTCAATGCTCGATTCGATCAGAGCACCAGACATTGCCACGTCGGCTCCAGCATCCGAGCCTCCAACCCCGTTGACCGAGCCTTCAGTTTCGCCACCCGAACCTCTAGGGGCACGTGCAACGCACGTGCGCAGGGGGAAATTGCACAGACACCTTGCATAATTTTATATATTACAAGAAGGTCCCCCGCCCCAGGTCATGTTCCCCGCACGCAACACCTTGGAAATTTTGCAGAAAGGCCCAAGCAGATTTTCCTTCTTGCAGATAAGTCCTCCAGGGACCCTATTGAGAAGAAAACTTATCTTTTTATTGCATTTTAGTCCCTAGATCTTTATTTTAGCATATCTTTCTCATATGAACTCCGTTTCTAACGCATAATATGTCATTTCGAAGCTTATTACATGTTCTATCACTTTGCATAATTTTTGGACAAATCTGAGGTGGTTTTTGTGATTATTATTTGAGATTCAATTTGCTTTATGCATGCTAATTTATGACATTTTTGCGTATTATTTTGGGAAAATTAACAGAGTCTTGTGCAGGGAATTGGTTGAGGATTTTAAATAGATTAATTCTCTTACCATTCATGATTATTATTTTGAGAAACTAATATTTGCAGGGGGAAGGATCAAGGAGGAATTACTGTATTTCATTGATAGTCTTAAGGAGATTTGATTCCTTTAATGATGGTTGATATTATTTAAGGAAATAGTTTTTGCAAGGCTAAATTGAGGAGACTCATTAGATTCATTCCTTGATTTTGTTGTTTATTATTTGAGTATTAAACTACATGGTTGGCAGGGATAAAGATTATTCTTACATCATTGATGTTTTCCATAGGAGTACGACTTGATCTATTAATCTTCTTGCATGTAGTCTTGGATTAATTTAAGTATCACTCTTGAAAGTATATATTTTGGTCTGTTATAATTTTTTAAGGATTTGTTGATCATATTAGTTGAAGATTTAAATCATGTAAATCATAGATCCTGAGCATCATCATCCGCTCTATTTATTTTCGTCGCATTGCATCTGCATCATCATTTCATTACATTTCCACATTATTTTCCTGACACAGAGATTACTATAGCATTTAATTAATTATTTAGTTTAAAACCATGCAACTAAAAATCATTGTTCCCTGTGTTCGACCTTGGTAGACTTGCCAAGAAAAATTCTCCACAACATTCAAAGATTGTGGTTTTTGTTGAGCCAAATTTGCCTTCTATACTACAACAATTATCAATTATTAAAGAGGCGAATTTGATGTTCATCAACTGGTTCCAACTCTTGGACTCTGTCCTTTGGGAATACAGGACTGCCTACACGTCTCCCCTGGGCATATCTCTCTATCATCTTTCATATGGAAAATCGTGCCATCTGCCTATTGAATTAATTCATAAATCATTATGATCGTTGAACCATTGTAACTTGGACTCATAGAAAGGTGGTCGGCAAAGAAAAGTGGATCTAAACATACTCCTAGAATTCTGATGCTATGTGTATTATAACAGCTTGATGTATAAGGAGAAGGTTAAATGCTGGCATGACCGGCACATCAGATGCAAGACCTTCGAGACTTGATAGAAAGTATGGTTATTCGATGCAAAGTTGAAGATATTCCCGGGCAAATTAAAGAGTAAATGGATAGGGCCATTCAGAGTAAAAGAAGTGCATGATAATGGAAGCATCTTGATATCAGAATTGTCAGCTGAAGCACAACCGTTCACCATCAATGGTCAGTTACTGAAGTCGTACATCGAGCATGACACGTTCTTGGTCATTGTGGACTCAATTCAAGTGATCTACAATGATGCATTATCCACAACTATAGTAACATCCAAAGATTCAGATATGCTCCGATAAAACTCTTTCTTTAGTTTTCTTATTTTCTTATTTTCTTATTTTCTTCATTTCTTCTATTATTTTCTTCTATTATATTCTTTCTTTCATTACTCTCAATCATCACCGCTATACTTAGGATATGCTTCATCCTATGTATAGGGGGAAGATTGGGTCCCGTTGTTAATTCTTTGATCCCTCACTTGTTTCTTATCTTGTTGATATTCTAGTCTATACTTAGGGATATTTACCCTAAGTATAGGGAGAGACAGAATGAGTCGTTGATCTATTTATTCCCACACCCAACCCTCCCTGCATGTAGATATAGCCTGTTATACCTGGGATTATTTCGTCCTAAATATAAGGGGTACGGTTGACTTCTCATTACTATATTCTTTATTCTTCATTCGTTGTGGTATAGGCTCTTTTTATACTTCAAACGAGTTATGTCTTCTCTTTTCTCTTGGATCTATGAGGACATAGCTCAAGCAAAATATAGGGGGTTGTATGTACTCTGTATATACTTTAGCCATAACTCGTACTTTCGTATTTTCAATAAGTATGGCTAAAAAAACAATTAATTAATTGTAAAACACTTACTTGTATAAAATTAATTAAAATTCATTGTATTTATGGATTAATAAATCAGGTAAAAATATTTTGCAAATATTTGGAAAATAGTTTGTAAAATTGCTTTGAAAAATCTTTTGCAAATTATTTGAAAAATGTTTTGTAAAATATTTTCAACCTTTCTAAAAATGTTTTATTTGTAAAAAACAGTTCTTTTCTTTGTTTGAAATAAAATGTTTTGAAAATCTATTTACAAATGTTTGAAAAATGGTTGCCAAAATATTTTGAAAGATCTATATATACTATTTGAAAAATCTTTGCAAAATCATTTTCAGATTTGTAAATGTTTGTAAAAATTATTTGTTAATTAGTTTGAAAAAAAATTTAGATTGTTTGCAAAAATCTTTTCGAATTATTTTGAGAACTATGTACATAATTCAAGCAAATAAAAAGCCTTTACAAACCTTGTATATACAAATCTGTAAATTCTTGAACTCCAATTCTTGTAAATAACAAGACACACTCCCATGTAAATATTGTATATATTTCTTTCTAAAAAACCTTTTGCTTTCAAAAATCCCTAAAATTTTGCAAAATTAAAAATTCAAAAACATTTGCAAAATCTTTTCAAAAACCTGCATAGAAATTTGCAAAACTTTTTCAAAAATCCATAAAAAATCAAAACTAGAAAATGCAACACGAAAATATTTTCCTCCAGTATACATAACATTCGAATTAATTGAATCAGACTAAGTAAAATCTGAATATTGGAGCTTTTTGGACCTTAAATCTACTTAAACACATGGACCATATGCGAACTGGAACTGAGTCACTTTAGTTCTGCTAAACTTAATTCTCTGATAACACGAGACTTAGTTCAATGTCATCTTGATTTCCCAAGTAGAATATCTCGGAGCACATGCAAGACTCTTGTTGATAATGGCCTAGCTTGCAAACCTGCACTTTACACTTTGCTCACCTCTGTTGAAGTAGTAGAGGGCTGGATTTGTCGGCATGAGACACAAGCCAATGGAAACATCAAAGTCACACATTTGTGGCTATTGTACCACAACCCCAGTCTAGTAACCATGAGGTCTAATAATAGAAGTTGTAGGTTGAAATAATGCTTTAAAAGAGGGATAGTCTACTGGCTAAAGAGGAAAAAGTCCTTATGTAAATATTATTGTACATTATATTAAAAAAATGCAATAAAACTCCAAAAAAGTGGACAGGCCTAAATGAAAATAAAATACTTGCCAGATTATGTATATATTTGTATAGCCAATAAGAAAGCTTAAGCTTCAAAGTCCTATTCATGTGAGTCTGCAGCTGGATGACTTGGCAACACTAGCCAAGCATCTTGGGATAGGTAGCTACTCTGGTTGCCGTCCATTCTTCTCTCCACCTCCTCTTCTTGAGTTGATTGTACTTGAACTTAGAGAGGAATACCTCACTTCTCGAGGAAAGAGTTGTTGGATTGGGGAATTAGGGTCACAATGTTGGAGAAGACAGATTTTTATCGCTTCAGTCGAGGAGAGCAACATATCACTCACATTGTATAAGATAGCTTCATAGTCATAAGGGTTTGCGTATGAATTGACTTGTACTAACCTGGCTATTGAGGAGACTTGGGTAGAGTTTTGTGACTCTCAGAGGCTGTTGTGTTTCAAGTTCGGTTCCCACACAAGGTTCCAACCACACCTAAAATCCAAAGGTTCGACTGAGCTCCAAACTTTGACTTAATGAAGACAAGTTTAAGAGTTAAAATCAATCCAATCCCTTTCTTTTTCTTTTCTTTATCTTCTTTTTCTGCACTTATAGGCATAAGTGTTTGCTAGGGACTAGCAAAAGCAAGAATAGGGGGTTATGAATCTCTATTTCATCACCTTTATTCCTTCATTTTGGCCTTCATTTCCTAGCTAAATGCATGTATATATCATTATTTTGCATAATTTAACATTCATTATTTATTGTATAAATATTGCATAAAATACATTGTTTGAAACCAAAATAAAAAAATAAAGGAAAGAAAAGAAATAAAATAAAATGACAAAGGTATTTTATGACCCTAAACCCCGAGACCCAGGCATCATGATGACTGGGTCGACATGAAATAAAGTAGGGGGAGATAAGGGTCAAACACAGAAAAAAAAACCCTCATTTTTTACTCTTTAATAATTCATTTATGGGATCTATTTTATTCTTTATTATTTATATCTCAAATCAATTGACTTTGTGCATGAAAGTTGTAGATAAAAATGCAAAGAAAAATAAAAGAATGATTTCATCTAAAAATAACATGCAATGTTCATTCTACACTTTGAATAAAATTCCAAAACCCAAACTTCACATACCCATATCTTCTCCATAAAAACACAAAATGCATCAAAATCACTTTTAATTTAATATAATTTAATTAGCTATTTAACAAAGGTGGTTTCATTCAATTTGGAGTTAAGATGCAAAAGTTAGGTTTTAGACCCCTATTTTACAATATACCAGAATAAAATATTCATTTTATTTATTCTTTATATTTTCATTATTTTATTTTTTTTATTTTGTAAATATTATTTATATTATATGTATTGAAATAAAATAAAATAAAACCATTAAAAATATATTAAAATAAATAATTGTATAAAGGTTATAGATGAATTAACTTTACTAATGATTGTAATAAATACATCTATTTAATTAAGTGTACATATTATATCAGAAAAATATATTAAAAATATATTTAAGTATATTTAAATGAGTTCTAAATATATAAAATAGATAAAATAATAAAATTTAAAATACAAAATAAAAATTAAAAACCTAATACATAGATAAATATACCTATAACTATAGATGTGAATAATAACCCATAATAAATAATCTTGAAAAAATAAATAAAAATAAGAATTAAATAGTACATAAAATAATAACATTTTTATAATCAAAATTTAATTAATTCAATTATTCATTATTAATGATTTTACATTGAGTTTCCAAATCTCTTTTTTTGTTGGTGCACGCAGACGAACCAGGATCGAGTCCTAGTTGACTGCGGTCAACTCCCCTGCCTCTAACCGCTTTGGAAGAGGATCTTCAGTTTTTAAGATATTGAAAATAAATGTGATGTCGTCGCAACCCAAATAAGCCCTCAACAAAAAATTATTTTTACTACTTAAACTAAATTAATTAGAAAAATGTAGCAAGAGAAAATTGTTATTTAATTTACCTGTATAGCAACAGGATCGAATTCAGGGATTCTACAAATCCCGAGGGTTATTCTAATGATTTAAAAACCAATAAAAAGAGAAAGGAAATTCAAATGCCAACTATCTTGGTTTTTATAGGATTTTTTTATTTCTATTTTTTATTTTAAATTTTTTTAGTTTTTGTTTTTGTAATTTTTCATTTTTAAATAACTAATTTTTCAAAGCAAATTTATACACGAAAGAAATACTAGTTTTTGGATTTTTCAAATATGACAAAAATGTCCAGAGAAGTCAAATAAAAAAATTTGTGTTTTGATAATTTTTTTACTGTTTTTTTATTTTTTTTCAAAGATTTTTAGATTTTTTTAGGATTTCAAAATGAATAAAAATAAGGAATAAAGCAAACAATGAATAGATGGGACTATTTTGCAATTTAAAAATATAAAATAAATTCAAAAAAATATTGGACTTATTTTTCCTAAAAACTATGACAAATTATATACAAAGAAGAAGTGAAATCACAATTTTTGGAATTTTCTACAATTTTCTATGATTTTTATAAGGTTTTTAGTAATTTGTAATTTTTTTGGATTTTAAAAATGATTAATGTGTGAAAATTTCATATAAAAATACACAAAAAAATAAAACTATTCTAATTTTTTTTTGGAATTTTCGATGCAATATTTAAATTTTTATAAATTTTCTAATTGTAAACAGCGAAAATGTGATGTTTTTGATTTTTTAATAATAGCAAAATAAAATAAAATGCAATGCAAAATTTTTACAATGAAGAGGCACACAACAGGAATATAACAAAAAATTTCTAGAATTTATGAAGCATAGATGATATTTATTTCAATGATAAGAGCATACAAAATGAAAGTTTGAAATACAGTGATAAAAATGCAATTATTTAGAGTTTTTGCATCAAAATATAATAAAAATAACTTGCAGGTAGAAAAGTGCAATTACCCAAGTGGGGCGTGCAAAGCACGTGCTCAAGCTCTACCAGGGTATCTTTTGCAATTTCTAAAATGTTAGAGGGTGAAATGTAATTTTTTCCAAAAGAAAATATTCTAGGGTTGATCGTGGGCTCTTCTTCATTCTTTTCCATGCCCAAAGCCAAAGAGGGAAGGGGTCGTCGCCCCTTTGTTTCTTCCCGTGCAAGCAACGTGGCTAGAGGAGGCGAGTCAGGCGCACAGGCGATCGGCGAAGGCGCAATGATCGATGGGTTGGCGTACAGCAGCGGAAGTGCTTCGACAGCAGTGCGACAGTGGTGCGTGGGATGCATGTAGGAAGAGGTTCACGATTTACAGGTGCTCAAGAAAGGAGGGGCCCTAGACGGCGGACTAGGGGGTTGATCTTGATGGCGGTGATGATCGTCGGTGACGGAGTTGGCTGCGTGAGGCTGGTGGTGGTGGAGAGCATGCCTTCGACGGTTGAGGAGGGGGTGCTTGTTTGTTCATCTGTTCCAAAGCCGAAAGGAAGGCCACCCCTTGCTACAGTGGGTCCCGGTGTCGATGGTGATGGGGCATGCGCGTGAATGCTCTCCAAGCGGCGGTGTTCTGGAAGGTGAAGGACGCGGCTCCAGGAGGTCGCTGGCGTGGCTGTGGAGCGATGCAGATAAGATTGCGACAACGAGCGTTTGGCTCTGGTGGTGATGCACCTCCAGGCAGTCAGCTGAGCGGCGGAGCACCAAGCTCCTTGCAGAGGGGGCGACATACGCCCTGATGATTGGCGAGGGGGGAGATATGGCTGGCGGCAGCATGAATGCTATAATCGATGGTGGATCTTGCGCAGGTAGAGGGTGAACAGAGGTGGGAGGTAGTGGCAGTAGCAGTGAAGAAGATCAGCGGTGTGGGTCCGTCCAAAAGTGACGGCTAAGGGCGGGCTTCATGTGACGGTGTTTTGTCGCGTACATTTTTTTTTGTAAAATAGCAGATGTATTTTTTTCCTTTTTTACTCTATTCCTGCAATAAAATACAGATAGAAACCGACTCGAGCACGACAGCTCGATCCAAAAAGTATTGAGAGAAAATGTGAATGGAAAAGTGGATCGGCAAGGTAAACGGATGGATCCGAATCTTCAGCGATAGTGCATGGCCGGAGGTGAGTTGTTGTGTGAGGTAGAACGTGAGCATGGATAGATCAAGAGTATAAGATGGAGATTGGTGTTGGATCGGAACCAATTTTGATGATTGATTACGAACTACGTAACTACGATTAAAAACTATGATCGAAAATTTTAAAAAAAAATGACAACAAAATCGAAACACGAATTAGACCTAAAACTATCTAATTAAAAATTTGAAAATAAAATGACATGGATCTCACCATGGGAGTGGATGAATTGTCGTTATGGCCTCGACAATGATCTCCTCGATGTCACCGGACGAATCGGAGGTAGGGCGCCTTTCTACAATAAGATGGCTCTTAGAGATTAGGCTCCTCTCACCAAAGGATTGATCAAATGTGAATGAGGGAAGAGGAGCCAAACAAATAAGAATAAAAAAATGAATTTCAAAATTTGAATTAATGGAGAGAAAAAGGAAGGATGTTAATGGTGGAATTGAATTAATATAATAAATAAAATCATTTTTGGAATTATATTAATTAAAATAATAATAAAAATCAACAACTTAATGAGCCACCTTAATGGTGGGTTAATTAAGGAATTAATTAAATTATAAACAAATGATCTATTATTTACATAATTAAATAAATAAATAAATTATTTCGTCTCTTTATTAATTTAAATAAATAAATGTTAATTATTTATTTTTTAGTAGCGGTTATTTAAGGAAATTAATTATATACATATAATATATACATAAGGTACATTATACACATAGTTAAATAAGAAAATTATGTTTTACATTTTTATTTTTATTTTTATTTTAAATAACTACTAAAAATGTTTACATTTATGTAAAAAATAAATATGGATAAATATATAAAATAAATAAATGGTAAAATTACAAAAACCACCCCATAAAACCATCTTTCAAACCGTAACTACAAAAATTATGAAACCACTTTAAAGATAATTTAATTTAGAATATGATGTAAGTGAGTTTGATTCAATTTGAGTTCATATGGAGTCGGAATTGGTCTTTCAATTATCGCTTTTTGGCTTTTTCTGAGTGTGGTTATATAGCCTTTTATTTTCTTTAGTTTTCCTTTATTTCTATATTTATTTATTTTAGGTTAAAATATAAATAAATGCACAATATTTACACACAGATGCGGGTTAGTAAGAATATGGATTTATTAATATATACATGTGTTTTATAGGGATTTTAAGCTAAAATAAATGAATAAGGATGATGAAATGCATATTCATCATCCCCCTATGCTATACCTTTGCTAGTCTCTTAGCAAACACTTATTTGAAAGAATAAGTGAATAAAAGAAAAAGAAAGGGAAAATAAAGAAATTAGGACAGTATTGAGTATTAAACTTATCTTCATAATGTTTTAGTATGGAGCTTTGTCAGACCTTTGGATTATTAGTGTGGCATAACCTTAATGGGAAATGGATTTAAAACCTAACATCCTTCAAGTTCCATAAGACTCCTATTCAGGTCTCCTCAATAGTCAGGTCAGAACAAATCTACATACACAAATTCTTATGACTATGAATCTTTAATTGTACGGTGTAAGTGAAATATAGCTCCCCATCTCAAAAGTAGCAAAGAAACATCCTCTCTCAACAAGGTAACTCTAGCCCCTGGTCTAGCAACTCTTCCTCGAGGACTGGGGATATTCCCTTCTAAGTTCAAGTACAACCAGCTCAAGAAGAGGAGATGGAGAAAAGAATGTATGGTAACTAGTGTAGCTACCTATCCTTGGATGCATGACCAGTGTAGTCAAGTCATCCAGCTGCAGGCTTACAAAAATTTTACTTTGAAGCTCTTATTATTATTTTTTTTCTATAATTGTATAAACACTCTAGCAGGCTTTTTACTTTTCAATCAGACCTGTCCACTTTTGGAGATTCTGCATTTTTTTGAAAATATATACAAGGTTTAGCGTGTATATAAGGAGCTTTTCCTCTTGAGCTAGTAGACTATCCCTCTTTGAAAGCATTATTGCAACCCCACAGCATCCTGTCCTTAGACCTCAATGCTACTAGATCAAGTTGAGATGCACTACCCTCTCTAGAGGAAGATGGATATTCCCACTAGTTGTTACATACATGTGTGATACCCCAAGCCAAAAGATCATGCCTCCTCACTATCTCCTCCATGAAGAGCTACGTGTAGAGTGCTTGTCCAAGATAAGCCATGGTCTAAAAGAATCATATGTGTGTTGTTAAATATTCAACTTAGACTAATCAAGATGACATGTGAACATAATCTTATGGACTCAAAGAATTAAGTCGTTAGAAGCTGAAAAGTCTTAACTCCAGTTCTTATATGGTTCCTCTGAAATTAAGTGGATTAAGGTCCAACTAAGCTCCATTCTTCAATTTTATTCCAGACTTAGTTTAAATGTCAATATTATCCTAAAAATGTTGCAAATGCAAGAAACATATACAAAGCAATTTTTTAGAGGTTTTTTTAAGAGAAAAAGGTTAGTAAAATATATAAAAGTATATACACAGATTAGACAATTTTTTTATATAAAGAGATTTTTTGTTTTTATTTTATTTTATTATTATTGTTGTTGTTTTTATTTTTTATTTTTTTTGTGTTTTGTGTCTTTTTTTATTAATATGGAAGGTGGCTAAAGTCTATATATACACATGGATTTTACACATTTATATACATATACCAAAAATAATCACATTTTTAAAAGTACAAGTTATGTCTAAAGTATATATACAATATATACGACACCCCCTATACTTAGCTCGAACAATATCCTCATAGTGATCAAAGAGCTGCAAAGAAAGACATAACTCGTGCTAAGTATAGAAAAGTGAAAAGAATAATGAACGAAGGAATGAATGAATGAAAGAGAGGTCGACCGTCCCCCCTATACTTAGGATCAGCTAATCTTAAGTATAGCAGATTGTACATAAAGTAGGGAGGGTCAACGGTGGGAACGGACAAATCACAACTCAGTTTGTCTCCCCCTATACTTAGGGCTCGTTTGGCAACCGGGTTATCCCAAGGTAACCCGGTTTACCCCCCCCCCCTTTTCATGGAATGGAATCCTATCACAAATCATAGTGATATCACATCGTATTCTTTATTCCAACCCTCTCCAACCCTCATAACCATCCCAAATAGCTACTATTCCAATCAGGTTACCCCAACCCAGCAACCAAACAGACCCTTAGGGTAAGATATCCCTATGTACATACAAGATATGAACATGAGGGAGGATAGTGTAGAGGATCACTAAAATGAATAAAAATACAAGAAAGAAAGGAGGGATAAATGTACATATCATTCCCCCTATACTTAGGGTAAAAGAGCCCTAAGTATAAGCAACAACAAGAATGGTGAAATGGAATGGAGAAAGAAAAGTCGGCTCATCCACCCCCCCCCCCATACTTAGGACAAAGTACGTCCTAAGTTAGGCACAAGCGAAAATGGGGTGGATGATCGATACGATGGATGTACGATGGTAAATGAAAGCGAATATACAAGAGAAGTGGATGTACAAAGGTCAAGAAGGTCGAAAGCAGACCTTCTTGCGAGATCCTTGAGGAATGGATCTAAGAAGGTGTAGGTCGATATCAAGGTCAACATTAGACACGAACCGATAAGGATCGACTAGGAATGTATCCTCAGCGGTCTCAGAGTGTGTAGGGACGAACCGGCCAGTGGAAGTAGTGCGGCCATGTCCGACCTAGGAAGTCTCGCCGATATCAAAGTGAAAAGGTGAAAAGACTCGAACTCATCATCGAAAGAAGTAAGGTCAATTCCACCACCCTGGCGAGCATATACTATATCATCATCCTCATCAAAAGGCCCAAATTTATCTATGAAAGCAACCAAATCAAATTCGGCCTCAAAAGTCTCATCTAAGTCTTCCATCCACTCTGAAGTGTCAATCGTGTAGATCCCGCGGATGTCATCAACATATCGCCAAGTACCAGAAGAAGGAACTACAAGGTCTATGCTTTCCGAGCCTTCCTCCTTGGAGAGGATCATGGGTCTCAGTCGAATCCAACATGCAGCAAAAATCTCTGATAGTCTCACCAAGGTCATATTCCTTGAGTTTGGCTAAGACAAGTGTAATCACATCAGGTGCATGTCTCTGGTCAGTAGTAGGTGTAGTGATGACCACAGCGCTCTCGTCAATAGGATGGAAGCAAATCTCTCCTGATCCGTAATCAACAACGACTCTCACGGAGGTGAGAAATGATCATCCCAAGATGATTGGAGAATGCTTCCCAGTGGTGGGGGTCTCCATGGGCAACACGAAAAAATCAGTAGTGTAGCTTATGCCCTGAATCCAAATGAAAACATTCTCTAGAATACCCTTTGGACTCTTTATTGATCCATCAGCAAATTGAGCGATCATCTTGGTTTTCTTGAGAGGACCTAAGTGAGGAGATTGTACCAACGAGAAGGGTATGATGCTAATTGAAGCACCGCCATCAAGGAGAGTGTGATCATATGAATAGTCAGAAATATTGCATCTAATGAATGGTGTAGCAGTGTTCCCTTTCTTAGAAGAAGGGCGGTGTGTAATGGCGTGGGCAGTGGTCATGGTCAAAACATCTCTTGGATCGGCTCCTTCGCTTTCTCTTCTTGTGTCAAGGAGCAGTAAAAGGGTCACAGCCTGGTGAAGTGGGGCTTTAATGATCTCATGAATAGTGGCCACCACTTCAGGTTCAGTCAACATTTTTTTGAATTTTTGGATCTCTTCCATACAAGGGAGGAGATCAGAATCATCATCTACAAAGGGATTGCCAAAAGCAGTCTGTATAGTGGCATCATCGAGATCAAAGGTGGGACATGACATGAATGGATGTGTGGGTAAATGATCGGGCATTTGGGCACTCTCCTCACAAAATGAATCAACAATGTGTCTTCTGGAACCTTTTTGGATTTTTGAATTTTTCTCATTTTTTGTATTTTGGGCGATTGTAATCTCTCACGAATATCCTCAAGTGAATCCGTATCCTCAATAGTGGAGCAGTATTCTGGCTCTTATTCAAACTAGTAAGATCACCAAACTTCCGATTCATTTGCTCCATTAATCGGGCCATATACTCAAGTGTGGTATCCATGAGAGGTGACTCCAACAAATTAATCTCAGGTGGATGTAAAGGTGGAAAATGTGAAGGTGGAGGTGGGTAAAAATCCGAAGTCTGAAACTGAGGCTGAGGTGAATATGTACAAAAAGTAGGAGGAAAGACCTCCTGAAAAAAGGGAGGTGGACCGGCTGTAGGGTACGAGGGATCCGCAAAGGTCAGATAAAAATCACTCCAGTCGACCATCATCGAAACAAAAGGCGGGGATCGGGAGAACACGAAAGTCAACTCAAGATATGCAAAGAGAAAGGCGCAAATGCACGGAAGGATTGAGTATGCTCACAAACAATCACAAACACAAGATAAACACAACCCCTCAATTCACCTACTCAACACGGTGAGGATCGCAAAAGTGTAGTCTTTTTGTCTTGTCTATTTTAGAGTTAGGTGAGAAGCATAAAGTCGTAGAAACACTTAGGAAGGCTTTCGGGATTTGGGCGCTAATCATAGTGTGTATGTGAGCAAGTAAATGCAAATACAATGAGGGGGTTGCTCTCCCCAATACAATGATGAATTTGTTACACTTGATTTTGAGGTCAAGTGGTATTAGCAGTCCCGATTTTTATTTTTTGATTTTTTTTCTTTTTCTGAATATTTTCAATAAAATGCCTACCGAGTGTCCAATTTCCTTTTTGAATTGTGTAAGTAAAAACCAGAGAGAAAATCAAAAAAGCCAATGCGCGATTAAATACAATGATGCATGTAAGAGTTAAGAGATGTGTACCTTGTCGCCAGCACTCTACATGTAAGGTGGTCCGGCAAAATTTAAATACAAAAAAAAACTAATCTAAATAATTCACATGAATCGTTCTAGAAGTAGCTTCTATTAGCGGGCAAGAACCGGTAAAATTTGACTAAGTCCAATTACGCTCTATTTTATAGGTGCAGAAATTCTTGTTTAGGGGTTTTGGACCTACTCGTTTACCTGGCTCAAGCAAAGTAATTAAAGCAATCACTAAGGGCTCAAGCACATAAATCTACATTAAAGCAAATAAAAAGAAGGCAATGAGAACAAAATCGATGAGGTCCCCCAAGTGCACTGGCACTTGGCGAAACAGACCCCGCAAACAAGGTATATAGTATCCTTTTACAAGAATTCAAATTCTAGAAATAAATAAATGAAAGTCTATGCAATTTTTTTCAAATGCTTGGTCTCCTTCAAATCTTCTTCTCCTCCTCTTACGCTCTCATGCGGCTCGGTGAAAAATCAAGCCGCCTTCACTTCGCTTGGGTGTACCAGCTCTCCTAAGAAAGTCTCCCTTGCTCGTCGGGCCCTCGCAGGAAAGAGAATATAAAGAATCTATAAGAAACACAATTATATAAAAAATGAGCAAGAATAAATGAGTGAGACACAATGAATATGAACAATGAATGACTGTAGAAAAATATAGACAAACATTTACAACCAAGAATAGTAGGTGAATTGGAAAACCTAAATACCGGCCCCGTGCCTCACCGACAACAGCACCATTTTGTTGGAAGAGGATCTTCGGGTTTTAAATATTGAAAACAAATGTGATGTCGACGCAACCCAAATAATCCCTCAACAAAAAAATATTTTTACTTCTCAAACTAAATTAATTACAAAAACGTAGCAAGAGAAAATTGCTATTTAATTTACATGTATAGCAACATGACCGAACTCAGGGAGGCTACAAATCCTGAGGGCTATTCTAATGATTGAAAATCAATTAAAAGAGAGAGGGAATTCAAATGCCAACTATCTTGGTTTTTGTAGGATTTTTATTTTTATTTTTTCAATCTATTTTTTTATTTTTGATTTTCAATTTTTATTAGTTTTAAATTTTGCAAATTTTTAATTTTTGAAATAACTAATTTTTCAAAGCAAATTTATACACGGAAGAAATGCAACTTTTTGGATTTTTCAAATACGAAAAAATGTCCAGAAAATTCAAATAAAAAATATTTTTGTGCTTTGATAATTTTTCTACTGTTTTGTAATTTTTCAGATATTTTAAGGTTTTTTAGGATTTTCAAAATGAATAAAAATAGGGAATAAATTACACAGTGAAGAGACATGACTATTTTACAATTTAAAAATATAAAATAAATTCAAAAATTAGTGTATTTATTTTTTCCTAAAAACTATGACAAATTATCTATAAATAGAAAGTGAAATCACAGATTTTGGAATTTTCTACAGTTTTCTATGGTTTTTATAAGGTTTTTAGTAATTTGTATTTTTTGGAGTTTAAAAATGATTAATGCGTGAAAATTTCACAGAAAATAGAACACACAAAAAATATAACTATTCTATTTTTTGGAATTTTCCATGCAATATTTAAATTTTTATGAATTTTCTAATTGTACAACAATAACAAAGCCTTTTTCCCACAATTAAGTAGGGTCGGCTACATGGATTCTTTGCCTCCATTCAGATCGATGTTGGGTCGATCCCGGGCTTATATCCAAAAATCTAAGATCCATTCGTATAGTCTCTTTCCAACACTTCTTAGGATATCCTTGCCCTCTCTTAGCCGGCTCAATATCCCAACACTCGCATCTCCTAACAGGTGCATCGGCTGATCTTCTTTGCAAATGACCAAACTATCTTAAGCGGTTTTCTCGCATCTTATCCTCGATCGGAGCTACACCAACTTTTTTTATGATTGCCTCATTCCTAATATAATCTATACGTGTGTGTCCACACATCCACCTTAGCATTTTCATTTCTGCTACAGCCATTCTCTGCACATGTCTATGGTTCACATGCCAACATTCAGATCCATAATGCATAGCAGATCTCATGACTGCTTTGTAAAACTTTCCTTTAATTTCCAAAGGAATTTTCTTATCACGAGCACAACATAGGCTCCTATCCACTTTAGCCATCCTGCATTTATTCTATTAGTAGCATCTCCATCAATTTCCCCATCATGTTGCAAAATAGATCCTAGATATCTAAAAGAATCTCTCTTCCAAATGTTATCATCACCAATCTTCACCTCGATTCCTTCACCATTGCTTCCATCAAAGGTGAACTCCATATATTCCGTCTTAGCCCTACTTATAGGAAATTCTTTATTCTCTAATGCATGTCTCCAGACCTCAAGCTTCTCATTTACTCCATCTCTAGTCTCTTCAATCAATAGAATATCATCAACAAATAACATACACCAAGGTAACTCATCCTGAATGTGACTTGTCAACTCGTCCATAATCAAAGTAAAAAGAAACGGACTCAAAGCTGAGCCATGATGTAAACCAATGTTGATGTCAAAGTAATCAGTCTTCCCAAACGGGGTCCTCACACAAGATAAAGCCCTATCATACATATCTTTTACGAGGTTAATGTATGGGATAGGTATTTGTCTCTTCTCCAAAACTCTCCACGATATCTTTTCTAATTATAAACAGTGAAAAATGTGATGTTTTTTTAATAATAGCAAACAAAAATAAAATGCAATGCAAAATTTTTACAATGAAGAGCCATACAGCAGGATTATAATAAAATTTTTCTAGAATTTATTGAGCACATATAGTATTTATTTCAATGATAAGAGCATGCAAAATGAAAGTCTAGAATACAGGGATTAAAATGCAATTATTTAAAGTTTTTGCATCAAAAATATAATAAAAAAACTTTCGGGTAGAAAAGTGCAAATTACCCAAGTGGAGCTGCTCATGCTCTAGCAGCATTGAAAGAGTGTTGGAAAGTGTAATTTAACTTATGTGATATGTTTACATATGTGTATTCTTTCGGTGATTAATGGTGAAGTTTTTGGGCAGTCACCTAAACGGTGGGGGCCCTTTTTTCTTTCAAAAAAAATGCTCTAGCAGGGTATCTTTTGCAATTTTTGAAATGTTAGAGGGCGAAATGTAAAGTTTCCCAAAAGAAAATATTCTAGGGTTGATTGTGGGCTCTTCTTTGTTCTTTTCCACGTTCAAAGCCAAAGGGGGAAGGGGTCATCGCCCCTTTCTTTCTTCTCGTGCAAGCAACAGGGCTGGAGGAGGCACGTCGAGCGCGCGGGCGGTCAACGAAGGCGCAACGATCGATTGGTTGATGTGCAGCAGTGTAAGTGCTTCGACACTAAGGTGGTGGCGGCGTGTGGGCTGCGTGTTGGTGGAGGTTCGCGATTTGCAGATGCTCAGGAGAGGAGGGGCCCCAATCGGCGGACGAGGGGGCTGATCTGGATGGCGTTGATGAACGTCGGCAGCGGAGTGGGCTGCGCGAGGTTGACGGTGGTACAGAGCAGGCCTTCGACGGTTGCGGATGGGGTTCATGTTTGTTCATCTGTTCCAAAGCCAAAAGGAATGCCGCCCCTTGTTGCAATGGGTCGCGGTGTCGATGGTGATGCAGGAGGCGCGTGAATGCTCTCCAAGCGGCAGTGTTTTAGAAGGTGAAGGACGTGGCTCCAAGCGATCGCTGGTGTTTCTATGGAGCAGTGCATATTAGATTACAGCGACGAGCATTTGTCTTTGGTAGTGCTGAACCTCCAGGCAGTCGGTGGAGCAGCTGAGCACCAAGCTCCTTGCAGAGGGGGCGACACACGCCCCGGTGATCGGCGGGGGGGAAGATCTGGGGTGGCAGCAGCGTGAATGCTGTAATCGATGGCGGATCTTACACAGGCAGAGGGTGAATGGAGGTGGGAGGCAGTGGCAGCGACAGTGAAGAAGACCGATGGCGTGGGTCCGTCCAGGAGCGACTGCTAAGGGCGGGCTTCAGGCGGCGGTGTTCTGTTGCCCAAAATTTTTTATTTTTTATTTTTTTCTGTAAAACAAAAGATGCATTTTTTTTCTTTTTTACTATGTTCCTGCAATAAAATGCAGACAGAAATTAACTCGAGCACAACGGCTCTGTCAAAAAATTATTGATAGAAAATGTGAATGGAAAAGCAGATCCAGCAAGGTGGACGGATGGATCCGGATCTCCGGCTACCGTGTGTGGCCGGAGGTGAGTGGTTGCGTGAGGTAGAACGTGAACGTGGATATGAGATGGAGAGTGGTTGCGTGAGGTAGAACGGAGGTGAGTGGTTGCGTGAGGTAGATCAAGAGTATGAGATGGAGATTGGTGTCGGATCAAAAACATTTTTGATGATTGATTAGGAACTACAATTAAAAACTATGGTTGAAAATTTAAAAAATGACAACGAAATCGAAACACGAATTAGACCTAAAATTATCTATTAAAAAAATTGAAAATAAAATTAAAGGAATCTCACTATGGGAGTGGATGAATTATCGTTATGGCCTCAACGACGATCGCCTCGCTATCACCGGATGAATTGGAGGTTGGACGCCTTTCTACAACAAGATGGCTCTTGGAGATTAGACTCCTCTCACTAAAGGATTAATCAAATGTGAATGAGGGAAGATGAGCCAAATAAGTCAGAATAAAAAAATTGAATTTCAAATTTTGAATTAATAGAGAGAAAATGGAAGGATGTTAATGGTGGAATTGAATTAATAAAATAAAATAAAATATTTTTCGGAATTAAATTAAATAAAGTAATAATAAAAACCAACAACTTAATGAGCCACCTTAATGGTGGGTTATTAAGGAATTAATTAAATTATATACAAATGATAAATTATTTACATAATTAAATAAATAAATAAATTATCTGTCGCTTTATTAATCTAAATAATAAATGTTAATTATTTATTTTTTAATAGTGGTTATTTAAGGAAACTAATTATATACATATAATATATGGGGAAAATGGGGCTACCTCCTAGGGGCAGCCAACATGGCTGCCCCCATCCCATTTTTCACATTTTTTTTATTTTTTGGAAAAACATCACCATGTATATTCATCCCTATATCCCTCCTATATGACATTCGAATTTCGTCAGAAACAGAGACTCCTACGGCCTCCATCCAGACGCCATTTTTTTAACGGTCGCAGGATTTTTTAAGTCGACCCTATCTGGATGGAGGCCGTACGGGTCTTTGTTTCTGACGAAATTCGAATGGCATATAGGGGGGATATAGGGATAAATATACGTGGCAATATTTTTCCAAAAAAATAAAAAAATTTGACAAAAAATAGGGCGGGGCTGCCATGTTGGCTGCCTCGAGGGGCAGCCCCATTGACCCCATAATATATACATATGGTACATTATACACATAGTTAAATAAGGAAATCATGTTACTTTATATTTTTAAAATTTTTATTTTTATTTTTATATTAAATAATATTTAAAAAATATTTTCAATTATGTAAAAAATAAATATGGATAAATATATAAAATAAATAAATTAGAAAATTGAAAAAACCACCCTAGAAAACTGTCTTTCAAACCGTAACTACAAAAATTATGAAACCACTACCATTTTAAAGATAATTTAATTTAGAATACGATGGAATGAGTTTGATTTAATTTGAGTTCATATGGAGCCGGAATAGATCTTTCAATTATCGCTTTATAGCTTTTCTGAGTGTGGTAACTTTTATTTTGTACATGATTTTATTTTACAAGTATTTTTATTATTTAGAAAACATTTTTATGTACAATTTACATTAAGAAAATTATTCAATTTGAGGCCAATTTATGGACAAGTAAAATATTGTAAGTTTTATACAAATATACACAGAATAAATAAAGAATGAAAAATATTTACAAAATATTTTTTTGAATGTTCTGATTAAAGACCCTATCTCCCCCTACTTTATTCCTGGTTGATCAGGTCAAGTCTTGACCTTCTCTCGGGGTTCGGGTCAGCCTGTATCTATTACATATATACAATACTTAATTTATTTATTTTTCCTTTATTTCTTTATTTATTTATGTAGTTTAAAATAGTAATAAATGTACAATATTTATATACAGATGCAGGTTCGTAAGAATATGGGTTTATTAATATATATAGGTATTTTATAAGGGATTTTATGCTAAAATAAATGAATAAAGATGCTGAAATGCATTTTCATCAGCATGTCGGACGTCAATCAAGCCATCTTCTCCCAATTTCCCCTTTCGATCTATTGAGTTTCTCTTCTCGATTTCTTCATGAAAATCCTTCGTGATCTACCCTCAATCACACCCGAACTTTTTCGAAGGTTATGGTTCATCGATTCAAGAAAAAACCCTAATCAAATAAGCCCTCCTCACCATATATATTAATAACCTCTTACTCCTTCCTTCCCAATTTTGATCACTTTTTAAGCCCTTAATCCCTCAGCCTTGTGCATGAGTGTATTCACGATGACAGCAAGGATACCCCCAAGGTGTTGGCCGGAACAAGGAAAAGGAGAGGTGGTCCAAGTCATCGCTCCAAAGAGGCCTCTGCTCCCTGGTTCCCAGATACGAGCTGCACATCTTTTATCCATTCTTATACATATTTAGTCTTAGTTTAGTTTAATGTCCTTTATTTCATCTTTAGATCAATAGTTTAGCTTAAATTTTACAATCAAAGATCGTCGGAGCTCTCTGCTCCGGCCATGTTTTATCGTGACTCAATTTGTTTTGCCCCACCATTTCACACCCATTTCACTCCCCATCACGTGCTCCATCTTATCCCCCATCTGGACCAACTGATCATCTCTGGATCAACAAATCAGAGCTTCTCCTCTGCCTTATGTCAGAGCTCCTCCGTTCACCTCCATCCTTGTGCTATACAGCTTCAAGGTGGGTCGAGGTGAATCGTCTCGAGCCCTAGAACCTTCTTCTGCGGGACCTAGGTGCTAAGGACCCGAGTAAGGTCAATTCTGGAGCAGAAACAGGCTTCCAAGTACGACGAGCTCCGCGGAGCTCCGGGCCTCGCCCTAGCAAAAGCAGTGCATGATCAAAGGGAGGGCAGGGAGTTCTTCTTCCTTTGTCCTTCAAGACCGTCAGATTTCACGCACGGCCCAGATCTAATCCGGGCAGTTGATTTCAAGCGAAGTGGTATCTCTTCTCAGTCGTCTGATGCTCTTAAGTATGCCTACATGGAGCACTCATGACCATCCGCGAGCGTGCATTAATGTCTAAATATCAAATATACCCCCATAATTTTTGTATATTTTTATTTAACATTTAATTTTCAGTTTGAAGTTTAAATAATATTGGTAATTTTGCATAAATCCCCTGCCTTTTTATGTATTTGCATTGATGTCCGTGCCGGCTCACCTCACATGGCCTCCCACGTGAGGTGGGTATTTTACAACCATGCTGATGAATCTCCATTTCATCACCTTTATTCTATTATTTTGGCATTAAAAACCCTAGCTAATGTATGTATATATCATTTTTTATACAAATTAACATTCATTATTTGTTCCATTTATTGTGTATAAAATACAGTTTTTAATGTCAAAAATGTAGCAAAAAGGAAAGAAAAGAAAAGGAATAAAATGTCAAAGGTGTTTTATGACCCTAAACCCCGAGACCAAAGTCAACAATTGAGTTGATCAATAAGGAATAAAGTAGGGAGAGATAAGGGCCAATAATACAATAAAAACCCTAATTATTCATTCATCAATAATGTATTTTTGGGACCTATTTTATCTTTATTATTTATTCAACAAATCAATAAACTTTGTACATGGAAGTTGTATATAATAATGCATATAAAAATACAAAATTAAGTTTGCACAAAAATAGTATGCAATGTACCTTTTATACTCAAAATAAGAATCCAAAATTTCAACTTCCCATACCCATATCCCCTAAATAAAAACTCAAAATTATCAAAATCATCTTTAATTGTATATAACTTTTATTAAGTTATTAAATGAAGGTGGTTTCATATTTTTTGAAGTTAACATATGAAAATTAAGTTTTAGACCCCTATTGTATAGTATACCTAATTAAAAATATTCGTTTTATCTACTCTTTATTATTTTTACAATTTTATATTTTTATAATTTTGTAAATATTATTTATAATGCATGTATATAATTATAATGGGATAAAACCATAAAAAACTCCAAATAAAATAAGACTATATAATTACATAGATGAAATACATATACGTATACTTATATAATATATACCCCTATTTATTTAAGTATACAAATAACATCAGAAAAATAAGATAAAAATATATTTCTGCACATAAAAATAAGTTATAAATATATAAAATAAGAAAAATAAAATAATCAAATCCAAATACAAAATAAAAATAAGGACCTAAAACAAAGATGAATATACCTATAAATATACCCTTAAAAATTAACTTGTAACAAATAAACTCAAAAAAATAAATAAATATCATATTAAAATACTACATAAATTAATAAACAATTTTTATTTCATACTCACTATTTTTAATTGATTTATTTTTGAATAAAATTGTTATTTTGTCTTGATCTGTCCTCTGCTGACTAATCAGAACACAGGTAATGTTAACCTCGGTCAACTCCCCTATCTTATCTCTAAATCTGTCAGATGCCTCGAGCTTGCCACTTTCTCCGCCTCAAACTAATCGATCTGGACCTCGAGTCCTTCATGGATTCGATCCACATCACACCCATCTCTCACGCGTAATCATCAGATTCTTCAGATATGCCTCGAGCCTTGAACAATGACCAAATTCACTGGAACTCTTGTATATAAATAATCTCCCCGATCTTTAATCCAATCTTGATCCCCCTTAGAGCTTCACTCTGTGTTCTTGTGTGTGTGTCGAAGTCCCGGTGACAGCGGAAGACACATTCCCCGGGCTCAGAGATGGCGAAGCAAGGAAGAGGCGACGATCCACGAGGGACCTCCAGACACCCTTCTCCCTGCCCACCAACATGTATAAGAGATGTGTCTTTTTATTTCTTAGGTGGATTTTAGTTCTGTGATTTCAATTCCGTTGTTAGATTAGTTTTTAATCCTGTAGATTAATAAGGATCTACTTTGTTCGATTGTCGGAGCCACTAGGGCGCTGGCCATTCCACTGTTAAAGCAATGTTCTCCAACCATGTTTGCCACCTACTATATTCCCCAGCATGTTCTCCATATGATCCACCATCAAGACCAACCTGATAAATCCCCAATCAGTGAATCTGGGCCCCTCCCCCTCCGTACGCTGGAGCCCCTTCCATTCCATCCATTTCTCGTGCATTCAACTTCAAAATAGGTCGAGTTTCATCGTCTTGAGCCATAGAATCACTCCGTGCGTGTTCCAGGTTGAATGAACCCCTCCTAGGTCAAAATCGAACTGCTCAAAGGGTCTCCGGGTGCTCTACCTTCTCCAACAGACCAGGACCCCATCACTAGTTCATGGACCTTCTTAAGCACTTCATTAGCTACGAACGAGCCCCCCAGTCATGTAGATCAAGAATCATCGAAAGAGACCATCGGAGGAGCAAGCAATCATAGATCGAAGCTCAGGGATGCCCACCTTCTCCCATGTTCATCTAGAGCAGCAGTAGCCATTCGATGGAGGGTGTGCCCCAGATTCATCATCAGCCGTCGGATCTTCAGAACCTTGACAGTAGGATCTCCTCTGGAGATCTAATCTCAGATGTCAGATGCGAAGGGATATCGGTCGACCAGATGACACCATGTGTTTAAGTGAAATAATCGTCGTCGTTCACCAGCGCTATATTGGGGGTAAATTACATATCTTCCCCCACCTTTTGTATTTATTTATTAGTTTTGTAAATATATTATGTAGCGTAAATAAATTGGACTTTTTGCATAGAGACCCCGGGTGTTTATTGATATCACAACTAGGTCCAGTCCTGCTCAGGTCATGTGTCATCCCATGTAAGCTGGGCAAATAGCCTATATACCCTCGCATGTTCTTGTATTTACTTTTAGTCCAATACAATTTAAATATCAGTTGTATATTTCTAGGAAAATTGCACATCATCCCTTGTCTTTAATTTTATTTGCAAATGTGCCCTTCCTAGTTCATGTATTTTTTTGTGCTTGAATTTCATTTATTTAAAATAGCAAACGTGCTCCAAAAATTATGAAAAAATAGGGTTAGATGTCTGCGAGCATGTATTTTCATGCTCTGTATTTATTTTAGCATTTTAGGCATTTTACTTTTTTATTAAAAATCAAATGAGCATGATTTTATTCTTGTTTGATTTAGAAAATATCAAAAAATAGAAAAACATTTTGAAAAAATCCCAAAAAATTATATGCTGCTTATTTCAGTATTTATTAACTCCAGACCAAAAATCTCTAAAAATAGAAAAAGAAAAAGCATAAAAATTAAAAATCTCCAAAATCGAATAAAAAAATTAAAAAATACCAAAAAACCCCCAAAAAATATTTATTTCTATTTTCAAATTTCCTCTATATTATTATCTATGTAGTAAAATTGATTTGGAGAAATTTGGACTTTATTTGCTATTTTTTCTTCAAATCAATTCGGTCTACTTATTAAATCTTTGATTTGTGATATTTTACTTTAAAAATCCATAAAAATTAGAAAAAATTCCAAAAAAACATAAAAACATGAGAAAATTATTTAAACCCCAAAATATTTTATTCCTTGCGTTTTGTTTGTTTTTATTAGTATTTGTAATTATATAACCCTATATTGTATATATAGCCTTATATATTCCTATATTGTATAATTAATTAATTAAAATAAATAAAAAATGAAAAATATAAAAAATACTAACACTTTTATATATATTTAAAAAATAAACAAGTATATATATCTATACAAATAAATATGTGTATCCCTTATGTGTATATCTCTACCTATGTGTATATATGTGTGTGTGTATATATATGTATATTAATCTAATATATTATTATTATCATTAGTTAATATACATATGCTTATTATTATTTAATCAATTAAAAAATATTATACATAAAATTAAAAACCCACACATAAATAGAAACAAAAGGATATTTGTACATAATATACATTGATTAACAATAATCATAGATTACCTAACTTGCTCTCTGTGGTTCGACCTCTACATGCTTACATGTCATACTTTTTGTGTTGTAGAGTACAATAATTTTTAACTCCACATTTTTGTTATTCATTGATTAATTGATATTGTGGGTTAATCGTTGATTAATTAGGATTTCTTGAGCGGTCATCGATTGTGGTCTCGCCTTGTGAGGTCGTACGACCCTCGTGGGACCACAGTTATCAATTGGTGCCATTATCGGGGAGCGATGTGTATAGCCTATTATTTATCTATGTGTCTATATTCATTAATTCATCTATTGATTCATTTATTTGTTGCCTCTTACTTGTATATACCTCACTTACTTGTATATACCTCATTTTATATCTTGATACATTATTTGATTATCTATGATAATACACCTCTTTGTTGTATTTGTTGTGAGGGCCCATTATGCGAGGACGGATTCTTAGGAGGCTGATACAGCCAAGCTTGGCAGAGGTTGGTCTTCATACTTTGACTAGTTGGAGAGGCAGCAAGTGGAGCAAGGAGACTATCTAACATAGATGTAGCTTAGATTTATTTATTTGTGTGAGAGAGATTCATTCACTCACTATTTGTAATAATTAAAGACATGGACACTACTCTACTCCACGAGGTCCATTGCCTGGGTGATTGTTCACCTGGGGGCCTCGTCGAGGTTTTCTCGCATTTTCACCGCATTGTTTCATTTGTTTCTCAATGTTTTGAGTTGCCGTCCTGTATGGAGCCCCTAGACTTAGGTTGCTTGAATCAGTAATTACATCCAAACTTTAATAAGAATTATGTACCTATAGTCTCTTACATTTGGATCTAGTCAAATAAATAAATGTTAGTTATTTGGACTTGAGACCGCATGCTGAGAGAGGTCACATACAGTGCATGCAGGACCCGTTGTGGCGAACACCGAGTGGCATCGAAGATCGGATTTTTGGTCTCATTTATGAATAAGTAACATATGGTTCTTCACATCTAATAGCAGCTACTATTTACGGTTATTTTGCCGATTGCACACTACCATGTAGATAGGTTTAAAAATTCTATTTGCGTACAACATGAAGAGAACTGGGAGGCACTGTAAGTCCTCTATCTCTCCATGCGTCATTAGATTAGATGGTGAGATTTCCATCATTGAATCGACTTGAACAACTTTTTCGCTATCTTCCTCTGATTTTGAGCACCTAGGACTTAAATAAAAATCTACAAAATCATTTTGTATGTAAAACACCCAGAAAAAGTGAAAATCCAAAAAATATAAAAGAAGGGGACTGTAAAATAAACTTTGACCTTAATTAAAATATGTAATGGAATTCGTTGCCATGGGTTCATAAAGCCCTCATTGTTTTCAGATACTTTAGGAGGGGACTAAAACCCCTCCCATGAGCGAGGCACAACCCACTAAGGATTAGAGTCAAAAATCCAGTTTGTAACTGCCTTGTGTATCGCCTGGATTTCCGAAGTATTGATGCTTCTATCGAATGTGACCAAGTAGGGCCCTGACATTGATGGTGTTCCTGCCTTGTGTGGAACATCGACTTGGTCCGAAGTACTGAGCTTAGGCCACACCCTCACTGGTGTATCTATCTCATCGGTTTGTGTCCGAGTAGGTCCTTACATGCTCACGGGTGATTCTGTTGCGAGCAAGGTCCGAAGCAGTGGTTTCACCTATCAGCTTCCTCCCTCTATTTCTTTGGATGAGTAGGGATCCGGGGAAATGTTACAAGGACCTCAAAAAGTGCAAACTATAGGTTACAAAGGAGGACAAGTATGAGATACTTTTATGGTAGTACTCTCTCTCCTATAGGGTTAGCGTGCTAAGGACTTGTTACAAGACTTGCATGAAATAACAACTCTAAAATTGAAAAGATAAAAGTAATTGATCCTTTACAGCTTCACATGCGTTGAGTTGGTGAACCCAATTTTGTATTGTGTTTGTATGGATCAAAATTAAGGTTCAAAGATCAAGTCCCGCACACCTGCGCAAATTTTGTCATGTGTGTCTTCTCTTTGACCCCCTGCTCGTTTCGAGCCTTTCTACTATTTTGCACTCCTCTTTATTCATAGTTGACCCCCGTATCTTTCCTCCTGCATCGATCTTTCTCTTATCCCTTCACGATGTTGATTCATGGATAGTTTAGTCGGGACTCCGCTGACACCCACATCGATTCCATGAACTCGACATCGTCAATAATTCGAGGCAATTTCCGATAACCCAATCCGGACCTTGTGGGCCGATCTCCAGACTTCTCGTCTTCTTTCCACCCTGTTGATCTCTTAATAAACTGGGGGCACTCTTGTCCCAACCTCCGCCCGTTACGAATGGAGGTCGATTTCAGTATACATCTTTTACTCCATTCACAACCATTTGAGATTGACCCTAATCTCAGACTCGTCTTGATAATTGGAATTCAATTTCAAGTGGTCTGATTGGGATTCTCTCATATTACAGATAGAAGCCAACCCCATTCCTGGATTCCAATCTAGAATTCATCTCCTCTTATTCAAATCTAGAGATGGCACATCAAGGGAAAGGTAAAGGACAACATCCTCTTCAGATGGAATCGGGTCAGGCACCCGATCAGAACCAAGTGAACACTCAGTTGTTGGCTTCCATCCAAGCCATACAATAGCAATTGACTGAGCAGGCCTTAGCATAGATTGCATTTCATGATATTTTGAGTGACCTATGAAACAAACCAGGAGGAGAAGGTGGTGGTGGTGGTGGTGAAAGACCCCGTGATGATCCAGATGAAGAAGAGGGAGGATGAAATGGGAACCCAAAAATGATGTTGAAGGAGACATATAACCCTGGAGACAACTAGATGACCGAGTGGATCTGCATTCCACCGGTACACGATCACTCCGAGCTGAAGCCCCAATTCCTCGCTCTCTTACCCTCATTTCACGGGAACACAAACGAGGAGCCGTACATTCACCTGCAACAGTTCTCTCGCATTTGCAGAATGACCCACTACCTAATATCCCATTAGGTGTAGTCAAGATGACTATGTTCCCCTTCAGCTTACAAAACAAGGCCCTCTATTGGGTCAACCATTTGGAAAAGGTCGTGATGACTTGGGAGGAACTTAAATCTACATTCCTTCACAAGTTCTACCCTCTCAGTCGGATCAACCATATACGAGCTAGGATCAGCAACTTCTCCCTACCGAGGAGACTATCTATGAAGCCTGGGAGCAATTTACAAACCTGTAGGAGAAGTGCCCCCACCATGAGATACCTAAGGCCAGCTTGGTCCAGCATTTTTCGAGGGCATGAATGTCGAGCCAAATATTAGTAGACGTTGCATGCGAAGGATCCCATTTTAATAAGGATGAATATGCGGTATGGCAAATTTTCAAAGAAATGGCCAAGGGAGAGGCCACCCTATCTTCATCACGTGCTTATCAGAGACAGCCTCAGGTCGTCTAGAAGTCAGTTCATATGGCAACATCCCAAGAGGTAGATAGAGATGAGAGATCCAACCTCAACATCATTGGTGGCCATCTCTCTAAGATTGACATAATTGAAAAGCGATCCCTGGATCTTGAGAAACTTGTTGTGATCGAATAGTGGACACAACATCTGGATAAGTTGGACCTTGTTACCAAGCAGCTGGAGCTGCTGGTCAGCACCATCAATGCATGCCAGTGGGCGACACCATCCACAGAAACTCCAACTGAGCAGAAAAAAGAGCCGGCATCACAGCAGCAACCTTAGCCGAGTAACCAATAATCGATCGTCCAACACGTATACTACATGCATGCTCCTGAGCACCGCAGCAGCAGATGGTTGTCTATCAACCTAAATTCTAGTATCCATGTGAGCCATTTTTCCCTCCATTACCCTTGATTCAAGAAATTAATGGTGTCTGGAGCAATGACACGCAACTAGCCCGTCCTGGCGGACACCACCAGGGTCAGTCATCGACCTACCGGCCTTATCACCAGCCCCGTGGTGGGAGATTTATGAAGTCCTCACAACCTCAACCTCCATTCCACCAGTCTCCACCATATCAACAGCCTTGGAGATAAAATCAGCAGTATCAGCAGCAACCGCAGTACCGCCAGTACTAACCGCATCATTCATATGTTGCTGCTTCTCAACAACAGTACCCCCCTCTTCTGTATCTACAGTATCAGCTTCCTCCTCCTCCTCAGCAGTTACATCAGCAGTCCCAGCCTCAGCCTCCCCACCATCAGCCACAACGTGGTCTATAAGTTGAAACTTCTGAGGTGGTTCCCATGAACCCCAACCTGGATTACTTGGCCCAGTTAGTAAAAGGTCTAGTAGAGATGATAAAGAAACTAGATGACTTGACAACCACCAAAACTCCTATCCCAGCCCAGGTTGAAGCAAATCTCAATAATTTCAAGAGTAAAGAGCAAGTAGAATGCGATGTCTCGTCTGTGCATGTAGAGTTAGATGATTGTAATATTGTTTTATCTAATGTTGTCACTCTCAAGAGCGGTAGGACTTTTCCTTCATCTGTCACAAGAAACAGGAAGAATAAAGCTTTTTCTGGTGAATCATGGTCTTCTGCATCAGTCGCGCCTGCTACAGGGTCGAGTGAGGAAGAAGAAGGAGGAGGAGTCGTGCCATCTGTCACCCACCACCGTCTCCACCAACAAAAAGAACAAAAAATCAGAAAAATCAAAAAGACCGAAAAGATGATCGCAGTCAACGTGAAGCCGCACCAGCCATGGAGGAGCCAGCACCAACAACCGATCCAACGCCAGCCGACAGAGAAGAGACCGTGCTTTTTGCTTGTCCACCAACAGTATCACCTTAATCTCCACCATATACACCTTTTTGTAATCTGAATGTATAGAATATTATGGATAAGAATTTTAGCCTTAATAAGAACACTTCTTTTGACTTCAACTCTGTAAATATTCCTTTTCTTGATGCAATAGAAAAATCCAAAAAATTGCAAAAAGAAAAAGTGCATTGTCTGATCCAAGAGTTGTGGAAATTCTTAGCAATTTAACTGTTGATCTACCATTGATGAAGGCCATGGAATACATGCCCGCTATGAAGAATGGCTTGAAGGAAGAGTGTACAAACAAGTGTCAGCTGACTGTAACAACAGACGTCAGCAAATTGAGAAACACGTCCTTACCATGGCCATAGCTGCAACCATCAGTAATCTTCCTCAGAAGAAACAATACAAAGGAGAACCTTTTATCAGATGCGAGAATTTTGACCAAGTCTTTGAGCGAACCCTGCTTGATAGCGGTTCTTCCATCAACCTTTTGCCCTCATCATTATTGCAAGAATTCGAGATGGGTCCACTCAAGTAGACATGTATGATCCTTCAATTCTTTGATCGATACATTAAGATACCCCTGAGGTCTGTTGGAAGACGTTGTGGTAAAGGTGCAGGATATGTAATTTCTTGCTGACTTTGTGGTCTTATATATGAACTCTCTTGTACCATTACTTCAGACCCCTATTATCCTTGGACGGCCATTCTTGAGCACCGTAGAGGCCATAGTTTATTATGGGTCTAGAAAGATCACATCCAGCTTGAGCAATCACATAGTTACCGTAGACATGCTTAGCGAGCCGAAAGTTGTATATGATAAAAGTCATGCAGCATCGCCTGAAGTAGACTATGACTATATTTCATAGATCAGAGATATAGAACTCTCTTTGAATGACACATGGTCCCTGGAAAGCCTCTCTCACAGTCGACACAAGCTCCAATGGCACTTGGGAGATAGAATCTGATTTGTTGATGCATATCTTTGAGTTAGATGATTCATGCTAGATTGAACATGATGAATTCATTGCAGACATGTTCGGCACATTATCAGTAGAACAAAAAGCAGATCATTCACCGACTAGCACAATGTCTGAAGTGACTGAGAAGCAGGCCAGATCAGAACCAGAATTAAAGCCACCTCTGATAGGACTTAAGTATGCTTTCCTTAGGGGTGCAGAGAACATGTATCCGATCATCATCTGCAGCAGGCTGACCCTGGATCAAGAATCTCGGCTTCCTGAGATTCTAGAGTAAAACTGCAAGGCACTTGGTTGGCACGTCTCAGATCCCCATGGGATAAATCATGCTCTGTGCTCGCATCATATCTATTTGGAATAAGATGCCAAGTCGTCCCGAGAGTTTCAAATAAGACTAAACCTTAATTTGTGGGATGTCGTTATGAATGAAATCACAAAATGATGTGACACGGGCTTCATTTATCGCATCTCCAATTCGAAATGGGTGAGCCCTCTACATGTAGTTCCAAAGAAATCCAGGCTCATTGTGGTTACAAATGATAGAGGAGAGTAGGTTTCTACTCGAGTACCGGCATCCTGGTGTGTATGTGTTGACTACTGCCGCCTTAATGCAGCAACAAAGAATGACCATTTACCCTTGCCATTCATTGATCAAGTGTTGGAAAGACTAGCCGGCAAGGAGTTCTTCTGCTTTCTGAATGGGCACTCCGGGTACAACCAAGTGGCAATTGCCCTAGAAGAACAAGAGAAGACTACATTCACTTGCACATTCGACACCTATGCTTTCAAGAGAATGCCCTTTGGTTTGTGCAACGCACCTGCGACATTCTAGAGATGCATGCTTGCATTTTCAATCGAGATGGTGGGCAGTTTTTTCGAGGTGTTTATGGATGACTTCTCCATCTATGGTGATAGTTTTGATTCTTGTCTTGAGCACCTGGACAGAGTTCTTTAGAAATGTCGTGAAGTCAATCTTGTATTATCTTAGGAAAAGAGCCACTTCATGGTCACAGAAGGGATTGTGATGGGTCACGTCATTTCTAAACATGTATGGAAGTTGATCTGGCAAAGGTGGATGTCATTGCCAATTTAGAGCCACCTCAGACTGTCCGAAATGTGAGGTCATTCTTGGGGCATGTGGGTTTCTGTAGGAGATTTATTCGTGACTTCAACCGCATTGTCCGGCCTCTCAAAGAGTTGTTGTGCAAGGAGACTGAGTTTAATGTTGATCAACATGTTCTCCTTTCATTTAATTAGTTGAAGGAGCTAATCACTCAAGCTCCCATCCTACAGCCACCAGATTGGTCTCTTCCTTTCAAGATCATGACAGATGCGCCAGACTTTGTAGTTGAGGTTGTTCTAGGACAAAGGAAAAACAAGGTGTCCTATGCCATTCACTATGCCAGCAAAACACTAGCTGAAGCTTAGAGAAGTTACATATTCATAGAGAAAAAATTGTTGACTATGGTATTCTACACTAACCACTCTACTATCTGATATTTACAGTAGAGGAAGGATGCCAAGACGAGACTAATCAGATGAATCCTTCTCCTCTAGGAGTTCGATTTGGAGATCAAAAACAAGCCTAGAGTTCAGAATGTGGTAGGAAATCACCTCTCCAGAATTGAGCAGCAAGAGCCTCCATTGAGCAATGCACCCATCACAGACACCTTCCTAACGAATCGATCCTGACCGTGGATTCACTCCCTTGGTATGCCGATATTGTGAACTACCTCAATTCCGGTGTAGTCCTACAAGATTGGACAAAAATTAAGAACAAGTTCTTGTCCACTATCCATTTTTACCAATGGGAAGACCCACTTCTATTCAGGGAAGGGCAGATTGCATTTGACGATGGTGCATCCCTCAGGAGGAGCATCATAGTGTCCTCGAGCATTGTCACTCGCTCGAATCTGGTGGACACCACTCTAGAGACAGAACGGTAACGAAAGTACTACAGTGTGGCCTCTGGTGGCATACAGTATTTAAGGATGGTGTAACATTTGTGAAGCACTACACTGACTGCCAAAGATTGGGAGGGACCCTTACACCTAAAGACTCCATGCCCTTGAAGTTCATTTAGATTACATATGTATTCGATGCTTGGGGCATCGATTTCATGGGCCCTTTCCTAACAATCAGGGATATGAGCATATCCTTCTCACTGTTGATTATGTGAGTCGTCATGTCGAAGCTATCCCCACTCGTTCCATTAACAGTCATAAAGTGCGTTGTCTTCTAAGAGAAAACATCATATCACAGTTCGGGATTCTGAAGATACTAATATCATATGGTAATAGTCAGTTCATTAACATAGAAGTAAAGAAATTAACAAAGGAGTACCGCATCGAGCATCTAGTCGCATCTCCTTATCATCCCCAGACTAATGGCATGGCTGAATTATCAAACAGAGCAATCAAGACGATTCTGCAGAAGCTTGTGAAGCCAGACAGATGAATTGGTCCCAACTCTTGACTCCGTCCTTTGGGCATACAAAACCGCTTACAAGTCTCCTTTGTGCATGTCACCCTACCGTCTTGTGTATGGAAAGCCCTGCCATCTGCCCGTGGAACTGATCCACAAATCATTATGGGCAATCAATATCTACAATTTGGACTTATAAAAAGGTGGTCAAAAAAGAAAAGAGGACATGAACATGCTCTTGGAATTTCAAGTCTATGCATATGATAACACATTGATGTACAAGGAGAAGGTTAAACACTGGCATGACCGACACATCAAATGAAAGACCTTCAAGACTGGACAGAAAGTGCAGTTATTTGACATAAAGTTGAAAATATTCCCAGGCAAATTAAAGAGCAAACTAATAGGGTCATTTAGAGTACAAGAAGTGTGTGACAATAGAAGCATTGTAATATCAGAATTGTCTCCTGACGCACAACCGTTTGTCGTCAATTGTAATATCAAAATTGGCCTTTCAATTATTTTTTTATTTCTATATTTAATTTTTCTGATTTTAAAATTTTTAGTGATTTTAATTTTGCAATTTTTTTTAAATTTCAAATAAGGAACAATATGCACAAGGTAAGAAATACGCACCCCACAGTCTTTTTGTATTTTTCAATTATATCAAAAATGCTCAGAAAAATCCAGAGAAAATATTTTTTGGTTTTAAAGGCTTGCAATATTTTTGGGAATTTTTGTAGAATTTTCATATGTTTTTGTATTTTTCTAAAAATCAAACAGTGGCAAAAATGATAAACAGTGCACAGCCTGGACTAATTTGCAACTTAAAATATTTTAATGTCTAAAACTCCTGACGATTATTTTTATGCTAAGATATAGATAAAATTCTACAAATAGGAAGTGAAATGACAATGTTTGGATTTTTGTAGAATTTTCTATGATTGTTTTAAAGATTTTTGGTATTTTTCAATTTTTTGGGATTTTGAAAAGAGTTAATGCACGAATATTGCACATAAATTAAAAGACAATGAAAGGTAATTAATTTATTTTTTTGGAATTTTTAGAGCAAAATTCAAATTTTTATGGATTTTTGAATTTCAGGAAGAGAAAATGAAATTATTTTTGCCTTTTTAGTAATAACAAAAGAAAATAAAATGTAATGGAAAAATTATGCTAGAAAGATACATACAGGAGCATAGCATGATTTTTGCAAAATTTATTGACCAACAAAATTACTTATTTCAAAGAAAATATCATGCAAATTTTAAGTCTGGAAACAAGGACTGAAGAACAATTATTCAATGTTTTTAGCATTCAACAAATAACATAAATTAAATGAAAGGAAAGGAAATGCAAATTACCATAAAACATGTGCAGAGCACGTGATAGTTCTGGAATTGGGCGTTATGTAAATTTTAAAACCTTGAGAGGCGTTCACGTAATTTTCATAAGTTAGACCTGATCTGGAGGTGGTAGGGCTATTTGGCAATTTAGGAAACCTTCATAGCCTGACTGATATTTTTCCAATTTTTTAATAAAAACCCTAGGGTTTCGTTGTGACTTTATTCGTTTACAAGGCAATGGGGGTCACACAGCCCCATGACTTTTCTCTCAAGCAAGAGCGACGACTGACAGGTCTTGTGTTCTCCTGGCTTTTGGCCGTGGCGATGGTGCGGATGTGGTCGCGTATCAAAGGAGGCGGCGATGGCAATCAAGACATAACAGAGGGCTGTGACGGTAAGGCGTGGTGGAGCGGCAATAGATGGAGGTCCCTCGGAAGGAGGCTGCGATGGTCTCGCGGTCGATTGGGCGATCAGTGGAGGATGCGAGGTGTTGTGGTGTGCCTTGCGCGGTGACGGGGCGACGACCATGTCGGAGTGAAGGCGGCGGGCCTGGGCTGCCCGCAGTGGGGCGGTTGTGAAGACTGTAGATGGGCGGCGACTGGAAGGAGCGGGATGTGCGTGGTTGAGGAAGATGGGTAGCGTTGCTGAGGCCTCGCGCGAGCACGGTGAAGTGTGGCGGTTGGCACTCGTGTGGCCGTGGAGGGCCTGCAACCCGATTTTTTTTTGTTTTTTTGAATTTCATTATTATTGTAAAACCCCGAACAATAGAAATAAAAATGTTTTTTATTATTTTTCGAAAGCAGAACATCAAATTTTTTTCCTTTTTATTTTTGTATTTATTATTTTTTATATGATCTATTGAGCAGAAAATCTTCGAGGATTGGTTAATGATGAAAGGGGAATAATCAAGGGTCTAGATATCTCACAAGGCGAGAAATCCAGTCGCTGAATCGACCACTTAAAGATCCCCAGATCAATCAACAATTAACCCACAATAATATATGCAATGAATATCCAAAAATGTGGAGTTAAAATTTATTATAACTCTACATGTAAATGTGTATAGGTGTAAGCACAGGTAGAGGTCGAACACTGGGAGGCGAATGGTTGTATGTAATGTATCATTCAATTATTCAATCATTGGTTCATGTCCTTTTATTGTTTTAGTGGGTTTTGGGTTTTGTAATTTTTTTATATTTTTGTTTTTATAATTTTTATTTTGTTTTTATATTTTATATTTTTTTTATATTTTCTTTTAATATTTTTAATTATATAATATAAATAGATAAATATATATATATAAGACATATATATAAAGAGATATATATATAAGAAGAGAGAGAGGAGTACTATAGTCTATAGATATATATATACTTAAAAGATATATAGATATAATTTTTTGGCTTTTTATATTTTTCTAATTTTTTTGTTATTTTTCTGAAATATTTCTAATTTTTATGTATTTTTAAATTCAAAAATGTCCACAATATAGGACTCAATCAATGGCCGAATATAATTTGGGTTTTAAAAATATAAAATAAACTCCAAAAATTCCCAAATTAATTTTAATACATTAATAATAATGTAGAGATAATTATAAAAGAGAAAAATATATTTTTGGGGGTTTTTAAGGATTTTTCTAATTTTTTGTTAGATTTTGGAGCTTTCTGATTTTTTTAATTTTCTTTTTAATATTTTTCGGGTTTTTCAATTCCTGGACTCAATATATATATAATTATACCATATATAATTTCTTTGGAATTTTTCAGAAACATTTTCTAATTTTTTTGTATTTTCTAATTTAGACAGTGCAAAAATGTGCTTCTTTTCATTTTTAATAATTAGGAAAAATGCAAAAAATGCGAAATAAAAATGTTGGCGTGAACAAGCATGGCATGGAGCATCTATCCTAATTTTTGTGAATTTTTAGAAGCCATCTAGGTATTTTTAATGAATAGATAAAAGACACAAAAATAATTAAGCCTGGTAGGGGTATTTTTGCAAATATAATAAATTACAGGGGCATCAGTGCAAAAAATACAACAGGAATAAACATTTATTTAAATTTTTAGAACTATTTTACAATATCCAAAAAACGCCAGGGGTTACATGCAATTTTAACGCGCCTCACGTGGGACTGCGCGTGAGGCGCAGAAGGACCTAAATGTAATTTCAAGAAACTCAAGGGTCCTACTGCAAAAATCACAATTTATTTACAACGTGCTATAATATTTACAGAATTAAAAATTAAATACAAAAATGATAGGGGCTAGATGTGCAAATTACCCCCAAAGGCGCTGGATCGAACGGCTGCTCTTCATTCACTAATCCACGTGGCGCCTCCACGTGCGCCGATGACGCTTCGTCGATGAGCGGTGCGGATTAGATATCGTGGGAGATCTGACGGTCTGAGCTCTGCTCCATCGGACGGCTGGCAATCGAACTGGGCCTTCATCTTCATCCAACGGCTGGAAGCGCGCGTGCAAGAACAGGAAAGAAGCCTCGCCGGGGCGAGCTTCTTCTGCCTGGATCTCGCTCCTTCGCCGTTCATCACTGCACCTGAAGGTCCTCCAAGCTTCCTGGCAGGGTCTTCTTCATGCTGGAGGTCTTAGGTCAGCCGGAGGTACCCTGGAGCGTCGTCACGAGCTCGAACAAGAATAGCAGCTCCAGGTATCTCCGCCGCCTTTGGAATCGACTCCTGGTGCGCGTTGGGGCACCTAACCTGCACAGAAAGATAGAGGGGCTCGAGGGCGTCTCCCTCAACCCGGGGTTTGAAGCTGAAAGCACAGGAATGAAGGTGGGCGAAGAAGCTCCGGCGAAGGGTGGTGGAGGAGCTTCGATTCGCGGATCCAGAAGCGAATCCGGTTGGACAAGGTGGCTGGGGTATGGAGAAGGCGTAGGGGAATGAAATGGCAGTGGAATGGTGGTCGAAAAACGTCGGGGTAACAGTGGAGAAGTCGTCGGAGCGGAGCTCCGGCGAACTTCGAATCGCCTAAACTAAGCTAATCTATGAATCTAAATGCGAAATAAATGACAGGAACAAAATGCTGAAATGGAAATCTACCTAGAAATGATAAATGCGCAGCTCTTATACCTGGGGGCCGCCAGGGAGCAGGGTGGCCGCCGGAGCGCCACCATGACAAAATTTCCCACCTCCTTGGGCCGAATCGAGGTGTTGGGAAGCGCCTCCTGTCACGAGGGCTCCACCAGGAGCTCATTCAAGCTCAAAGAAGGGGATGAAAATGGCCAAATTCGGCCAAGGAAGTGGGAGGAGTTATTTATATACATTACAAGGGACCTCCATTAACCGGTGATTATTAAGGAATCGGGGCTATGTACAAGGGTTCCAAGTGATCGGCGGGGATCAGGGATGATCAGAGAATAAATCTTGTGAAGGGACTATTGGTGATTGATCACTGAGCCACGCGGGAAAAAGGCAAGAAAAGAGGGGAAAAGACAGTCCGCGTCAACTCAGGCGCCTGGAGGTCAAGTTGACCGGGGTCAACTCGCGGAGGGACCTGATTGGTCCACCTCAGCCGCTAAACGCCAAAACATGGAACCTTATTGGAAAATTAAATATTTAACATAGTAAATGATTTTATTAATTTTTGCTTATAAAATAAAAAATGTGTATTATTTCATGTAGTATTTATTTATGATTTTTATTGAATTTTTCGAGGTGTTTTGTTATAGTTTTATTTTAGTAAGGTGTATATGTGTATATTTACATGTATTTTTGTGTATTTAATTTTTAATTTTTTATTTTCTTTTCTTATTTTATTGACTTATTTTATAAATTTATAATTTATTTTTGTGAGTATGAGTATATTTTTATTTGATTTTTATGAGTTTATTTACATTTTTAAATAAATGTGTTTGTGTATATGTAAGTATACTTATAGGCATTTTACCTGTATATTATATACATTGTATTTATTTAATGGATTTTATTTGTTTTTATTTTAGCTTTGTATTTTCAACAAGTTATATATAATATATACATTGCTATAAAAATATAAAAGAACTAAATAATTAAAGAATGTTTTCCTCTTTTATTTGTGTACATACTCCTCATAGGTATTTTGTCTAAGTATTGTATAGACTTATTTTATTTTACAAATTCTTTTGGGTTTTATTCTAATGCTAGCATGCACATGAATTATATACATTAGTTACAAGATCCTAAAAATATAAATTTATAAAAATAATGAATATTGAATAAAATGAATATTTTAATCAGGTATTATGTACAAGAAGGGCCAAAAACCTAACTTTCACAGATGGACTCCAAAAATTATGAAACCAATTTTATAAAATAGTTTATGAAATGCTATATACAATTAAAGGTGAGTTTGGGTGATTTGGAGTTTTTATTTGCAAGATATGGGTCTGTGAAGTTGAGATTTTGGCTTTTTATTTTGTGCATAAAATGTACAATGGGTATTATTTTTACACAAACTCAATTTTGTATTTTTATTTACATTATTAACTACAACTTTTATGAACAAAGTTTCTTTATTTGATGAATAAATAATTATGTACAAAATAGGTGCCAAAAATGCATTAATGAATTAATAAATGAAGTATTTATTGTATACTGGCCCTTATCTCCCCCTACTTTATTCCTTGTCGACCAATTCCATGTTGGCCTTGGTCTCGGGGTTAGGTTCATAAAATATTTGCAATATTTTATTCCTTTTTCTTTTCTTCTCTTTATTCTATAATTTTGGCACTAAAAACCTTATTTAATGTACAATAAATACAAGAAACAATGAATGCTATTATATACAAATTAATGCTATTTACATGCATTTGCTGGGGTTTTTAAGGCCAAAATGATAGAATAAAGGTGATGAAATGGAGATTCATCACCCCCCTATACTTGCCTTTGCTAGTCCCTAGCAAACACTTATGCAATAAGCACAAAAAGAATAAAGAATAAGAAGAAAAGAAAAAGCAAAAATAAAGAATGTAAAGAATAAATTGAATTGATCATGATTATTAAACTTATCTTTACAAAATCAAGGTTTGGAGCTGAAGTTAGACCTTGGTGTGAAAATGTGTGTGGAACCTGGTCGGAAACCAAATTTAAAACACAACAGCCTTCGAGAGTCACAGAACTTGGTTCAAATCACCTCAATAGCCAGGTCAGAACTAGCCTACATCATACGCAAACCCTTTTGACTATGAAGCTGACTTGTACAGTGTAAGTGATGGTGGCTCTCCCCAACTGAAATGACAAAGAGATTGACTTCTCCAGAATGACAACCCAATGATTCCCTAATCCAACAGCTCTTTCCTCGAGGAGCGGGGTATTCCCTTCTAAGTTCAAGTGGCATCCAACTCAAGAGGAGGGGGTAGAGAAAAGAATGGACGGTAGCCAGTGTAGCTACCTATCCTGGGATGCAAGACCAGTGTAGTCAAGTCATCCAGCTGCAGGCTCACATGGTATAACTTTGATGCTCAAGCTTGCTTATTTTCTATATAACATATATACATACTCCGGCAGGCATTTTATTTTATTTTTTTACAAGCCTGTCCACTTTTTTTAGAGTTTCATTTTCATTTTTTTTCAATCATACTATTTACAACAGCCTTTACATAAGGAGTTTTTCCTCTTGAGCCAGAAGACTATCCCTCTTTTGAAGCATTATTGCAACCCACAATCTCCTGTCTTTAGACCTCATGTCTATTGGACCAGGTTGGGGTGCACTTCCCTCCCTAGACGAGGACGAATGTTTCCACCCGTGTGCGTCTCAGACTGGCAAATCCAACCCCCTCACCACTCCAACCGAGTTGAGCCAAGTGAAAGGTGCAAGTGTCCAAGTTAGGTCACGGTCGACAAGAGTCATACGTGTGTTTCTAAAAGTTCTAGTTAGTCAGTTGAGGTGACTTGAACCCAGTCCTGATTTCTCAAAGAATTAAGTATGCATAGACCTGAAGTACCTTAAACCTAGTTCCCTTAAGGTTCCAGTGCAATTAGGTGCAGTAAGGTCCAACCAAGCTCCAATCTTCGACTTTATTGGACTAGTTCAAACATCAAGCTCAATCAAAGAAGATGAATGCAATGCAAATGCTATTTACAAATATGCAAAGAATAATGCAATTTTTCAAAGAATTTGAAAACAAAGAGAAGAACTTTTACACAAAGAATTTTTGCAAATAAAATAATTTTGGCACTCAATGTAGAAAATATGTACAACTATTTACACGGGCGTGCAGCTTTATTTTACAAGAATTACGAATTTACAATTTAGTTTTTGTTTATAGGTATATATGTACACTTATTAAAGAATTATGTTTATTTTTATTTATTTATTTATTTATTTATTTTCTTTCTTTTTTTATTTTTTTTATTATATGTGACTATTCCTCAAATTTATTTGACACAAATTTTTCAAACAATTTTTGAAAACTATAGTCCAAAATAATTTTTACAAATATTTTTACAAGCATGTATACACATTTGAAAATCATTTTGCAAAGGTTTTTCAAAACAGTATATATAGATTTTTCAAAATATTTTTGCAACCATTTTTCAAACCATTTGCAAATCATTTTTCAAAAATTTTATTTCACACAAAGAAAATAAATTTTACAAACCACACATTTTTACAAAGGTTGAAAACATGTAACAAAATATTTTCAAAATAGTTTTCAATAAATGTTCACAAAGATTTTCAAACTATTTTTCAAACATTTTGCAAAAAACATTTTCACCTGATTTATTAATCAGTATATACAAAAAGAATTTGAGGAATGATCACATCTTTTTATTAAGGGTTTTTAACGAATTTAAAGAATTATTAGCCATATTATTAAGAGAATACGAAAGTACGAGTTATGGCTACATGGTATATACGACCCCCCTATACTTAGCTTGAGCTATGTCCTCATAGATCGAAAAGAAAAGAGAAGACATAACTCGTATTGAGTATAGATAAGTCTAAAGAATATATGAATAAGAGACGAAGTAAATAGAAGTTGACCGTCCCCCCTATACTTAGGATCAAGTAATCCTAAGTATAGCAGACTGTACACAAAGCAGGGAGGGTCAAGAGTGGGAATAAATAGATGAACAAATCAGAGGTGCACCCCCCCATACTTAGGACAAAGTACGTCCTAAGTACAGAAAACTGACACAAAGGGGCGACACCTTTTATAGATACAAAATATAGAAAAGGAAAAGAAGAAAAGAAGAAAAGAAGAGATATATACAGATCGATGAAAAGATCGCGTAGAATATACGCATCACTCCCCCTATACTTAGGGTGAGATATCCCTAAGTATAGGCAACAACAGGAGTGACGAAACTGATCGACGAAAGAACAACTCGGTGTGTACCCCCTACACTTAGGACAAGGTACGTCCTAAGTGTAGACTCAAAGATATGGCGATAGATCTAGGGCACACATAACATGCGGGAGAAAGAATGAACAAGGCACACATATATACAAGCGGTGAAGAAACTAGTGAAGTACAGGACAGTATCTGGTAAGCGACAACCGTGCTCTCGTCGTCGTCTCCCTGTGAGAACGAGGACGCAGTCAGAAGGTGAAAAGACACCCGAATATGCAATCAAGTGGGTGTCAGCTACCGGGGACAAACAGTTCAGGAAGTAAAGATATCAGGTCCGGTAGCATGAAGCAGTCAATCGGCTCATAGGGTCAACATGAGGGAACAAAGCCGATACCGTAAGACCAGGAGGAAGAAAGAGCAGTACAGACTCCTCCAGTCAATCATGTCTCAAGCAGATATGGAAGATAGATAATAGGAGACACCATGGTACCCGATGATGGTGAGGTAGAAAGATCATAAGTATACACCGAATACCGCAAGCCATGGCTCAACCCTGCGAGGGTCCTCAAGGTGAGCAGAATCAGAGTATAATCAGAAGATTCGGCTCCGTGCTCCACCAACAGGAGACACCAGAAATGAAGTCGAGTACCCAGAAAATGATGTACTCTCCCGCAGATAACCCTCGGGGAGTAGTACATGCTAGTCAATGAATAATCAGAACAGAAGCTCACCCTTCCGAGGGTCGTCAAGGAGAGCGGGCTCAAAGGAGCCTGATCCATGAGACGGATCATAGAAATGGTCTTGGTAGGCGACAGATCGGCTACCAGCAGAAGAGACCGTAAAATCAAGAAAGTGTGGCAGCGTCCCGCAAATAACCCTCGGGGAGCGGGCTGCCAACTAGTCATGGGAATAGCAGATACCAGAAGCTCCACCTTGCGAGGACCATCAAGGCGAACAGACTCAAAGGAGTCTAATCAGATAGGTCCCACGATCCGCAGATCGGATACACAACTCGAGATGGGACCAAAAATCATGTATATCAGACGACTCGATTCCGTGCTCCAACAGAAAGGAGACACAGTCAGAAGTGGGAACCGAGCGTAAAGAGAGTGTCGCAGTCTCCCGCAGATAGTCCTCGGATAGTACTGCGATCTAGGCAAAGAATAGTCTGAATGTGTCTCTACCTTGCGAGGGTCGTCAAGGAGAGCGGGCTCAAAGGAGTCGGATCCATCAGACGGATCCACATAGTGGTCTCAGTAGTCGACAAGGCGGCTACCAACATAAGAGACCAATCAGATCTGAAATATGTCATAGTCTCCCACAGATAACCCTCGGGGAGCTATGAACTAGGCATGGAATAATCAGAAAAATGGAGCTCTGCCTTGCGAGGACCGTCAAGGAGAGCGGACTCAGATGAGTCCAGTACATTGGCCTCGTGTACCGACAGGTCAGGCACACAATCACAGGGGGAGGCCAATCAGGCATATCAACCGACTCGGCTTCAGGTCCCATCATAATGGCGACCGAAGCAGTGAATGAAACCGCAGTCCTAGAAATTGTCGCATTCTCCCGCAGATAGTCCTCGGGGAGGAATGCGAGCTAGGTCAATGTAGGTCATGGGAATGCTGGCAAGTCATCTCAGGTCCTCAAAAGCAATAAGTTGTTCAATCATTTGGAGGGCATAAGATTATGCAAGGGAGAAAATAATCATGTCATTCACCAAACATCCCTTGGGTCAATCCAGTCAGCTGAGATGGCACGAAAAATAGTCAGGAATTCTCTAAGTGCCAGGGTGGATCAGAGAGTCAGGAGATCAAGGATGGGTTAATCAGGAAGATGAGAGATCATGTAGGATCCGCACACCCTTATCAAGAAATCCAAAGTAGAATAATCAGTCAATCCTCAAAAATCAAGATGAGTGGAACCTCAAAGAGATAGATCAATCAATGCTCATGAAATCTTCATCGAGTCATCGCATCACATCACATCCTTAATCCGGTGTGCGAGAACTAAATCCTCAACAAAGCATCACGCTTATGTTCTATGCATCATCAAAAATCTTCAAGAAGCTCGTATGTGTGTATCCAAGACAAATCCATCACATCAATCTCAGCATCCTCAACATTATTGGCCCGACTCACAAATAATTTGTATAAATAATCCTCGATGCGGGCTTCATCAAACTGCACAGCATTCCCGGGTAAAGGGAGAGATGATACAGGGTACACGAGGAAGATGGGTAAGAAGGGTACACAATGCGGTGGAGAAGCTGATTGAGCGGGCGTGCCAATATCGTGGTGGTAGAAGAGTGATACAGAGGGTACGAGGAGGGCGGGCGAGAAGATCGGGACGTAGATAAAATTGGGTGTTCCACAAGGCGGGAACACCATCAAAATGGTGGTCTGAAGAGAGTGTTCTCCCCGAACCGGAGAAGATGGGGATGACACGGAGAATACGAGGAAGATGGTGAAGAAGAGGGGAAACGAAGGACTTGGCGAAGAATGATTGAGCTCAAGCGCCAATATCACGACTCGATGCAACATGAAGAGATATATGTATAAGAGGGGTAGAGAGACTCAAAGATGAAAAATGCATGACTCACACGGACGGGACCGACTACTCTAATAATGAATGAAGAACACAACGAACTCCAAGTCACAATCAATACACAAGGCAAAACCCCCGATTCACCTACTCCACACAGTGAAGACCATCAGGTGACGGTCATTTATCTTTTCATTTTTTAGAGTTAGGTGAGAATCACAAAAATTGTACAATCACTTAGGAGGCTTGATGGGATTTGGGCTCTACTCCTTAGTGTGCACGTAGGCAATTTAAAACGCATACAATGATGGGGTTGCACTCCCAAGACAAGGAATTCATTATGTTTTATTTTTAGGTCAAATAGAGTTATCAGTCCCGATTTTATTTAAGTTATCACTTTTTTGGATATTTTCAATGCACGTGCCTATCGAGGTTCCATTTTCCATTTAGCATCCTAGGGTGGCAAAATCAGAGGGAGAAGATCGGAAAAGCCATGCAAGTCGTAAATCGATGATGCATGCTAAGTAAGAAGACTTACAGTGCCTCCCGGCTCTCTCCATGCGGGATGCAAAACAGAATTTGAAACCTATGCTATATGCAAATGCAAACCGAAGAAATCTCCCTAGGTTCAGAAATTGCTATTATCGTGAAGCACCGCAAGTCGCTCATTCATCTTTAGCCTCAAAAAGTCCGGTCTTGGCTCACCCCTCCTCTGTGCTCAACACACTTGAGCTTAGGAGAAAGCGCTTTGCGGGGCTCGCTGTGGCACAAAGGCTAAGAGATAAATGAGCGGCTGTTTAGAGTTTGATCTAGGTCCAAAGCAAACTATAGGTACATGCAAATATTAGGGTGTTTGGACCTAACTATACGAGCAAGCAACTCCTAAGCTAAGGCTCATTCACACAAAATAAAAAAACTAAAAATAAAAGAAAAGCGTCAAAAATCATCGAGGCCCCCAAGGGAACAATCCCTCGGGCACTGGACCTCGGGAGTCTTCGTGTACCTGGGAGAGTCTTGTATTATTACATGTTTCTAAGTGTCACTCTCTCACATGAATATACATGAAATAAAATAAAATAAAATGCATGAAAATAGAGACTGTCTTCAAAAATTCTCCTTCTTCTGTCATGGGTGCTCTCTCCTGTTGGCGTGGCATAGAAGAGCCAACTCCACCTCGCTTGGGTGCTTAGGTCCTTCTAAGAGGTCCTCCTTCGCTTGGCGGTCCCTCGCATCAAAGACAAAGGAAAGAAATGGTCAGAGCAATCAATCAAGTAATCTCAAATAGAAATAAAAACCAAACAAATGACTAAATCATGGACATGAGCAAATAATTGAATAAATGATCAAATACGCTTACAAAATCATACAAAATCCGTTGCCTCCCCGGCAACGGCGCCATTTGATGAAAGGGGAATAATCAAGGGTCTAGATATCTCACAAGGCGAGAAATCCAGTCGCTGAATCGACCACTTAAAGATCCCCAGATCAATCAACAATTAACCCACAATAATATATGCAATGAATATCCAAAAATGTGGAGTTAAAATTTATTATAACTCTACATGTAAATGTGTATAGGTGTAAGCACAGGGTAGAGGTCGAACACTGGGAGGCGAATGGTTGTATGTAATGTATCATTCAATTATTCAATCATTGGTTCATGTCCTTTTATTGTTTTAGTGGGTTTTGGGTTTCGTAATTTTTTTATATTTTTGTTTTTATAATTTTTATTTTGTTTTTATATTTTATATTTTTTTATATTTTCTTTTCATATTTTTAATTATATAATATAAATAGATAAATATATATATAAGACATATATATATAAAGAGATATATATATAAGAAGAGAGAGAGGAGTACTATAGTCTATAGATATATATATACTTAAAAGATATATAGATATAATTTTTTGGCTTTTTATATTTTTCTAATTTTTTTGTTATTTTTCTGAAATATTTCTAATTTTTATGTATTTTTAAATTCAAAAATGTCCACAATATAGGACTCAATCAATGGCCGAATATAATTTGGGTTTTAAAAATATAAAATAAACTCCAAAAATTCCCAAATTAATTTTAATACATTAATAATAATATAGAGATAATTATAAAAGAGAAAAATATATTTTTGGGGGTTTTTAAGGATTTTTCTAATTTTTTGTTGGATTTTGGAGCTTTCTGATTTTTTTAATTTTCTTTTTCATATTTTTAGGGTTTTTCAATTCCTGGACTCAATATATATATAATTATACCATATATAATTTTTTGGAATTTTTCAAAAACATTTTCTAATTTTTTTGTATTTTCTAATTTAGACAGTGCAAAAATGGGCTTCTTTTCATTTTTAATAATTAGAAAAAATGCAAAAAATGCGAAATAAAAATGTTGGCGTGAACAAGCATGGCATGGAGCATCTATCTTAATTTTTGTGAATTTTTAGAAGCCATCTAGGTATTTTTAATGAGTGGATAAAAGACACAAAAATAATTAAGCCTGACAGGGGTATTTTTGCAAATATAATAAATTACAGGGACATCAGTGCAAAAAATACAACAGGAATAAACATTTATTTAAATTTTTAGAACTATTTTACAATATCCAAAAACCGCCAGGGGTTACATGCAATTTTCATGCGCCTCACGTGGGACTGCACGTGAGGCACGGAAGGACCTAAATGTAATTTCAAGAAACTCAAGGGTCCTACTGCAAAAATCACAATTTATTTACAACGTGCTATAATATTTACAGAATTAAAAATTAAATACAAAAATGACAGGGGCTAGATGTGCAAATTACCCCCAAAGGCGCTGGATCGAACGGCTGCTCTTCATTCACTAATCCACGTGGCGCCTCCACGTGCGCCGATGACGCTTCGCCGATGAGCGGTGCGGATTAGATCTCGTGGGAGATCTGACGGTCTGAGCTCTGCTCCATCGGACGGCTGGCAATCGAACTGGGCCTTCATCTTCATCCAACGGCTGGAAGCGCACGTGCAAGAACAGGGAAGAAGCCTCGCCGAGGCGAGCTTCTTTCGCCTGGATCTCGCTCCTTCGCCGTTCATCACTGCACCTGAAGGTCCTCCAAGCTTCCTGGCAGGGTCTTCTTCATGCTGGAGGTCTTAGGTCGGCCGGAGGTACCCTGGAGCGTCGTCACGAGCTCGAACAAGAATAGCAGCTCCAGGTATCTCCGCCGCGTTTGGAATCGACTCCTGGTGTGCTTTGGGGCACCTAACCTGCACAGAACGATAGAGGGGCTCGAGGGCGTCTCCCTCGACCCGGGGTTTGAAGCTGAAAGCACAGGAATAAAGGTGGGCGAAGAAGCTCCGGCGAAGGGTGGTGGAGGAGCTTCGATTCGCGGATCCAGAAGCGAATCCGGTTGGACAAGGTGGCTGGGGTATGGAGAAGGCGTAGGGGAATGAAATGGCAGTGGAATGGTGGTCGGAAAACGTCGGGGTAACAGTGGAGAAGTCGCCGGAGCGGAGCTCCGGCGAACTTCGAATCGCCTAAACTAAGCTAATCTATGAATCTAAATGCGAAATAAATGACAGGAATAAAATGCTGAAATGGAAATCTACCTAGAAATGATAAATGCGCAGCTCTTATACCTGGGGGCCGCCAGGGAGCAGGGTGGCCGCCGGAGCGCCACCACGGCAAAATTTCCCACCTCCTTGGGCCGAATTGAGGTGCTGGGAAGCGCCTCCTGTCACAAGGGCTCTGCCAGGAGCTCATTCAAGCTCAAAGAAGGGGATGAAAATGGCCAAATTCGGCCAAGGAAGTGGGAGGAGTTATTTATATACATTCCAAGGGACCCCCAGTAACCGTCGATTATTAAGGAATCGGGGCTATGTACAAGGGTTCCAAGTGATCGACGGGGATCAGGGATGATCAGAGAATAAATCTCGTGAAGGGACTGTTGGTGATTGATCACTGAGCCACGTGGGAAAAAGGCAAGAAAAGAGGGGAAAAGACAGTCCGCGTCAATTCAGGCGCCTGGAGGTCAAGTTGACCGGGGTCAACTCGCGGAGGGACCTGATTGGTCCACCTCAGCCGCTAAACGCCAAAACAGGGAACCTTATTAGAAAATGAATTATTTAACATAGTAAATGATTTTATTAATTTTTGCTTATAAAATAAAAAATGTGTATTATTTCATGTAGTATTTATTTATGATTTTTATTGAATTTTTCGAGGTGTTTTATTATAGTTTTATTTTAGTAAGGTGTATATGTGTATATTTACATGTATTTTTGTGTATTTAATTTTTAATTTTTTATTTTTTTATTATTTTATTGACTTATTTTATAAATTTATAATTTATTTTTGTGAGTATGAGTATATTTTTATTTGATTTTTATGAGTTTATTTACATTTTTAAATAAATGTGTTTGTGTATATGTAAGTATACTTATAGGCATTTTACCTGTATATTATATACATTGTATTTATTTAATGGATTTTATTTGTTTTTATTTTAGCTTTGTATTTTCAATAAGTTATATATAATATATACATTACTATAAAAATATAAAAGAACTAAATAATTAATGAATGTTTTCCTCTTTTATTTATGTACATACTCCTCATAGGTATTTTGTCTAAGTATTGTATAGACTTATTTTATTTTACAAATTCTTTTGGGTTTTATTCTAATGCTAGCATGCACATGAATTATATATATTATTTACAAGATCCTAAAAATATAAATTTATAAAAAATAATGAATATTGAATAAAATGAATATTTTAATCAGGTATTATGTACAAGAAGGGCCAAAAACCTAACTTTCACAGATGGACTCCAAAAATTATGAAACCAATTTTATAAAATAGTTTATGAAATCTATATACAATTAAAGGTGAGTTTGGGTGATTTGGAGTTTTTATTTGCAAGATATGGGTCTGTGAAGTTGAGATTTTGGCTTTTTATTTTGTGCATAAAATGTACACTAGGTATTATTTTTACACAAACTCAATTTTGTATTTTTATTTACATTATTATCTACAACTTTTATGAACAAAGTTTATTTATTTGATGAATAAATAATTATGTACAAAATAGGTGCCAAAAATGCATAAATGATTTAATAAATGAAGTATTTATTGTATACTGGCCCTTATCTCCCCCTACTTTATTCCTTGTCGACCAATTCCATGCTGGCCTTGGTCTCGGGGTTAGGGTCATAAAATATTTGCAATATTTTATTCCTTTTTCTTTTCTTCTCTTTATTCTATAATTTTGGCATTAAAAACCTTATTTAATGTAAAATAAATGCAAGAAACAATGAATGTTATTATATACAAATTAATGCTATTTACATGCATTTGCTGGGGTTTTTAAGGCCAAAATGATAGAATAAAGGTGATGAAATGGAGATTCATCAGTTAATGATACGAAGTCGTCATTATCCCAAAAAATCCAGATCAAACAAACAATTTTTTCCTCTCTTGCTGCAAAATAATTACAGAAAATAATGCAGAGCAAGAGAAATGATTTTGCTACTTATTTACCAGTATAGCAGACAAGATCGAACTCAGGGAGGCTACAATTCCCGAGGGTTATTCAAATAATCAACGGAAAATCAAATAAGAGAAAAGCAGGAATCTCAAAGGCAAACTATCCTTGGTTTTTTGTGAAATTTTTCTCTTTTTAAAATTTTTTATTTCTATTTTTTTATTTTCTGATTTTCAAATTTTTAGTGATTTTAATTTTGCAATTTTTTTAAATTTCAAATAAGGAACAATATGCATAAGATAAGAACTACACACACCAAACTCTTTTTGTATTTTCCAATTATATCAAAAATACTCAGAAAAATCCAGAGAAAATATTTTTGGGTTTTAAAAATTTTCAAATGTTTTGAGGAATTTTTATAAAATTTTTAGATGTTTTTATATTTTTTCTAAAAATCAAATAGTGGTAAAAATGATAAACAATGCACAACCTGGAGTAAATTGCAACCTAAAAATATTTTAAGATCCAAAAACTCCTAGTAACTATTTTTATGATGAAATATAGGCAAATATCTACAAACAGGAACTAAAATCACGATTTTTGGATTTTTGTAGAGTTTTTTATGATTTTTATAAGATTTTTAGTATTTTTCAAATTTTTAGATTTTGAAAAGAATTAATGCGTGAAATTTTGGAAGAAATTAAAAGATAATGAAATAAAATATTCTACTTTTTTATATTGTTTAGAGCAATATTCAAATTTTTATGAATTTTTTATTTTCAGGAAGAGAAAAAGACACTATTTTTTATTTTTTAATAATAAAAAATGATGACAAAATGCACTGAAAATTTTATGCTAGAAAGATAAGCAAATCAGGAGCATAGCATGATTTTTGGGAAATTTATTATCCAATAAAAACATTTATTTCAATAAGAAAAGCAAACAAATTAAAGTCCGTCTAATAAGGATTGAACTGCAGTTATTCAATGTTTGTTCATCAAAATGTAACAGAAATAAAGTTGCAGGAAATAGTTGTAATTTACCTAATAAACGTGCCAAGCATGTGACATGAAGCTCTGTTGGGGCTCTTTTGAAATTTTAGAAATGTCTGGGGGGCTTTAATATAATTTTTCCAATATTTTATTCAACCCTACGGTTCTCTTTGTTTTCTTCGTTGTCAATAAAAGATGAGAGGGCTACAGGGGCGCCGCCCCGCTCCTCAATCTCTCCCAATAGACCATCGATGTCTATTGGTGTGGACAGCGGCTTCGACGGTCAGTGGAGGGCGGTTGTGCTACGCACGGTGGTGATGGTGGTCGTGTGCTCAAGGCGGTGGAGCACAGGTGGTGGCGGCGAGAAGCCGCGTTGGAGCTCCCGTGTGATGCCAAGCAAGACGGCGAGAAGGAGACGCAATTGATGAAGGTCTCCACCCCAGGCAGAGGGAGGTGACCGCGATGGGAAGGATGAAGGATATTGAGAATCCTCAAGCGCATCACGGAAGCGTGACGATCGCATCTCTTGCGATCAGGGCGACTAGTCGCATGGTGCAGCGGAATTTAAAAAATTTTAAATCAAACGATGAAACCACATGATCACGAGAACACTTCTCGGATCGTTTCATCAAACCACAAAGTATAAGGAATACCTCTTGAAGTGTGGTTGTGATCGCGAGATCTCAAACAAGAGATCCTCATGTCTCAATTCCAATCCACGAAGAACGCACTTGCGGGCACGATGATGAGTCGCGTTCCTCCCGCAATCCTTGACGAAGATCCAAGCCTCGAATCTCCTGATTTCGTCCAACGAAATCCGTCGTCTTCCTCTAGAGCAAGCAGCCCCAAAGAAGAAGAAGATCCTCGAGTAGTCGATGGCGAAGGCGAGAACTTCTCTCTTTTCTCAACATAGGTGGTCGGCCACCCTATGGAGAGGGAGAGAGAGAGAGCACAAGAATGAGAGGGAGAGAGAGAGAAGTAGAGTAGGCGTCTACTTGGTGTATCCTTCAAGGGCTAGGTCTACCCTCTTTATATACTAATTTGGGATCCAATGGATCTCAATCCATGGCTCATAAGGATCCAATGGCTATTGTAATCCAAGAGTCACCCAACGGCTATGATTGTTGTTGGTTAAAAACCAACAACATTAATTTAAATTAAATTAAATATATGTTGAATTATTATCAACACAATTTAATTAACATAAATTAATTTATTAAGAGATAATATGACAACAAATAAGAAGAGAAAACAACCCTCCTAAAATATAGGAGGCGTCACCTATGACTAAGTCATAGGTGACGCCACCTTTGATTTTTGGTGGTTTTGTCTCCTTTTATTTATATTATTATTTATTAATTAATTGCAATAACTATTATTTTAATTATATCCACCAAATTAATTCCAAAATAATTTGTGAATATTTCAATCATGCCATTGAAAAATATGTGAATCATATTCACATCCCAAACTAATTTGTAAATTACATTTCCAATTAATTAACTAATGTGGATCCAATCCACATTAATAATTAACCAATGTTATTTACAATATTTCTCTCTCTCTCTCTGATATATTATAAATCTCATTTATAATATACACGGATATTCTGGATATCACTATCCACAATCTGCTTATCATGGACAATCATTCTCTCAACATGAATCTTATTCATATTGTTCTTGATAATTAAATCTTATTTAATCATCAAGACCTTCTTGCTTGGATACTAAATTCATCACAGGAATTATTCTTGAACTCCTTCAGGAATAATGTGCCTTCTCTGCAGATACTTGGAGATAAGGACAGGGCGATTGTATTGTTCCACGTATAGTGACTTGGATGTTGAGATCTCATCTCAAATCCAGATCTAAAGGACCTCCCATAGATGCTTGATTAAATCAAGTCCGTATACTTAATCTTCTCATTGCATCTGAATCGCATTCAGATCAATGTCCAACACTTGGACTAAGATCAAGTTACTTCTCTACTGAGAGGAGTCACTAAAATCCAGACATGTTTCATCACTCCCTCGGACTGGAAGCTTCATTGTTATACAATCGTTTATGATCACATCACCCTCAGGTATTCCCAATACCTGCACATCCTGCATACTGGAAGACCAATGATCAACATGAAGATATAGATCAATTTTACACTGTCTTCTTCAGGGTTTGATCACCAAGTTTCTCAATCTTGGTCATTGGGATTTGGTATCTATCATATGCTTTCCCAAAGCATATATCATACCTTCAAATTCTTGTCATGCTTCCAAAGCACGACGACCATGCATGAAATTTGATCGGTCCCAATACCTCATGAGTAAGCTCATGTCTTCCGGTTCATAAGTGAACTTGTATGATCCCTTTGAGAGATCATATTACTCATATGCCCTTATATGCACACCAGCTCGCCGGTGTATAGACCTTGATTAGGTCGTCAACCTAATGGTCTGCAAATGTACATACTCAGACATATAGTAACACATCTGTCTCTAGTCAGAGGATGTGTGCCTATGCTGTGACAGTATTCAACATTGGACTTAGGTTATCTCGATCTCGCTAAGTCAACCCATTGACTTAACTAATCTGACACCTCCGAATCACTATTCCCATGCAGAGGACCTGCATCAAGAGGTCGGTCAGATATCAGCCTATGTGAGAAAGGATTGCCATCTCCTACTCAGGCTAGAGATCATCTCTTAATAATCATTTGACGGTGTTTGATGAGTCCTCTATCTAACCCATTAGATATCATCCAAACACCAGCTTCTATGATTCATTTGGTGAATCAATAGCTATATGATTATCAAGACAGCCATGGTACATAACCCTAATTGTACAGAGGGACCTTATAGTGCATTCATTCACTTAATTTCAGAAAGGGAGTGAACAATCAATAACTTTTATTGATAAAACATAATTATTACAATAACATTTATTGTAAGAATGGTTCGCCTCTGGCTCACATGGCTAACGATCTCCCACTAGCCCTCAGAACCATTTTGGAACAGTCCTTAAACCCATACTTATTACATGCTGGTCGAAAACCTTCTGCGTCAGAGGTTTGGTAAGAGGATCAGCAACGTTGTCGCTAGAGGCCACCTTGGTGATGATTATATCACCATGCTTTTGAATCTCCCGAATGATGTGGTATTTCCTTTCCACGTGCTTGCTCTTTTGATGCCATCTGGGTTCCTTTGCCTGGGCAATGGCTCCTGTGTTATCGCAGAGTAACGTGATGGGAGTATCAGGGGAAACTACGCCAAGCTCCAAGATGAACTTACGCAACCACACCGCCTCCTTTGCAGCATCCGATGTGGCAATGTACTCAGCTTCTGTTGTTGAATCCGCCGTAGTGTCCTGCTTCTTGATTCTCCAGCTCACAGCACCACCGTTCAACAGGAATACAAACCCTGATGTCGACTTTCGATCATCAATATCTGACTGGAAGTCTGAATCTGTATATCCCAAGACTTGGAGATCACCATCTCCATAGACCAAGATGTAATCTTGCGTCCGTCTTAGATATTTGAATATGTTCTTTACTGCATTCCAGTGTTGCTCTCCATAGCATGATTGGTAACGACTTACCACTCCCACTGCATGGCAGATGTCTGGCCTAGTACACATCATGGCATACATTAAGCTTCCTACAGCTGATGCATAGGGGCATCCAGCCATGGCCTTCTTTTCCTCAACACTTTGAGGAGCCATCCCTTTAGACAGATGGATACCATCTCTTAAGGGGAGGAATCCTTTCTTGGAACTATACATACAGAATCGTTCAAGAATCTTCTTAATGTATCCATGTTGTGACAATCCCAACATCCTCTTTTCTCGGTTTCTGAACAACTTCAGGCCTAAGATGTAAGAGGCTTCTCCAAGATCTTTCATCTTGAAGGTATGAGATAGCCAAATCTTCACATTGGTCATCATTCTTGTATCATTCCCAATGATAAGGATATCATCTACGTAAAACACGATGAACACAATGGAGCTCCCACTAAGCTTCTTGTACAGAAAAGGTTCATCAGGATTTTGCACAAAATCATAACTCTTTATGGTTTTGTCAAATCTGATGTTCCAGCTACGAGAAGCTTGTTTGAGCCCATAGATGGATTTCTTTAGCTTGCATACTTTACCGTCCTCAGCTATGAAGCCCTGGGGCTGCTCCATATAGATATCCTCCTCGAGGTATCCATTGAGGAAAGCTGTCTTGACGTCCATCTGCCAGATGTCGTAGTCAAGAGATGCAGCTACAGCTAGCAGTGTCCTGATGGACTTAAGCATAGCCACAAGAGATGCAGCCACAACTAGCAGTGCCCTGTCGTAGTCGATGCCTTCTCTCTGTGTGTAGCCCTTGGCTACGAGCCGTGCCTTGAAAGTCTCTACTTTCCCATCAGGTCCCCTCTTTCTCTTGAAGATCCATTTACACCCAATGGGTTTTACCCCCTTAGGTGGATCCTCTAGGGTCCATACACCATTCTTATGCATGGAGTCAATCTCTGACTTCATTGCTAGCATCCAACTGTCCATGTCATGATCTGCGAGTGCTTCATCAAATGAAGTAGGATCATTGTCAGTCTCACTTGACACATGGAATCCATACCTTTCAGGTGGTATAACCACCCTCGAACTCCTTCGAAGAGGTATGGGTGTTACATCTTCATTTATCTCTTTGGTTTTTGGTTCAGGAATCTCAGAATCCTCAGGGGATTCGATGAGTTCCTCTACTTCATTTCTATCTTGATCTTTAAGGAAATCATCCTCCAGAAATCTCACATCTCTAGAGACAAAAACCTTTTGGGTCTCAGGGTCATAAAGTTGATATCCAATACCATCTTTAACATACCCAATGAAGTAGCATGCAAAGTGCAAGATTCTAGCTTACTTGCGTCCACATTCTTCACATGGACCAAGCAACCCCAAACCCTCAAGTGTCTAACACTAGGTTTGGTTCCATACCATAGCTCATGAGGAGTCTTAGGCACAGATTTGCTAGGAATCTTATTCAGGATATATATTGCAGTCTCTACTGCATACCCCCAGAAACTAAGAGGTAAACGTGCTTTGCTCATCATTGAACGGACCATGTCCATGATGGTCATGTTGCGTCTTTCAGCACCACCATTAAGTTGGGGAGTTCCAGGGGGAGTGAGATTGGAGACAATTCCATTCTCTTTAAGGTATCCCTTGAATTCATCTAAGAGGTACTCGCCACCTCGATCAGATCGAATCCATTTAATCTTCCTATCGGTTTGGTTCTCAACCAAAGCCTTAAACTCTTTGAACTTTTCAAAGGTTTCAGATTTATGACGTAGTAGGAAGATAAACTCGTATCTCGAATAGTCATCAATAAACGTCAAATAATATCGATATCCATTCCGAGTCGCGGTACTGAAGGGACCACATACATCAGTATGTATTAGGTCAAGAATACCTTCGCATCTCGTAACCTTGTTACGGAAAGGCATCCTGGTCATTTTACCTCGAATGCAATGTTCACAGGTAGGTAAAGATTGGACCTGTAAAAAATCTAAGGGTCCATCCTTTATCAATCTATTGATCCTATCAACAGATAAATGACCAAGCCTTTGATGCCAAATCATATTCGAATGATTTCCATTCTCCCTGGATCTTTTAGGGTTTTTATTAATGGTGGTGACATTCATGACACATTCATCAATGCACAATTCATAGAGTCCACTAGAAGTCAAAACACCATCCGCAATAAATTTATCATATTTATTAATGACTAACTTATTACAAAATAGGAAGGAATATCCATGTCTAACAAGCTTAGATACGGATATCAAATTCCTCCTGACTTCAGGTACATAAAGACACTCTTTAAGTACTAAGACTCGATCACTAGATAACGATAGTCGGCAGGTTCCAATGGCGACTGCTGCAACACTTGCATCAGATCCCATCTGGATGACTATCTCCCCTTGCTCCAGATTCCTAGTTTCCTGAAACAAATGCAATAAATTGCATACATGAACAGAAGCACCAGAATCTACAACCCAACTTCCTTCTCGTCCGATGAGAAAGCTAGTTTCAATGATGAAAGTAGATTTCATACCTGCTGGGGCTTTACCTTTGTCAGCAAACTTCAGGTATTCTGGGCAGTTACACCGCCATTGCCCCGGCTTCTTGCAGTGGTGACAGACATCGGTCTTCTTCGATGTCATTAATGTGGAAGCATTAGAAGATGAACCAACTCCTTGATTCTTCTTCTTTCTCTTCTGGGTCGGGCCCTTCCGAGAACCTTGCTTCCGACCGCGTTTTCCTTTCACTTGTGCAACCATTGCACTAACAGAGGGGTCGTCCTTCTTCATCATGTCTTCTGCAGACTTTAATGCAGCTAACAGCCCAACGTTGGTAAAATCAACTTTGCTCATGTGATATGACACGACAAAGTTGTTGAAAGACTTAGGGAGCGACATGAGAATGAAATCAGCTTGCATATCAGAATCCATGTAAGCTCCCAGGGTTTCCAATTCAGAGAGGTACCCAAACACTTTGAGCACATGCTCTCTAATAGAGGTCCCTTCCTGCATCTTGCAGCTAATAAGCTCTTTCATCACATTGTAGCGCTGTGTGCGGTTGACGTCACCAAACCTTTCCTTCAGATTCAGCATGATTTCTTAGCAGTGGTTCATTTCCACATGTTGCTTCTGAAGCACATTGGATAATGAGCCAAGGATATAACATCTTGCCAAGTTATGATCTTCATCATATTTCTCATTAAAAGTTTTATCTTCCGCAGTCAGAGGGTCTGCAATTTTGTCCTTGGTCAGCACATAAGAGATGCGCTCCGCAGATAGGACAAGATCCAAATTTCGCATCCAATTCGAATAATTTGGTCCGGTCAACTGATTGACCTCCAGAAGCTTGCTCAGAGGGTTCGTGGACTTCATTTTCTGAAATTAAGAATGCACTATATTAGAATATATAAATAATTATATATCCAATTTTATAACATTTGATTAAGGCATTTTAAATCAAATTTGTCTTGCTATATCTACTATGAAAGATTATTCCCTAATCATCTTTCAAAGTAAGAGATATACTTACCGCTATATCTCAAGCAAGATCTGGGATCTCCTCTCTATCTTTATCACATCCCAATAATATGAGAACCTGTGACTCGAATAAAGAGAAGCGGGAACACATTCCGCCTTGCAAATCCAACTTGCATTTCCCAATTCGGTCTTTAACACCCGGGCCCACCATCCCTAAGATGATGTTGACCCATTGCTAATTGAACCAACCGTCAACAGGCTTAAAACTCGCTATACGCAATCCAATATCGTCCCAATAATATGAGGACCCGATATTGGGGTCACTACGTATACGGCCTTACTCTTTCGAGAAGCAAAGAACCCGATCCAGATAATTGTATATTGGATCTGTCACTTCGGACAGGCGTCTCCAATAACTTGACAGGAGACCATGGATGTCACTTATGTGATCCTCCACCTCTTATTCAAATTGAAATAATTAATTATCGTGAATCATATTCACATAATAATTCTCCCAAGGGAAATTATACATCTATTCATAATAGAGTGTTTAAATAGGATATAATTAATTTAATCACATTAAGTTAACTATCAATCCTATTATCAATCAACAAACTTTGAATTTTACTTGAATAGTAGGTATAATCTCAAAGTACGTATTATTTAGAATTTTAATAATTAGAAATACGCTTTGATTTCTCCGGCATTATCCAGTCCCTACCCGCTGTCATGGCCAGTACCGGCTAGAGTGGGACGGACCACATACGTTGCAACCCGCTACCCCAGCGATCTCCGACTAGACACCATATCCACCTCAGGAAAGGATAATGCCAGATAGATCATCATGTACTTTGAGATGCTCATCGGTCTTTCAACCGAAATTATACCATATAATATACATCAAAACATTTTTTATTATATTATAAGGAGATTTGCTAAACAAATCCCCATTCCTATTCAAGCAAGAGGTTTTGCATGTAAAAGCTGTCCTACAACTATTGTGAGGATGTCCTAGGGTTTTGCATGAAAACAATGTTTGTTGATGATTTCAAAAACTAACCAATGATCAAGATCAACTATCTTATCATTATGGTTTAGTGGGATGTCATTCAAGGAATTGATTATCATCTTTAAACATTTCACAAATATTTATCAATAACCAATTTCAGAAAATTAATAATTAATTTTCATCAACATTTATTTGAATGGCTATCACAAGGTTCATGATCAAAAATGTCAATTTCCAGCAGTGACCCCTTATCAATAAAATTAACTTATATTGATCAATTTAAATCCAAAATTCGCAAAATTAGTGCCCTAAGATTGCCAACTTGATTTACAACAGAACTAAGTAATAATTCACACATTTCGAGGCATGTCAAAATCATAATTAACAAATTAATCACGTTCAATTTCGTTGTTCCCGCAACAGTGAATACATGCATATTCACCATATCTTGAGCAAATTAAATCCAAATTTAGTAAACTCAAATCCTATGGTTTCCTCGTTTAATGGGGAACAAAATCCAATTGAATATTTCGTGTTTAAATAATATAAGCAGCGCCGAAAAAATCAACTAGACAGAGTTGCGAAAATTCAAATGCGCCAAAACTTTCGCGACCCTTTCAAACCCAAGTCGTCCATGGTTCATGCATCATATCCAAAACCTTTTTTGATCTAAGGCTCTGATACTACTTGAAGGATATTGAGAATCCTCAAGCGCATCACGGAAGCGTGACGATCGCATCTCATGCGATCGGAGCGACTAGTCGCACTAGTCGCACGGTGCAGCGGAATTTAAAAAATTTTAAATCAAACGATGAAACCACATGATCACGAGAACACTTCTCGGATCGTTTCATCAAACCACAAAGTATAAGGAATGCCTCTTTGAAGCGTGGTTGTGATCGTGAGATCTCAAACAAGAGATCCTCCTGTCTCAAGTCCGATCCACGAAGAACGCACTTGCGGGCACGATGATGAGTCGCGTTCCTCCCACAATCCTTGACGAAGATCCAAGCCTCGAATCTCCTGATTTCATCCAACAAAATCCATCATCTTCCTCTAGAGCAAGCAACCTCAAAGAAGAAGGAGATCCTCGAGTAGTCGATGGCGAAGGCGAGAACTTCTCTCTTTTCTCAACAAGGGTGGTCGGCCACCCTATGGAGAGGGAGAGAGAGAGAGAGCACGAGAATGAGAGGGAGAGAGAGAAGTAGAGTAGGCGTCTACTTGGTGTATCCTTCAAGGGCTAGGGCTACCCTCTTTATATACTAATTTGGGATCCAATGGATCTCAATCAATGGCTCATAAGGATCCAATGGCTATTGTAATCCAAGAGTCATCCAACGACTATGATTGTTGTTTGTTAAAAACCAACAACATTAATTTATATTAAATTAAATATATGTTGAATTATTATCAACACAATTTAATTAACATAAATTAATTTATTAAGAGATAATATGACAACAAATAAGAAGAGACAACAACCCTCCTAAAATATAGGAGGTGTCACCTATGACTAAATCATAGGTGACGCCACCTTTGATTTTTGGTGGTTTTGTCTCCTTTTATTTATATTATTATTTCTTAATTAATTGCAATAACTATTATTTCAATAATATCCACCAAATTAATTCCAAATTAATTTGCGAATATTTCAATCATGCCATTGAAAAATATATGAATCATATTCACACCCCAAACTAATTTGTAAATTACATTTCCAATTAATTAACTAATGTGAATCCAATCCACATTAATAATTAACAAATGTTATTTACAATATTTCTCTCTCTCTCTCTCTGATATATTACAAATCTCATTTATAATATACACAGATATTCTGGATATCACTATCCACGATCTGCTTATCCTTGACAATCATTCTCTCAACATGAATCTTATTCATATTGTTCTTGATAATTAAATCTCATTTAATCATCAAGACCTTCTTGCTTGGAGACTAAATTCATCACATGAATTTTTCTTGAACTCCTTCAGGAATAATGTGCCTTCTCTGCAGATACTTGGAGATAAGGACAGGGCGATTGTATTGTTCCACGTATAGTGACTTGGATGTTGAGATCTCATCTCAAATCCAGATCTAACAGACCTCCCATAGATGCTTGATTAAATCAAGTCCGTATACTTAATCTTCTCATTGCATCTGAATCACATTCAGATTAATGTCCAACACTTGGACTAAGATCAAGTTACTTCTCTACTGAGAGGAGTCACTAAAATCCAGACCTGTTTCATCACTCCCTCAGACTGGAAGCGTCATGGTTATACAATCGTTTATGATCACATCACCCTCAAGTATTCCCAATACCTGCACATCCTGCATACTGGAAGACCAATGATCAACATGAAGATATAGATCAATTTTACACTGTCTTCTTCAGGGTTTGATCACCAAGTTTCTCAATCTTGGTCATTGGGATTTGGTATCGATCATATGCTTTCCCAAAGCATATATCATACCTTCAAATTCTTGTCATGCTTCCAAAGCACGACGACCATGCATGGAATTTGATCGGACCCAATACCTCATGAGTGAGCTCATGTCTTCCGGTTCATAAGTGAACCTGTATGATCCCTTTGAGAGATCGTATTACTCATATGCCCTTATATGCACACCAGCTCGCCGGTGTATAGACCTTGATTAGGTCGTCAACCTAATGGTCTGCCAAATGTACATACTCAGACATATAGTAACACATCTGTCTCTAGTCAGAGGATGTGTGCCTATGTTGTAACAGTATTCAACATAGGACTTAGGTTATCTCGATCTCGCTAAGTCAACCCATTGACTTAACTAATCTGACACCTCCGAATCACTATTCCCATGAAGAGGACCTGCATAAAGAGGTCGGTCAGATATCAGCCTATGTGAGAAAGGATTGCCATCTCCTACTCAGGCTGGAGATCATCTCTTAATAATCATTTGACGGTGTTTGATTAGTCCTCTATCTAACTCATTAGATATTCATCCAAACACCAGCCTCTATGATTCATTTGATGAATCAACAACTATATGATTATCAAGACGGCCATGGTACATAACCCTAATTGTATACAGAGGGAACTTATAGTGCATTCATTCACTTAATTTCAGAAAGGGAGTGAACAATCAATAACTTTTATTGATAAAACATAATTATTACAATAATAGTTATTGTAAGAATGGTTCGCCTCGAGCTCACATGGCTAACAAAGGAGTCGTAGGTGGCGCGACTGGCTTCGCGGTGGATCTATAGGCAGTGGCGAATGTCGTTTATGTGTTGCGATGGATGTGCCCGGTGGTTCCTGGGCAGCGGGCGGAGGGTCCGTCGTGGTGATGGCGCGCGACAGTGAGCGATAGAGGGGTACCTTCGGGCAGTGGCGCTTGCACGGTGGGAGCGCGCGGGCATCGACGGTGCGACGGATTGGATCAGATGGAGGGGTTGTCGCGACTCCTGCGGTGGAGGGGCAAGCTGAAGCGTTGGCACCCGCCAGTGACTTTTTTTCAAATGTAAATACAGAAACGAAAGGATATATTTTTTATATTTTTTATTATAAATTTATAAGAAGATTTTTTGCAATTTTATTTATTTATATTATTTGTTTTTTTATTTATCCTGCAAAACAAATGTTAGAAAGAAGAAAAAAATATTTTTTTTTTAATTTTTTTAGTTTAAAAACAATTTGGCTGCAAGCATGTTGACTCGATCCCAATAATCAAAATGGAAGATGTGGGTGAGTGCAGTTCCGAGGAAAATGGCGGATGGAATGGATCTCCGACCACTGTGCGTGGTCGGAGGTGAGAGATCGTGCGAGGTAGAAATGAACGTGTAGAGATCAAGAAAGTGAGATGAAATATCGGATCGTTGGCGAATCAAATTGTGATGGTTTTTAAAATCTAGAAAAATGATGACGAAATAAAGAGGCAAACAATAAATCTAAGATTAATCTAGGTGAAAAATAAGAGAAATGTGGATCTCACCTTAGGAGCGGAAAAAACCTTGATCACCTCGACGAAGGCCGACTCGCTGTCACCGGACGGCTCGGAGGCTAGGCACCCTTCTGCGACAAGAAGACTCTCGGAGATCGGGCTCCTCTCACCAAAGATTGATCAAGTTGAAAAGAGGGACGAGGAGCCATATTAATAGAAAAGATAGGAATTGAAATTTGAATTTTTGAATTTTTGGATGAAGATAAGATAGAGAGAGAGGGAGAGAGAGAGAGAGAAAATTGAAATGAGATAAAGTAAAAAAGATAAATGTTAAAGTTATTTACAAAAATTAACTATTTTTTTGTATTTTCGTAGCTTTATTAATTTGAAAATTAACCGTTAATTATTTTATTTTTTGTGGTAGTTAGTTAAGAAAATTAACTATATACATATGCTATATACATATATGACATTATATACATAGTTAAATAAGGAAATTAATTTGTTTTAGTTTTAAAATTTTTATTATTTTTTATTTTTGTTTTAAATAATTAGTAAAAATATTTACAAATATCTACAAATACAATATGTACAAAATTTGACTAAAAAAAACAATATGTACAAAATACATGGGAATTGCACAAACCACCCAGAAAATCAACTTTTCACCCGTAACTCCAACAATTATAAAATCATAGCTATTTTAAATATAATTTAATTAGAATAAAACGAAAGTGAGTTTGATTCAATTTGAGTTCATATGGAGCCGGAATTGATTTTTCAATTATCTCTTAGTGGTTTTTTTTCCAAGTGTGGTTGATTTTATTCTATATATGATTTGATTGTGCAATTATTTAGTAATTAGGAAACATTTTTATTTACAACTTTTGCTTTGAAAATTATTTGATTTGAGGTCAATTTATGCACAAATAAAATAGTGTAGTATACAAATACACGCAGCGCACATTTTTTTTGGATTTTTCGAATAAGGACCATATATCCCCTACTTTATTCCAGGTCGATCAGGTCAAGTCTTGACCTTCCCTCAGGGTTCGGGTCAGCATGTATCTATTACATATATACAGTCTTCCTTTCTTTTTTTATTTTCTTTTCTTTATTTTTCCTTTCTTTCTTTATTTATTTATTTTAGGTTAAAATGGTAAGAAGTGTACAATATTTACACACAGATGCACGTTAGTCAGAATATGGAGTTAGTGTTATATACAAGTATTTTATAAGGGATTTTAAGCTAAAATATTACACACAGATGCAAGTTAGTAAGAATATGGAGTTAATGTTATATACATGTGTTTTATAAGGGATTTTAAGCTAAAATAAATGAATAAAGATGATGAAATGCATATTCATCATGATCCTACAAAACAAATGTTAGAGAGAAAGAAAATTAATATATTTTTTGTTTTTATTTATAAACAAATTAGGGTGCGAGCATGATGAATCGATCCCAAAATCAAAACAGAAGATGTGAACGAGTGTGGTTCCGAGGAAAATAGCGGATGGAACCAGATCTCCGACCACCGTACGTAGTCGGAGGTGAAAGATCGTACGAGGTAGAAAAAAACGTGAATAGATCGAGATGTGAAATGAAAAATCGAATCGGTGGCAAATCAAATCGTGATGGATTCTAAGATCTAGATAAAAATGACTACGAAGAAAAAATGCGAGAAAATAAAACTACGATTAACCTAGGATAAAGATAAGATAAAAAATGTGGATCTCACCTTAGGAGCGGAAAAGCCCGTGATCGCCTTGACGGAGGCCGACTCGCTGTCTCCAGACGGCTCGAAGGCTAGGGACCTCTCTATGACAAGATAGCTCTCGGAGAAAAGGCTTCTCTCACCAAAGATTGATCAAGTTGAAATGAGGGAGAGGGAGCCATATTAATAGATAAAGAAAATGAAGTTTGAATTTTTTTTTGAAATTTTGAATGAAGATAAGAGATAAGAGAAAAATGTTGAAATGAGATAAAGATAAAGAGAGATATTAGTATTAAAAATATTTACAAAAATTATTGTTTTTTTGTATTTTTGCCACTTAATTAAATTGAATAAAAATGTTATTTTTTTTATTTTTTGTGGTGGTTATTTAAGAATAACAACTATATACATATACCATATACATATGGTACATTATATACATAGTCAAATAAGGAAATTAGTTTTTTTTTTAATTTTTATTTTTTTATTTTAAATAATTAGTAAAAATATTTACAAATACAATATGTACAAATAAATGGTAAAATTGTACAAACCACCCCAGAAAATCGATTTTTCAATCGTATATCCAAAAATTATGAAATCACAACTATTTTAAAGATAATTTCATTTAGAATACAATATAAGTGAGTTTAGTTCAATTTGAGTTCATATGGAGCCAAAATTGATCTTTCAATTATTGCTTAGTGTCTTTTTCTGAGTGTGGTTGCTTTTATTCCATACACGATTTGATTGTGCAATTATTTTTATTATTTAGGACACATTCTTATTTACAACTTTTATTTTGAAAATTATTTGATTTGAGGTTAATTTATGTACAAATAGAATAGTGTAGGTATACAAATATACACAACACATTTTTTGGAATTTTTTAATTAAGGACCCTATCTCCCCCTACTTTATTCATGGTCGATCAGGTCAAGTCTTGACCTTCTCTCGGGGTTCGGGTCAGCCTGTATCTAATACATATATACAGTCTTACTCCTTTTTTCTTTCCTTTCTTTTCTTTATTTTTTCTTCTTTTATTTTCTTTATTTTTCCTTTCTTTCTTTCTTTATTTTAGGTTAAAATGGTAATAAGTACAATATTTACACACAGATGCAAGTTAGTAAGAATATAGAGCTAGTATTATATAGAGGTGTTTTATAAGGGATTTTAAGCTAAAATAAATGAATAAAGATGATGAATTGCAGATCCATCAGTTACTGAAGCCATACCTCAAGCATGACACTTTCTTAGTCATTGTTGACTCAGTCCAAGTGATATGCATGGAAGAGGCATCCACAACATTAGCAACATGAAAAGATTCGGATAATGTTACTAAAAAACTCTTTCGTTAAGTTTTCTTATTTTCTTATTTTCTTCTTTTCTGTTGTATTTCCCATCTTTTGCTTTGTTTTCCTCATTCATTTCTTCTATACTTAGGATATGCTTCATCCTAAGTACTGGGGAGATGAGTGACGTAACTTGTTCATTCTTTGTCTCACAACCTGTCTCCTCTCTTGTTGATATTCATGTCTATACTTAGGGATATTTTACCTTGAGTATAGGGGGAGACATGATGAATCATTGAGTTGTTCATTCCTACCCTCGACCCTCCCTACATGTAGATACAATCTGTTATACTTAGGATTATTTGATCCCAAGTATAGGGGGACGGTCGACTTCTCATTCTTTCGTTCATTATTCTTTAGCCGTTGTAATATAAACTCTTTTATATTTAGTACAAGTTATGTCTTTTCTTCTCTCTTTGATCTATGAGGACATAGCTCAAGCTAAGTATATGAGGGGTCGTATATATGTTGTATATACTTTAGCCATAACTCATACTTTCATTTTTTTGAATAATATGGCTAAAATACTATATACAAATACAATTCATTAAATCAACTAATAAGGAGATGCATAATTATTCCCCAAATTAATTTTGTATATACTGATTAATAAATGAGGTAAAAATGTTTTGCAATTTGGAAAATAATTTGAAAACCTATTTGAAAAAACTATTGAAAACTGTTTGGAGAATATTTTGTAAAATGTTTTCAGCCTTTGTAAAATTATTTTGATTTGTAGAAACTTCTTTTCTTCGTGTGAAATAAAAATATTTTGAAAACTATTTGCAAATGGTTTTGAAAATGGTTGCAAAAATATTTTAAAAAATCCTATATACTATTTGAAAAACCTTTGTAAAATGATTTTCAAATGCTTGTATGTTTGTAAAAATTATTTGCAAAAATTATTTTGGACTCTAGTTTTCAAAATTATTTATAAAATCATTTTCAAATAAGTTTGAGGAATATATAGATCATTTAAGTACATTCTTTACAAATTGTATATACATACCTATAAAAATAACTAACATTCAATGTTTAAATCCTCCAACCTCAATTCTTGTAAATAAAAAGAGGCACGCCCATATAAATTATTGCGCATACTTCTTTTTTGTGCCAAAGTCTTTTTATTTTGCAATATCCCAAAAATTCCAAAAAAATGCAAAACCTTTTTAAAAAATCCATAAAAAGTTCAAAATAGAAAATGACATCACAAAAATATTTTTCTTGCATTTTACATAGCATTCATGAACAAGTCAAAATAAAGTCTAAAGATTGGAGCTTGGAATAGACCTTAATACACTTAATTTCAGAGGAACCAATTGAGGACTGGAAGTGGAGATATTTCATGTCATCTTGACTTAATTCTTTAGATTCCATAAGATTATGTTCATGAGTCAATTCAATATGCTTAACTAGGACTCTTCATATCACTCGGAATACTCTTGAGACAATGAATTGACTAGAAACCTCGCACCTAGCACTTACCTCAACTCAGATGGATTGTTGAAAAATCTTGGAGTCTAAGTTAGGACGATGCAAGGTCGCTTCATCAGGGGTGGCTCAGGAACCATTCTTGGGGATTGCAGACACCAGTACTCTAACCTAATTCTTTTGGTAACAATGATATTTAAAGATCGGAGATGGATTAAGATAATGCTTCGGATGATGAATGGTCTACCGACACAACTTTTCCAAGACCCCAAAAAAATTAGGTGGAACAAAAAGATGCTATATCCACCGTGGCATAAACAAGGCAGAAGCTGTACAAAGTCAAAGAAAATATCCAAAGAAGCCTATACCAAAAATTCCATCAAAAAATTGAGCTTCAGAAAAAGCTTGCTTCTTGGTGAAGAATCGGTTACACTGACCGACTTCATAAGGGAATGAAGACTACACTAGTTCATTCCCACTTCTTTTCCCATTCTTCTAATCCCCCCACATTCGTTTGTAAAGATCGGGTGCACCTGACCTTAGAAGGGAATATCTATCTCCACGAGGACAAGTTACCATAAGAGCAGACGCCTTGATGATTCAATGGTTTTGTCTGGGAAGAGCTGAACAAATTCACACACATGGTTCTATCATTTCAAGGTAGCAGGATTATGCAACTAAAATGATGGTTCTGACCTGGCTGTGAATTGGACTGGATGATAGGAGTATGGAATCTGAGGCCTGTTATGTCCCACTTCCCAACTTCAATGTGGTTCCAAACACACCATTAATCCAAAGGCCTTCTCTAAGCTCTAAACTTTGACTTTATTAAGGACTAGTTTATAAGTCGACAATTATTCCAAGTTATTTCCTTTTCTTTTCTTCATTTTTATTTTTTGCACTCGTTGCATAAGTGTTTGCTAGGGACTAGCAAAGGCAAGTATAGGGGGTGATGAATATCCATTTCATCACCTTTATTCTATCATTTTAGCCTTAAAAATCTTAGCTAATGTATATATATATATATAAACTTATTTTGTACAAATTAACATTCATTATTTGTTCCATTTATTGTGTATAAAATATAGTTTTTAATGAAAAATTGTAGAATAAATGAAAGAAAAGGAAAGGAATAAAATATCAAAGGTATTTTATGACCCTAAACCTTGAGACCAAGTCAAGAATTGAGCTGGTCAATAAGGAATAAAGTAAGGAGAGATAAGGGCCAATAATACAATAAAAACCCTAATTATTCATTCATCAATAATGAATTTTTGGGACATGTTTTAATCTTTATTATTTATTCATCAAATCAATAAACTTTGTACATGAAAGTTGTATACAATAATGCATATAAAAATAGGAAATTAAATTTGCCCAAAAATAGTATGCAATGTACCTTTTATACTCAAAATAAGAATCCAAAATTTCAACTTCCCAGACCCATATCCCCTAAATAAAAAGTCAAAATTATCAAAATCATCTTTAATTGTATATAACTTTTAATAAGTTATTTAACGAAGGTGGTTTCATATTTTTTAAAGTTAAGGTGTGAAAGTTGGGTTTTGGATCCCTATTGTATAGTATACCTAATTAAAATATTCATTTTATTTATTCTTTATTATTTTACATTTTTATATTTTTATAATTTGTAAATAATATTTATAATATATGTACATATTTAGAATAGTATAAAACTATAAAGAAAACACCAAATAAAATAAGACTATATAATTGCTTAGATGAAATACCTATACTTATACCTATATAATATATACCCCTATTTATTTAAGTATACAAATAACATCAAAAAAAAGATAAAAATATATTTGTGTACATAAAAATAAGTTATAAATATATAAAATAATAAAATAAAATATACAAAATAGAAATAAAATACCCAAAACATAGATGAATATACCTATAAATATACCCTTAAAATTAACTTGTAACAAATAAATCCAAAAAATAAATAAAAATCATATTAAAATACTACATAAAATAATAAACAATTTTTATTTTATACACAAAAATTAATAGAATCACTTTACTATTTTTAATTGATTTATTTTTGAATTAAATTGTTTTTTGTCCTCAGTGCACCAATCAACACACAGGGAATGTTGACCTTGGTCAACTCCTTGTCTTCTCTCTGACTTCCGTCAAATGCCCCGAGCTTGCCACCTTTTCCACCTCCAACCGATCGATCTGGACCTTATCTTACATCGAGTCCTCCGTGGATTCGATCCACATCACACTCATATCTTACGCATAATCATCAGATTCTTCAGATATGCCTTGAGCCTTGAACAACCACCACGCCAAATTTCACCGGACCTCTTGTCTATACATAACCTTCTTGGTATTCAATCAATCTTGATCCCCCTTAGAGCTTTGCTCTGTGTTCTTGCATGTGTGTCGAAGTCCCGGTGATAGCGGAAGACCTTCCCCAAGCTTTGAGTTGGAGAAGCAAGGAAGAGGCGACATTACACTGTGGACCACCGATCGCCCTGCTCCCTTCCCACCAGTAGGTATAAGAGCCACATCTTTTTATTTCCTAGGTAGATTTTAATTCTGTGATTTCAATTCCGTTGTTAGTTAGTTTTTAATCTAGAAGATTAGATAGGATCCACTTTGTTCGATCGTTGGAGACACTAGGACTCAGGCCATTCCACTGTGAAAGCAATGTTCTCTGACCATGTTTGCCACCCCACTATATTCTCCAACATGTTCTTCATTTGATCCAACATCTGGACCAACTTGATTGGTCCCGGTCAGCGAATCTGGGCCCCTCCTCCATCGTACACCGGAGCCCCTTCCATTCCATCCATTTCCCAAGCATTAAATTTCAAAATAGGCTGACCTTCATCGTCTCGAGCCATAGAATCGCTTCGTGCAGGTTTCAGGTTGAATGGACTCCTCCTGGGTCGAAATCGAGCCGCTCGAAGGGTCTCTAGGTGCTCTACCAGGACCCCATCACTGGGTCTTCTCGAGCACATCATTAGCTGCGGATGAGCCCCCGGGTCGTGCAGAGCCAAGAATCATCGAAGGAGACCGCCAGAGGAGCAAGCAATTGCGGATCAAAGCTCAGGGATGCCCACCTTCATCCATGTTTTTCCAAAGCAGCAGTCGCCGTTCGATGGAGAGCGTGCCCCATATTAATCATCAGTTATCGAAATTTCAAAACCTTGATCGTAGGATCTCCTCCAGAGATCTAATCTCAGATGCCAGATGCGAAGGGGTATTGATCGACCAGATGACGCCATGTGTTTAAATGAAATGATCGCGGAAGTTCATCAATGCTACGTTGGGGGTAAATTGCATATCTTCCTACCGCTTTTTGTTTTATTTATTAGTCTTGTAAATATATTGTGTAGCATAAATAAATTGGGCTTTTTGCATAGAGGCCCCTAGTGTTTATTGATATTACAACTAGGTCTAGTCCAGCTCAGCTCACATGCCGTCCCACGTGAGGTGGGCATATTGCCTATATACCCTCACGTGTTCTTGTATTTATTTTTAGACCAATAAATTTAAATATAAGTTGTATACTTGTGGGAAAATTGTACATCATCCCATGTCTTTTATTTTATTTGCAAATATGCCCTTCCTAGTTCATGTATTTTTGGTGCTTAAATTTTGTTTATTAAAAATAACACCTATGCTGCAAAAATTATGCAAAATAGGCTTAGATTTCTTTTTAGCATGTATTTTTATGATATTTATTTATTTAGGCATTTCAGGCATTTTCACTATTTATTAAAAATCAAATGAGCATGATTTTGTTCTTGCTTGAATTAGAAAATACCAAAAATATAAAACGTTTTGAAAAATTCCTAGAAAATATTTTTTGTTTATTTCAGTATTTATTAACTCCAGACCAAAAATCCCTAAAAATAGAAAAAGAAAAAACATAAAAATATCCAAAATCAAAAAAAAAAAATAAAAATTACCCCCCCCAATTTCATTTTTTATTTCCGAATTTTCTCTATATTATTATCTATGTACTAAATTTGATTTAAAGAATTTTGGACTTTATTTGTTATTTTTCTTCTTCAAATCAATTCGGTCTATTTATTAGATCCCTAATTTGGGATATTTTTTATTTTAAAAATCCATAAAAATTAGCAAAAATTCCATAAAAATCACAAAAACATGAGAAATTATTTAAAACTTAAAAATATTTTATTCCCTATGTTTTATTTGTTTTTATTGGTATTTATAATTATATAACCCTATATCGTATGTATAGCCTTATATATTTCTATATTATATAATTAATTAATTAAAAAAATTAAAAATCATAAAATATATAAAAAAATAATACTTATATATATTTAAAAAAAGAAACATGTATATATATGTATATGTTTACAAATAAATATGTGTATCCCTTATGTGTATATCTCTACCTATGTGTATATATGTGTATATAAATTTGTATATTAATCTAATATATTATTGTTATCATTAGTTAATATACATATACTTACTAGTATTTAATCAATTAAAAATTATTATACTTAAAATTTAAAACCCATACACAAATAAAAACAAAAATGATATTTGTACATAATATACATTGATTAGCAATAATCATAGGCTACCTAACTTGCTCTCTGTGGTTCGACTTCTACATGCTTATATGCTATACTTTTTGTCTTGTCGAGTATAATAAATTTAACTCCACATTTTTGTTATTCGTTGATTAATTGATATTGTGGGTTAATCGTTGATTAATTGGGGTTTCTTGAGCGGTCATCGCATCGACTATGGTTTCGCCTTGTGAGGTCGTATGACCCTCATGAGACCACAGTTATCACATGCCCATACGAATTTTTGTATTTGTATTTAGTCCAAAAATTTATATATTTAGTGTTAATTGTTGTGGGAAAATTGTATAGAGGACCTTGAACTTTTTGTATATAACACTTAAGCCTTGCCAGGTGCTTTTACTTTAAATATTCCTGATAAATTGCACATTTACCCCTAGATTATGTATTAAGGTTCTGGAATGCATGTAAACTTTTAATATTTGCAAAAAGGTCCCTGTCAGTTTTCAGTTTTTGTGCATAATTGTATATTTTTATAAATATCATCTATGTTCTAAAATTATGCAAAAATAGGGCAATGTACTAGATGCATGCTCTTTAATGCCATATTTTTGTTTTGCATTTTATGAACTTTTCCTATTTATTAACAATTAAAAATAGCACCTTTTACCCTTACTTTAATTAGAAAATACCTAAAAATTATAAAACCTTTTTGAAAATTCCAAAAAAAATATTTTGTTTATTATAGTGATATATAGCTTCAAACCAATCTAAAAATAGAAAAAGAAAATGATGAAAAAATTAAAAATCTCCAAATCCCATAAAAATATAAAAATTCTATAAAAATTCCAAAAATAATTTTTTAATGTTAGATAATTTTATTTATATATATTATTACATATAAAAATTAATTTTGGGAAATTTTAACTACATTTAGTATTTTTAAATCCTAAAACAATCAACCTATATATTTAATCCCTATTTTGAAATTTTTTTACTTTAAAAATACATAAAATTAGCAAAAATACACAAAAAATCATAAAAATATCAGAAAAAATAAAAAAACTCAAAAAAATTATTTTACAAATTTTAATTATTTTTACCTATTTTAGTAATCATAACACTCCATCTTATATTATATACCTATGTATATTCATATATAATTTATTTCATTAATATAATTATTAATACCTTATAAATATTTTAAAAACAATATATATAATATAAAAGCAGGACTATATGTATTAATATCTTATGATTTTTTTATATTTATTATGATATATATCTTATATCTTATGTACAATATTATATACATATATATACTTATCTATACACTATTATATAATATTGAAATGAAAAAGAAAATAAAATTAAAAAAAGGATATAAAAGAAAAAATCAAATAAAAATTGAAAAAAAAAACCAAAAACCCTCATAAAAAGATGCTTATCTACATACTTCATTTATGATTAGAAATAATCATTAGGCTACATTGTTTGCTATCAGTGGTTTGACCTCTATATGCTTACATGTTATACATCTTTGTTTGTAGAGCATAATAAAACTGTGCTCCACATTTTATCATTTATTGATTAATTATATATTATGGGTACTTGTTTGAACCAGGCTCCATGAGCGGTCGCCTCAGCGACGCTCTATCTTTGCCATGCTTTCAGTGAGGATATTTCAGACCCTTGTGAAGCTCGTCTCAATGAAGGGGTCGTTTGATCAAGAAGATCATACAGATAAAGAGGCGTGCAGGTGTTAAAATAGAGCCTGGCTATGTGGCTCACTGAGATTGAGCCAAGTGGCCTAATAAGATTAATTCAAAATATAAAAAATACTTGAAAATAAAAATAAAAAAACAAATAATTAGATGCATAATTGGAAAAAATATTCAACATGAAAGTTGTAGATCTTTTTGAGATCTACAACTTTCATGTAGAACTCAGAGTAAGAACACATCATATATACATAGTATTATTTTTGTAAGTACTTCTAAAATAAAAAAAACTTATTTTATTTTTCTTTTGATATTTTTTTGTAGTTTCAATTTATGGAAAATGTTAAATTAAATACATACAATATTAGACTAATTTTTATTTGATTTTTGATAATAATAGAACACATAAAATGATAGACACGATAATAGAATTATCTATGTACACTAATTAGGTTACTTAATTAAAGGATTAATTGTTAATTTGAATTAATTAGTTATTAATTGAATTGACCTATTTAAGCTAAATAGACAGTAAATGAAAATTACGATGATAAATCAGAGATTTATCATTGTAAGATAAACTTAAAATTAAAAGAAATTACTTTAAAGCTATGTATAAGGATAGAATAAAGGAAATGGTCACACATTACAAAATAGAGACAAAGGAAACATAGGAGGTAGTAAGTGAAGCCAAGTTTTATGAAGTTTTGTACAAAAAGCTTGACTCGAAGGAGTGCCAGAATGATATATTCAGATTGTCAAAAGCAAGAGAAAGAAAAACCAAAGATCTTTCTCAAATGAGATGCATCAAGGATGAGGAAGAACATGTGTTTGTTACTCAAAAGGATATAGAGATTAGATGAAAGAAGTATTTCCATAAGCATTTAATTGAGAAATGGAATAAAAAGATTACTTTGAGAGATCTTGTTGGTAGTGAATGTTACCGGAATCGTGCAAGCTATAGATGGATAACAAGGAAGGAAGTGGATGAGGCTTCAAAGGTTACAAAACTTGGAAAATATGTAGGACTTGATGACATTGCTAGTTTGAGAGTTCTTGGTGGACGAGGTTTGACTAGGCTCATAAATTTATTCAATGTTATTTGACATCATAAAAATTGCCTGAAGAATGGAGGATAAGCATTATGGTGCCTTTTTATAAGAATAAATGAGACATTTAAAATTGTTTGAATTATAGAGGTATCAAGTTGATGAATCATACTATGAAATTTTGGGAGCTTGCGATCAGAAGAAGGTTGAGGCAAGTTTCTAAAGTAACTGAAAACCAATTCAGATTTATGCTAGGTCACTCAAATATTGAAACTATCCACTTCTTGGTGATGGCATTGGAGATTTATAAAAAGAAGAAGCTCCATATGATTTTTACTGATTTGGAGAAGGCTTATGATTCAGTCCCAAGAGAGATATTGTGGAGAGTTTTGGAAAAGAGACAAATACATGTCCTATACATTAACCTTATAAAGGATATCTATGATGGGGCTTCATCTTGTGTAAGGATCCAGTTTGAGAAGACTGACTATTTTAACATCAAAGTCGGTCTGTATCGAGGTTTAGTTTTGAGTCCATTCCTTTTTACTTTATTATGGATGAGTTGACTAGTTGGATGAGATACCTTGTGTATGTTGTTCTCCGATGATATAGTGTTGATTGGTGAGATAAGAGATGGAGTAAATGACATACTGGAGGTTTGGAGACATGCCTTAGAGACTAAAGGATTTTGTATAAGTAGGGCTAAGACTGAATATATGGAGTGCACATTTGATAGAAAACAAAGATGAAGGACCCGAAGTGAAGATAAGAGACGATAACATTCAAAAGAAAGATTTTTTTAGATACTTGGGATCTATTCTGCAACATGATGGGGAAATTTATGTAGATGTTACTCATAGAATAAATATAAGTTGGCTAAAATGAAGAGGAGCCTGTATTGTTCTTTGTGATAAGAATATCCCTTTGAAAGTCAAAGGAAAGTATTACGATGCAGTCGTGAGAACTGCTATGCTCTATGGGTCAGAATGTTGGCCTGTGAACCATAGACATGTGCAAAGAATGACAGTAGCATAAATGAAAATGCTAAGGTGGATGTGTGATCATATATAAAACGATCGGATTTAGAATGATTCGATTAAAAGAAAAGTTGGTGTAGCTCCAATAGAGGATAAGATGAGAGAAAATCACTTCAGATGGTTTGACTATTTGCAAATAATGTCGGTGATGCATCGGTTAGAAGATGCGAGATTTGGGATGTTGAGTCTGTTAAGAGAGAGCGAGGAAGGCCCACAAAGTGTTGGAATGAGACTATCTGAAGGGATTTTAGTTATTTGAATTTAAGAACGAGAATGACCCAAAATAGATCTGAGTGGAGGCAAAAAAAATTAATGTAGCCGATCCTACTTAATTATAGGAAAAAGCTTTGTTTTTGTTGTTATGATTAGGAACCCAACATCTTATGTACCGCTACATACGCTACAACCCCATTAGGGTCGAGGTGCTCGGTCATTTATGCTTGCAATATCACCCATTAGTATTATAATTCAATCAAGAATATACACATAATCTACAGATATTAATTAGGGTCTTATGCACTAAAATCGAAAATATGCTGTGATGAGGATCCAACACAGATGCTATTACTTGATTTCACATGAATGTTTGTTAATGATTTCACGGATACCTACGGTTACCCGTTACTCATATATATGGTTCAGGTACCCGTTAGGTGGTCCCACTGATGGGAAAATGATGGATTGGTTCGGGACAATGATGGAAGAGGTCGAATAACACTCGTAGCTAAAAGATCATGTAATAAAAAGGGATTAGAGCACATGTAAAAGTCTGATCCCCACCCCATTGTCACCGCCATTACTTCCGATACGAAGATGGAGGTGGAGCCTCCGAGCCTCCTGAGGTACCTCGCCGGCGCCGCTGTCATGGCGGTGGGCGTCGTCCTCCCCCTCGGCTATATGATGCTCCGCAACAGACGCTCCTCCCCTCCTCCCTCCTCCTCCTCCTCCTCCAAGCACACGTAGGTTTGACTCCTCCCTCCCTACCCCCACTTAGGGTTAGGGTTTCTCCATCTCCAACCTCCGATTTCCCAGACCTGAGTGCCATTCGATCGTTTCAGGAACAAGGGGCTGATCTAGGACATGCGGGGATCTCAATTCGAGATGGTATTATACTCCTCCACTGACAGAAATTATGCGTTTTTATTTTTTTTTAAATTTTATTTTTTTTGTTTTAGGTTAGATTGAGATAAGGATCCAGTTTAGATCTGTGGACTTGGTGCTTGTTATTTGTTGGGTGTGTGGATCGAACGAGTGCCTGTTAATAGAATGCTTGTTTGATCACAAATGTATTTGGTTGGGATTTGATGCTGAATGCCTGAATCTTTTTCCATAGTTTTGTGCGAAGATTATTTCTGCGAGGATAATGGCGGTGGCTGTATATTTTTTTCTTAATCTATAGTTTATGAATAAGCCTTGTAAACATGAGAGGTTATTAAGCCCGACTGCCTATGCACTTGGCCCTCGTACTGACCCTGTGTCAGTCTATGTTGGACATGGTCCGATTACCTACTCATCGATCTTTCCATCTTTCTTGCACAAGCCCTTGATGCAGTTGGGAAACCGGAGCAGGGACATTAGTGACTGCAACCAGATTCACAGGTTGAAGAAGAACATGGACGAGAAGATTGGATTCCACGGAGGAAAATGGAGAGAGGGGAACAAATATGGGAGTGAAACTCTAATTATCTATTTCATCATAACCTAACTTTCAAAGGCTTACTAGCCTCTTTATACAGGGAGGGAATGTGATCACAAATGGAAAGCACATATAATAAAATCCAAAACAAAGCCTAATTGATTTCAAGAAAGAACTCGTAATCTAAATGAAACTAACATATCCTTTTCATAATTTAGCGATCTTAAATTAATCTCATATATTATTAAATAGGAAACATAATGAAATACTAGTTGTTGCAAGGCTCTGATTTGAACTGCATTGCCTTAGCATCAACTGCAGAACTACCTTTAACAGATCTAGCTTCATTTTCCTCCCGTATATAAGCGCATGGGCCATAGTATACTACTTTCCGATGTGTTAAGACAAATAGTGTCTGGGATATATATTTCTATTGTCTGTACTCTGATTTTGTTTCGGGTATTTCTGATATTTTTTTCACCTCTCATTTTATATAAGGGATTTTTACCTGACAGACCCTATAATCTTTGTCAATTACCTCTACGACCTTTGAAACAACGTAATTCCTCCCTGAACCCCGTAAACTTGCTAACTCTTACCCTATAAACCCCGTGGTTAACTCACATCCATTTACCCGTTAAAACTAACCAGATTCTGTTACATTCTTTTATATTATACCTATTTATTTATCTAATTTACATCAATTGCCACTCCCTCTCACCTTCCTTTTCCCCACCACCCAGCACCCACCACCTCCACCGCCCTCTCCCTCCTCCTCCCCCGCATCCACCCCCGACCTCCTCATTCCTGACCTCCGGCCTCGCCCTTCGCCCACGCACCATACATCGCCCAGCCGACAGCACAACACCCCGCCAGAGGCGCGTGCCTCGCAGTGGCCGAATGCATGGACGTGAGCCACATGTCCGAAGACGAGGAGTCAATTCTCTACCCAAATGACGCACCAAGTGAAGAACCCAAAAAAGAAGAGGCCCAGTACGACTGGCGGGAAGAGTGGTACCCCCTCTACCTGACCAAGAACATCCCCGACGACGCTCCTCTCGGCCTCACCGTCTTTCACAAGCAGCTCGTCCTCTACAAGGATGGTCAAGATGTCGTGCGCTGCTACGAAGACCGTTTTCCTCACAAGTTCGTCTCGTTGGGTTCTCGATGACGGTGGCATTCTTTCAGAGGTTTCCTGATGTGGGTCTTGCAGATTGGCGAAGCTCTCAGAAGGGCAGCTGGTGGATAGTAGATTGGAGTGCCTCTACCACGGCTGGCAATTCGAAGGCGATGGACACCGCGTCAAGATCCCTCAGGTACACACATGTCAGCTTCTGCGAGCCATTATGTAATACAAAAGCAACTTAACATGATTATTGTTCGACTACAGCTCCCGGAAGGCGTAAAGATACCGAGATCTGCGTGCGCAAAGGTCTACAAGGTGAAGGACAACCAAGGTGTCGTGTGGGTATGGATGTCGGAGAAGAGCGACCCCGACGAGTCCAAACTTCTGTGGTCCGAGCACTTCGCCCGACCGGGCTTCAAGGACGTCTCCACCATCCCCATCCCCCCCCGGCTGCCCCGAACGAAAGTCCCCCCTCCCTCCCCCGTTGCCGCCCAGATCGACCCCTCCGCCTCCCCCGGCAGATCGAAGACCCCCACCCCGATCAAAGCCCCCCCCCCCCCCCCCCCCCCCCCCCCCCCCCGCACCGCACACCAACCCCCGCCCCCGGCCGCCCCAATCGAAAGCCCCCCCACCTGTTATATGAATTCCTCCCTGGTCCCCGGCACCAAGGAACATGAAAGAGAGAAAAAATCCAACCGTTAGATTTTATATGGTTTGATTAACTCAGTTTTAACCCACTCGAGTTAACTCAAGATGTGTCAATTTAACGGCAGGGTTCATGGGGTAAGACGGACCAAGTTTACGGGGTCCAGGAAGGAATTACGTTGTTTCGAAGGTCGTAGAGGTAATTGACAAAGATTATAGGGTCTGCCGGGTAAAAATCCCTTTATATAAATAGGAAGGACTCTTGTAGTAAACTTTTATTTCTTCCTAATATAATTAGCGATTTTATATTCGTTGTTAGCATCCTATCAAAGAAGTTGTAAACCTTCCACCTTCTCCCCCTCCTATGTCGACGTTGTTGTTTCATTCGCTGTCATTGAAATGGGCGACGTTAGTAATCGATGCTGCCCACACTTCAAACTTAGTGACACTCATTGACCTTCTCCCCCTCCCTAAGGTGTCAAGTCCATCACCCTAACAGATTAAGAAGGATTTTCGTAACTTAAGAGGATCCAAAGATCCTATTACATTCTTTCTTGGGGGCAGTAGTGATCCCTGGTGCTCAATGTTGTATTTTATCTCTTCTCACCACATTAATCTGCTGAAGCTATTCTTTGAGATTTTGTTTGATGAATTGGGCTCTTCTTTAATTCTATAGTTTCTGATGTTTCGGGCTTGAGCGGTCAATCTTAAATTACTATTGGAGAGATGAAGGTCCCTCTTTACACATCGATTGTCAAGTTTGATGGGGGTGAATTTAGTATTTGGGACTTGTGGGCGCAAAATATACTTGACTTATTTGGTGCACATGACACGGAACATATTTTTGATGGAGGAAAAGTATTATCTTGGAAGATGCCAAAAATCTTGCAAACTGGGCATAGGTACTCTCTCCAGATTTCACATTTAATAGGTAGGAAGATGCCAAAAATCTTGCAAAAATCAGACTGACCTTGGCATTTTCCCATCTGAGATAGAATAGATGCCCCTTATTAGAGTATCAAAGAGGATGCCTACTTGTCGTGGAAGTGCAACATTGTGCTTGTGAAGTTGTGAATCAGATCTTATTCTTCATTCGATTGATGAAAAGCAACACATTCCATTGCCAAAGGAACGTGCTATTCTCTTCGGATGCACCCTTTTATATACACCTTTTTGATAAATATATATAAATTAAAGACTTGTAAATTGTGCTAGTTCATTCAAATTTTGCTGATCTTGTTTGTTGCATTAATTCTCTCCCATAAAGAAGCATCTCGCTCATGCGAGATGTCTTTTGAAAGGAAAAATGATGTGCTTTGAAGAGGTCATTACCCCAAACTTTTTGTATGCACAAGTTTGAGCATCAAAATTGCAAAGATCATGATTTCGTTACGATCTTGTAAGCTCAAGTACACTCTCAACATAGAATCTATTATACCGAAAAATCATCTCATTTCACGCTAGCCAGATTGCCCACAACAACGATAAAGCCCGGGTGCACTCGTCATCCATGCCCATCCACGAAGTGTTAAAGGACTCCCAGAAGGTTGAAGCATGCTCATATGTCACCCCGCTGATATCAACCACATTACCCAACACTTTGTTGAGGTAACACGTAAAAAAGAGACAGTCACTAGCCTTCAAACCTTTAGCACACCATTGACATGTGTCTTCCAGACCTTGGGATATCTTGACTCTCTATGCCCCCAACATCATCCTATATTGCCTCAATAATCGGATGAAAATCTTGACCCACAAAGAGACCTTTCACCCCCAAGTCCGCTTAACCTCTTCGATACCAATCCCTATTAAAAACGATCAAGGCATAAAGAAACTTACGTGCTTTCTTCACTGAGAACTTCCCATTCGTCGAAAACCAGTGATCATATCTATTGAAGGACCCCTCAATAAACTCAGATACCACTATATATACCATCACTATATGATTAGAGAGATTACAACGGAAAAGGGGGTCAAGTCCTATCAAACATAGTCATTACCAACCCGAATCCCATGATATGTTGTCAACACAAACAAACAAGAGAGCCTATCATAAAGGGTCCCATCTCTGGTCTAGTCATCTTGCCGAAGTTGAAACCGTGCACATCACATAAAAGAAAATAAAAGTAGGACGGAATCTTCATCAGAACAATGCAAATCCCCATCTAGAAAGTAGACAATGAGATAACCACCTCAGGTTAAACCATGGTAAGCCATGTGATATATCAACGATATGTCGGCGATATATCGGTATCGTCAGGTGACCGATATATCACCGATATGGCTGATATTTGTCCTTCCAAGACCATTTCCTTCACAAAATCGGACTGATTTGGGATTATGGTGTCGATATTTCATATCGCAAGTAGCCGATAATGATACCGATATTACCTACCTTGGGTTAAACAGACAAGTTGACTGTAACTCCATAAATTCCTTGCACCAATTTGCAGAGCAAATCTGAACCTGTGCTCCAAATGCGAGTGACTCACTTTATAAATAGTGCCATGTTCATCTCCATGTTAAGCACCCCCAAACACCATCCTCCATGGACTGTGTCACCGATTTTTAACTCGCCTGAGGTAAGACACAACGTCTCCCCTGAGGCAGATCATAAGAATTGCCTCATCAACTCTCAGTGGCTTCTCACCCAATCGGAGGCGGGCGTGAGGACAAGAAAGAGATTGGAATAGTCGAGAGATTCGTCTTGATGAACATGAGGTGGCCATGGCCCATGTCTTGACAAACTTGAGGCTTTCCAATACGAGAGCTTCTTCTCTAGCTTCTCCGCTAAAGGTAGCTAGTGGACTGACACATGAAACGACAAATGATAGGCCATGATATGCATGGTTTAAAAAGGCTAGCTTCAATGCAGTTGAGGAAATACTATTATGCACCTTCATTTTCTCCAGAGTAATTGATTTTATTCGAAAAGTTGTGTTGAAAATTATATCTTCAATGGGCTAGCAAGAGTCCTCTTTTGGCACAACCATTTAGCCTCATGGATGAATATGCAAATTATGGAGCTACTCATCCATTTTATTTTATTATTTTTGACATTTAGTTATCATCATTTATGTAAATAGAGTGATGGATTAGATTAAACCTTTTCCTCCTGTTCTTCCATATTCTTGCAACATTAGCAACATCAATACAAGTCCATGCAAAACATGCTTATTATTACCTTGATGGTAACTGATTGTAGCTAGTCAAGGATGAAATGACATGATAAACATTTATTTCTGTTGGAGTATTTGCTTATATGCGTCACTTGCGTAGATGGGCCCAGGATCCATATACCACATCCAGTTGTTTAGTCCCACTTCTACCAATTGTGAGATGTGGAGACTCAGTGAGGGCTATATAAGAAGCCCCTCACCCTTTGTATCCAGTGAGAAAGTTCAATAGAACAACCATCCCTTTGAGGTGTTCTCTCGTGGTTTCATCCCGCTCCTTAGGGAATAGGGTTCCACGTTAAATCCCAGTGTTCAATATTATTTTTATCGTTTTATATTGATACGCTTCTGCATTCCTATTTTCTAACATGGTATCAGAGAGGCTTCGATTCTCGGGGATTATTTTATTTTTATTATTTGTTCAAGATCCGCTTTTTATTCTTGAATATTATTCATGCTTATTGTTCAAGATCTATTTGAGTTCGGAATATGTATTCTATGGTTCATAAAACCCTAATGCTGAAAGTCTTCGTTCTCGACGCCATCACTGGAATGCAAATCCGACGGTGAGAAGCTTCTCCATCGCGCAGGAACCGATCTCCGCTCTCCAGGTCGTGCATCCCAGCCTCATGCGCCTCCATCCTTCTGTTATCCAACAGCTTCCCTATCCCCATCGGGGGCGGCGCATAAGCCCAAGCGGAGGCATACGTAACAACGAACCTCCAGATTGCATTTCCCCTCTAGTTCCAGGCGGCCTCCAGCGGTGTCGAACCTTTAGTTCAATTCAGGAAGGCGGCGAAAAAAATAAATAAAAAGGGGCCAAAGGCGCCGCCACCCTCCTGTCCAGGCCCCGTCGTCGCGCGCACCTTCAGCGGTGCCTGCACCTTCAGCCCTCCAGGCGTCGCCGCTCCATCTCCAGGAGTTTCATCGAGTCTCACAGGAGCTCCATTCCCAGGTTTGAATCCCCTTGGGGTGACTCCCCCTTTTTTTTGAAGACAAAGCTCTTCGGGGGATGCACGCTATGGTGATCGCCCCAAAATTTTATTAAAAAGGCGGAGAAGGAAAGGAAGAAGAGAGTGTTACAGACGCCTAGGATCGAGCGGATCCCGCAGGAAACCCAAAAAGAGAAACGCATTACAGTAGCAGCCAGTCATTGACAAGCAAAGAAACGTGCGCGAGAATATTCTCCTTGTAAAACCTTTGACCCCTGAAAATCTTCGCATTCCGTCCAAGCCACAACGCCCAAAGGCACGCGAAAGGGCGGAGCAGCTCCCTCCTCGCCCTATCTTTATTTGAACGCAACGAGTCCCAAAACGACGAAGCTGAAGAGGCGTTAACCCACGGTATTTGGGCCTCCTCCCAAATTGTAGCAGTGTTCGGGCAGAGAAAGAAGAGGTGCTCCAAGGTCTCCACACTGCCACCACACAGCGCACAGTCCAAGGAGTCGATTCCCGCAGCAAACCTCGCACATCTATCTCGGGTCAACACCCTCCCGCGTCTCAATAGCCGCAGGAAGAATACAACCCTCTCCGGGAGCTTCAGACGCCACATCCAACTAAGATCCTTGCACATGAGTACCTGCTGCGAGGTCGGCTGCTGCGAGATGGCCCCGAACGCCCGCCTTGTGGAGAAGACGTCATCGCGCCAAACCCAATGATCCCTGCCACTCGAGGGCGTGGGCGCAACCCTAAGAAGCTGGAGGAGAGCGAAGAGGTCTTCAAGCCGCTCATCCGATAGGTTGCAAGCAAAAGAAGGGAACCACTCGTTCCCACTCCAGGAGGAGGCCACCGTCGCACGAGAATCTGTAGCCAGAGCGCAAAGGCGAGGGAAAGAATCACCGAGAGAGCTCGTCCCCGCCCAACTGTCGCGCCAGAACAGAAAGGAGTTACCATCCCCAAGCATAGGCTTAAAGAGATGAGAATAGCGCCTAACTGCCGATGTGATCCCTCGCCAGAAGGGGCTTCCAGATCGCCGAGCATCCACGTCGCGCAACATCTCCACCCCGAGAGATAAAACATCCCGCAACATGGAGGGAAAGAAGCTGTTGGCGCTGCCCCAAAGCCTGTTGACCCACTTGAGCATCAACGCATCATTAACCAAATCCAGCCGCCGTATGCCAAGACCACCATCGCACTTTCTCTTCGCCACCTCCTCCCAGGACACCAAGTGAAGACCCCGCGAAGAGGGCCCCCTTCTTCCCCAAAGGAAGCTCCGCATGAGGCCCTCGAGGCGCCTCCTAATCCCCACCGACATAATCCAATTTGAAAGGAAGTAGATAGGGATAGAAGCAAGGACCGACCTAATAAGAACGAGTCGGCCTCCCCGAGAGAGTAACGCCGCACTCCACCCAGCTAGCCTCCTTTCTGCCTTGTCCACCACCTTGTGCCAATCATGCAACCTCGACCTCCTCGCTCCCAGCGGCAGCCCTAGATAATCGATCGGGAGAGAAGAGGGAAGACTTCCAAGAAGCTCCCCACAAGCCGCTGCTGAGCCCGCATCCCATGCGAAAGGAATCACTTTGGATTTGGATTGATTAATGAGGAGCCCCGAGAGCTCACTAAAAATTTTCAACATCACCGCCATCCCTCTGACCTCCTCCAAGCCTCCCTCGATGAACACAATAGTGTCATCCGCATATTGAAGGGTAGGAACGTTCCGATAGCCGTACGAGAAACCCAAGGAGAGGCCGCGCGCAACCACTCTAGCCGCCATCCTAGGCAGGGCATCCGCCGCAAGAACGAATAACATGGGTGCCAAAGGGCACCCCTGCCGCACACCCCTTCTCGGTTGAAACTGACTGCCTACGACACGACCATTCAACAGGATAGAGAATGAGGCAGTAGTAATGCATCGGCGCTTCCACGAAATCCACAAATTTGGAAATCCACGAGCCCGCAGCACCCTCCACAGAAAGTTCCAGTCCAACGAGTCATAGGCCTTTGCGAAGTCCACCTTCCAAAGGATCCCCTGTTTCCCCCTCCTCACCCAGCTCTCTACCATCTCAGAAGCAAGAGCCGTAACATCGGAAATTTGGCGACCACGGATGAAAGCAACCTGCGAGGGCTCTATTAAATCTTCAAGCAACGGCGCTAACCTCCGCGCCATAACCTTTGCAACGATCAAGTATAAAGCATTGGAAATCGCGATTGGCCGAAAGTCTTCAATAGCATGTGGACAGGAGGTCTTAGGTAACAATACAATGAGAGCCCTATTGATCTTATCAAAACCCTTGTTTCCACCGCAAAATTCCGATACCACCTCCCAAACTTCCAACCCCACCACCTCCCAGAAGTCCTTGTAGAACGCAATTGGGAAACCATCCGGACCTGGCGAGGCATCACTGTTGAGATCCCAAACAGCACTCTTGACCTCTTCCAAAGAGATCTCCTTTATCAGCTCCGCACAACGCGCGGACGATAGCTGCGAGGTATCCTCCCCAAACCAGAACCAGCGACGGGGCGCACGAACCGAGAACTCCCTGAAGTATGCGGCCACCTCGTCCCCCAAAGCCTCCTCGCCCACGACCTCCCTACCCCCGAAGGAGTTAGAGTGAATCAAATTTGACCGCCTCCTGTTAGAAGCCACCCTGTGAAAGTAGGACGAGTTAGCGTCCCCTTCCCTGATCCATTTGACCTTAGCTCTCTGACGCCACTCCGCCACCCTCATTCTTTCTTCCCTTTCCACCGCGGCCAATGCCGCAACCCTGGAGTCCACATCCTCAATGCAGAGGTCCCTTACCCCCTCCAAAGCATCCATTGCCGCAACGATGTCCTCCGCATCCTTCCTTGCTGACGCCCTAGCCTCCCGCGACCTTTTTTTGAACATAGCCAGAGCGCTCCTCAGACGCGCTAACTTCTTCCCAAACCTCACCACCGCCGACCGACCCTCGCACTCCTCCTCCCAACTAGAAGCCATCACCTCACGGAAATTAGCCTCTAACAGCCAGCACCTCTCATACCTAAAGAACCCTGCCGCAGGAGATGACACCTTGGAGTCCCAGATGATAGGAGTGTGATCCGAGAAAGATCGCGACCTAGAGAGAACAGACGCCAGGGGAAACAACGACATAAAAGCCTGCGACGCGAGGAACCTGTCAATGCACGACTTAGAGGAAGAGTTCCTCCAAGTGAAGTTCACGTCCGATGCAGGAATATCTTGCAAAGCCAAGCCGTTGACGAAGTCCGCAAACTCAGCCGAACCCGGGTCTGAGCCCCCCCTGGACCGGGTTCTCCCTCCAGCCTGGCGCAGCTCCGAACTCACAGAAGCGGCAACGATGACGCTTCTCCCTCTCCGGCGGCATCTCCTACTGGCTGCCTCCTCTCGCCAGCAGCAGGAGCCCTCATCTGGGGCAACAAGATATACTGGCGGTGACCCCAAATCAGGGGCGACGTGTCTTTGAAAAAGGGGCTCCCAATCAGGAACCCTAAATAGGGGAGAAAGGGCCCATGGGCCAAAGCATTCAAATTTTAAAAGAGAGATTTCTTTTAGGTCCAACGGGCCTACTTTGTTAAAAAAGGGGGGAAAACGAAAAGCCATAGACAAAAAAATGAATTAGCGGCTTAAAGAAAGGTGACAACTATTTAAAAAAAGGGACTTTTTTATTTTGGGCCCAATGTTGGGTCATGTGTCTTGAAAAAAAAGAGGCGCATACAAAAGAAAAGCCGCACACAAAAGAAAAAAGAAGAGGAAAATCCGTAAAAAATGATAAACGACTTATTTGAGAAAAAAAGTGACGGCTATTAAAAAATGAATTTGAGAAAAAATATATTTCGATGAAGAAAAAATAAAATGTTGGCGGCTTATGATGTTTTGTTTTCCCATCTTTGTCTTCTCTCAACTTAGTCGATGTTTGTCATTTCCGACTGGTATGGGAGAAAGGGGGAGTATTGTGTAGAGACACAGGTCTGTTCTGGATTCAGATGTCAGATTACAGTCCAGCCAGATTTTCCAGACTCTACCAAAATTCAGATGTTCAGACTCGACGTCAGATTTGTTAAGAGCCTTCAATTTCAGATACACACATGTATGCGATCTTTTTCAGATGTACACATGTTTGCCATTATTGTTTGTGGTCCCCATCTTTTGTGTTCAGTCAGGATTTTCATGTGATACAGAGGGACTCTAGAGAAGAAATCCCATTCCCTATGCCATGTGGGCAGGGGTTTTCATGTAGTTTCATAGGGACTCCAGAGTAGAGACCCCATTCTCTGAGCCAGATGGGAGAGACCCATTTCTCCAATGAGGAGACTTTTCAGACTCCATTCTTCAATGTTCGTGAACTCTAGTACGAGATCCTTCCGAGGTTCCCATGAGAGAGAACCTACTTTGAGGTCCCTATGAGAGAGACCCATCTTCAGAGATCTACATATGGATAATTAGCGACGTTCTTTATTCGGCTCTTTCAGAGATGGAGAAGTTGCCCACATGTTGTGGCGGGCTAGAGTTCTCCGTGAAGAGACTTATTTTCAGTTGCAGTGACTCTGACAGGCGCAATACATAGCACATGCTCACCGACGAGGAGATTCAGTTTGACTCACACTCCAGCCCATTCATCTTCCTCACCTGCACGACATGAGAAGAAACATCCTCGACAATAGCCGATAGTTGTGAGCGTTGAGTTGATATTATCTGTATTGCTTATATTGTGAGTTGAGATTTTTTTCTGTTTGTCCAAGCTGAGCATTGCATGCTCCAGCTTGAGGGGGAGTGTTGCAGTATTTGTTTATATGCATCATTTGAGTAGATGGGCACATCCAGTTGTTTAGTCCCACATCTACCAGTTGTGAGATGTGGAGACTCAGTGAGGGCTATATAAAAAGCCCCTCACCCTCTGTATCCAGTGAGAAAGTTCAATAGAACAACCATCCCTTTAAGGCGTTCTCCCTTGTTTTCATCTCGCTCCTTAGGGAGTAGGGCTCCACGTTAAATCCTGGTGTTCAATATTGTTTTTATCATTTTATTCTGATACGCTTCCGCATTCCTATTTTCTAACAATTTGTACGAAATATACTATATATTTTTAGTTTTAGTTTAATTTATGTTCTAATTAACATCTGCATTAAAATCAGAATTATTTGTTTTTTTTTGATTGTGAAATCAAAGGTCTGTCCTCTTATTCTTTTCCGTGAATACGCAATGACTTCTGAAACGATCAACTTTTTGGATCTGTGATTAATATCCTGGAATTGAGGAGAAAGCACGTGTTCCATCTTTATGAATGAGGTTGTCCAAACTTGGAAAACACCCGTCATCTGACCCAACTCACAGTTTGACTTTTTGCTCAGAATACGAAATCTCAATGGAGCTCTGTCCTTGGTTTTCTGCTTTGAATTGAGAGAGAACACAATAAAACTTTGTCTTTGGGTTCTCATTTTCTAAACTTGGTTGGTTTTCAGCCCCTGCATCCTTCATTTTTGCTTATATTAAATAATTCAATTAGGCGACCTGTGTAGTCTGTTTTCCGCTGATGATATTAAGGTTTGATCTGAGAAACAAATAAATCCCAGTACATTTATTAATTAATTACCCCTGTAGGAAATATTTTGTCACTCTTTCTCCATCCATACAAGAAGAAAAGTAATTGATAGGAATCTCATGGGCTAACATGATAGTTTTACTTGTGGATTAAAAAGTAATGGATGAAATGGACAAGGGAGGTTTCCTCCCGAGGAGTGTGAATAGGTCTTATCATGTACCTTGACTAATGTATTGCCTCAAGTTACCTAGTTACCCAATCCTAATCTAAGTTCATTAATATATTTTGGAGAGCTTCTTGCGGTGCTGGGGGGGGGGTTTGCAAAGGTAGGAGTTTCTTTGGAAGATGGATTTATGCAAAGCTTTTGTTACTCTACACCGGTCTTTTTCTTGGACTCTAACCAATGCTTAGAAGGGGCTTCCTTGATATTTGTGTGGATTGGATAAAGATGTGTATAACTATGACTTCCTTCTCAATCTAAATGGATGATGGGGGGGGGTTCAGGTGGTTCCAACCTCGAAGAGGCATCATACATGGTTCCGATTGGGGTTTCTCGGGTGGTGTCGTGACGACTAAGCAACATTAGAATGTTAGATGATATTTTTCTAATGCATAATTCTTCCAATTACTTACATGGGCCTATGTCTGGTCAGCTTAGGCGCATGAACTATGGATTGAGGTGCTGGTGTTAGAGAGGAGACTAGAGGGATGGTCTCCCAATGTACTTTCTAGAGGGGGATATCTTATCCTTCTATGGGTCACAATGTCTTCTATTTCAATGTATTTTCTGTCCGCTTTTATGCTTATGGTAACCATAGCTGGGAAAATGGATGCTGTGTGCGTAAGATCTTTATGACATGACTCTAGGAAGTTGGGTGGGGATATGCCTTGTGAAGTGGGAAGTCTGCAGATTGGTCGGTGGCCGAGTGATCTCATGACATGGAACAAGGCTCTCTCCACAAAATGGGTGATGCAAATTCTAGGGAATAGTAATGGTTTCTTACGAATGTCCTTTTTACATGTTATGTGAAGACACTAGCGCTAGAGAATTGGATACAGCTACCCTAGACCCTCTATGTTAATGAGGGGAATATTCAAGTTGTTGCCTTCTTTGATTGATTTTTTGAGGCCCATGTTGTGAGACAACTCTTTGTCGTCTTTGAATCGACAAATGGTCTGTGCCCAATAGGTTTGGGGCTCTTTTTCTAGGTTGATAGATCTTACGACAAACTTTTCAGGATTCAATGACAGGGGCCTGAACCCCCACACACGCGAAAGGGGGTGTGGACCCCTACTTTTGTGTCAACCTTTTTTGATGTCAACTGCAAGGATTTTACAAATTTGCTGTTCGTTGTTGGTATATTTAAGCTGATGGAGGGATCTTGTGGTTGTTTGGAATGGGATGGAAGACGCTTCTCAATGGTTGATGTTTATGACGAGATATCGGATTTGGGAGGAAGCTTTGATCCAATTTTCTTGTGTGACTGCAGTGCTTCTCGAATACAAGGCCCCAATCAATGATAAAATCCTTACGCAACATATGAGGAGGCATTGCTTGGTTACCAAGGTATACAGAAGGTCGGTGTCCACGACAATTAACACTTGTTCATTGTACGAATTCAATGACGAGATTGATCGTCCGATTTTCTGAGGTCTTTTGAACATGAGATTTGGGAGCATCCGCCCATTCAAATCAAGGCCTTAAATGTTGGATTTCCATTTCGTTTCGATAAATTTGGAAAGAGAAATTCAGTGGAATTTCAGTGAAGTTACTTGCAAGCTCATTTTTTAAAATAAAGATTTCTAATATTCTTTAACTCAATAACTGAGATAGAAAGATCGTTTTTTGCTAATAATAGGATATTAACATGATATGTTACATTATTTTTCCATCCAATCCTCCCAATAGTAAAAAAAATAGTATGTTGCTCAGAACCTGGTCCATAACCAGATTTGAAACCTTAATTAGAAGCCATTTGTTTCTCCTCTTGACCATGCAGAGAATGGTGACACATACAATACTAGCAGAGAAGAACATAGGCCAAGAAAGTGCACCTCTCAATAAAAATGAGTTGACACCTATGATAACTACTAATAAAAACATACATATTAAAATAAAGGAAAATAAAAAATATATAGATCTTCAGTTAAAACTTGAATTTAACTCTTAAATCTTATGTCTAACTGGTTTGTTGTATTTAGATCTAAAGGTTTAAAACTAACCAAAGAAAATTCTTTAAACAATGTAAAGCAATCTAACAACTCAATACATTAGTGAATAAATAAGTGAAAATTTATAAATATATGCAAATTTCGATGAAAGTGTAGGGTAGATTCCCTCATTTTGTTGTTTCACAGAAATGACATGTAACTTCGATGAAATTTCGTTGACATTTCGCTGATATTTATTTGAAATCCTGGAAAAAGAAATAAGATATCATTTCGATTTTGGTGACCTAAAGAAATGGAAATTTTAGAAAATTTTGGTGAAATCATGATTCAAATGGCTTGACCACTCTGGGATAGATGATTTATGAGGATCGCTAAGAAATGGTAGGAGAGATGGGAATGAGGCTATCTGCATTAGGAGTAATCAGTGCAAGCTACTTGGGGTTATATGGGAGTTCTGGCTTTTGAGAAATGACATTATCTCTGAGATGTGAGGTCAGGCAAAAACACTGTATCCTCAGTTACACACTACTGGGCCTCTTGGTAAAATGAATACTTTATTTTCAGACTTTTGCTTTCGTTACATATAATCTCGATCTTTATTTAATGAAATATATGGATGATCATTAACCTCTGATCTTCCTTTGAGTTTTTGGAAAAAAATCATCATTCTTTTAGCTGGTTATTTACTTGAATATGGTATCTGTTACCTTCGCCACAAGCGCATGTATATGCACAAGTTTTCTTTCACCTTGTGTTAGGAAAGTAAACAACTGAGTTATGCAAATGTGCTTAATGATAGCCGAAGTTCCATATTGATTTATTAGGTCTACTAGGTTAATAAACATAATGGACCTTAATCCTATTGGATTTGGTCCACTAAGACAAAACCCAGACCTTTTATATCGAGGTGTTTCTTTATGTCGATCACTCAATGAGTCGAGTGAGCCCCATCTTGAACTTGAACTCCATTAACAAACCTTAGCTCAAACTTCAACTCTAAGTCAACCGAGTCTGAGGAGATGGTTTTGAATTTAACTAAATGAAATTCGAACCCAACTTAAGCCTTTTTATCGAGCCGTATCACATTTTTGAAACTCATTAGATTAGAAGTCTAGTTCAATTGGTGAAAGTTCATATTATAATATGATAAACTTTTAATTATTAAATATATAGGTGCAATATACATCATGTGCATCATAATTGGATGCAAATACACCAAGCCAAGGTTCAAAAAGTCCATATATGGTATTCATTCTGCAAGGAGGTTTAAAGTGAGTAAATGGGTAGGCGGTGGAGTATACTATGGTATATGGCAAGGTTTAAGAAAGCGGTATGCGTATGTGTTCGAACAGGTCACTGAATAGCGATTAAGCGGTATGCAGATGCATATGCAGGGTATATGCGGTTCTACACGGTTTTCTATTTTTATTTAAAAATAAATGAATATCCACAAAAGTGACTACAACTAAACTGAATTTATGAATAAATGTGATCGCACAGAAGATCTAAGAAAAATGGTTTTTATGTAGAGCTCAAAATAATACAACTAAATATTAAAATCATCAAAGGTGGTATTGCATAATATGATTTAATATTTAGAATCAAAATAATACAAGATCCGGATCTAAATATCCGAATTCGATTACCCAACTGGATCTTTGGCAGACGTACAGAGCGCATATGCGCCCGCACATCCTACATATACGAGCCATATATGCGCAAATAGAGCATAAAGCGTGCCTTCAGGTAATCGGTGTGCTGAGGAGGCCGCTTAGGCATATGTGGCCGCATATGCGGTTACGGACCGCTTTCATGAACAGAGGTATATGGTATATGCAGGATTAGGCGTTTTATAATTTTTTAATGAAAAATATATAAAATACAATAATAAATACAAACATTACAGATTTATGGTTAAAATATTGCATAACTTCTGATTTGATGCATATAGCATAACTTTGACAAAAAACGGCAACCGAAAATAGAAACAAAAAATACCCGCAACTAAACTATATTAACTTATTCCAGCAAGTTCTAAAGTCCCCATCTTATGGGTGATCTCATGAGATACTTGGAGATAAGGATATGGCGATTGTATGTTCCACGTATAGTGACCTGGATATTGAGATCATATATCAAATCTAGATCTCGAGGACCTCTCATAGATGCTTAATTAAATCAAGACCGTATATCTAATCTTCTCATTGCATCTGAATCACATTCAGATCAATCTCCAACGTTTGGACTAAGATCAGATCACTTCTCTGCTGAGAGGAGTCATTAAAATCTAGATCTGTTCCATCACTCACTCGAAATGGAAGCGTCATGGTTATATAATCGTTTATGCTCACATCACACTCGAGTATTCCTAATACCCATACATACTGCATACTGGAAGACCTAGAATAAACCCGAAGATTTAGATCAATTTTACATCGTCTTCTTCAGGGTTTTATCATTAAGTTTCTCATTCGGTCATTGGGAGTTGGTATCGATCATATGCTTTCCAAAAACATATATCATACCTACAAATTCTTTTCATACTTCCAAAGCAAGGCGACCATGCCATGAAATTTGATTGGTCCCAATACCTCATGAGTAAGCTCATGTCTTTCGATTCACAAGTGAATCTGTATGATCCTTTTGAGAGATTGTATTACTCATATGCCTTTGTATGCACACCAACTCGCTAGTGTATAGACCTTGATTAAGCCATCAACCTATCGATCTGCCAAATGTACACACTCAGACATATAACAATACATCTGTTTCTGGTCAGAGGATGCATGCCTACGTCGTGACAGTATACGACATATGTCTTGGTTATCTCGATCTCGTTAAGTCAACTCTTTGACCTAACTTATCTGACACCTCCGAATCTCTATTCCTATGCAGAAGACCTGTATTTAGAGGTCGGTCAGATATCAACCTTTAGAGAAGGATTGCCATCTCCTCCCAGGCTGGAGATCGTTTCTTAATAATCATTTGACGATGCTTGATGAGTCATCAATCTAACTCCTTAGATATTTATCCAAGCACTAGCCTATATGATTAAACCATTGAATCAACAGCTGTATGATCATTAAGATGACCATGGTAAATGCCCCTAATTGTACTAAGGACTTTACAATGCATTCCTTCATTTAATCTCAGACATGGAGTGGAATAAATCAATAACTTTTATCGATATATCAAAGATTACAATAATATTTATTGTAGAATGGTTCGCCTCGGGCTCACATGACTAACAATCTCCCACTAGCCCTCAGAACCATTCAGGTACAATCCTTAAATCCATACTTATAACATGCTGGTCAAAAATCTTGTGTCAAAGGTTTGATAAGAGATCAACAACATTGTCGGCAGAGGCCACCTTGGTGATGATGATATTACCACGCTTTTGAATCTCCCAAATGATGTGGTATTTCCTTTCCACGTACTTGCTACTTTGATGCCATCTGGGTTCCTTCACCTGAGATATTCTCCCGTGTTGTCACAGAGTAGCGGGATAGGAGTATCAAAGGAAACTATGCCCAAGGTTCAGAAATGCGGTATGCGATATTCGTTCAGTCATGTGGTCTAAAGCGAGTAAGCGGATATGCAGGGGAGTATACATAAGTATATGTGGTTTATAATATTTTAATTTAAAATATTATTAAATAAAGAATCAAATGTGATTATATAAAAATGTTGATGATCTAACAAGACCCAAAATCAAAAATGTCAAATAAGATAATATAATCAATAATATATATAAGCATGATATTATAAATTGATTATTTTTTAGTGTGTATTTTGAATTTAATACATATATGTACATATACAAATTTAGATACAACGCACGAATTGTATACGAAAACATTTAATTTATATATAGATCCTATATATAACAAAATCTAAAGAAAAACATAGGTATATAAATCATAAACCGGAAATTATACGCATATATGCATCTCCAAGGGACAAAATATGTTGACATAAAATATAGGGGAAAATTGTAGAAACACAAAAATGTAAAGTGCCAGATTGTTAGTTAAATATTTCATGTTTTATTTGAAGAACTAGAATAAATTTCATTAGATAGAAAATTCAAAAAGCAGTAAACAAATCATTAATAAGTGTTGGGAATAATGAGAAAAAATGGATATGAGAAAAAATACCCTAGATTATATGCCCAAATGCAACATATACAAGAATAATGAAAAGATGCATCAATGTAAATGATGGTATAAGAGTTGCTCCGGAAAAAAAACTAGTTAATGTGTCATCAACATGTCAAGGATTAACATGAATCCTATTAGATATGCGGCCGCATATGTGGACCGCATATGCGTTTTGACCGCATATTGCCACATATGGTATATGCGCTTCGGTCAAGTGACCGAATACGCATATGCGGCCGCATGGACCGCATTCCCGAACACTGACTATCCCAAGCTCCAGGATGAACTTGTGCAACCACACTGCCTCCTTTGCAACATCCGATGCGGCAATATATTCGGCCTATGTTGTTGAATTGACTGTATTATCCAACTTCTTGCTTCTCCAGCTCACAACACCACCATTCAACATGATCACAAACCCTGATGTTGACTTTCAATCATCAATATCGGACTGGAAGTTGAATATGTGTATCCTAAGACTTGGAGATCACCATCTCCATAGACCAAGATGCAATATTGCGTCCGTTTTAGATACCTGAAGATGTTTTTCACTGTATTCCAATGTTGCTCTCCATAGCAGGATTGGTAACAGCTTACCACTCCAACTGCATGGCAGATATTTGGTCTTGTGCACATCATGACGTACACAGGCTTCTCATAGCTTATGCGTAGGGGCATTCGGCCATGTCTTTCTTATCCTCAACACTTTGGGGAGCTATCCCTTTATGTCTTAAGGGAAGGAAACATTTCTTGAGTTCTCCATATGGAAATGCTCCAAGATCTTCTTAATGTACACGTGGAAGGGAAAATGAAAGTTGTTTCCTCATAGCCTCAGAGCTTTCTTACATATGAGAAAAGCTCTATTGGAAAATTACATAAGATAGACTGGAGAAATAAACAAATATAAATAAAGACCAAGAGATATAATAATCTCAACATTCCCCCTCAAGCTGGAGCATATATCTCTATCATGATCAACTTGGAACAATAACGGTGAAAAGGACCCCTCGCAGGAGCTTTACTAAACATGTCTGCAATCTGATTGCCTGAAGCAATATGAGAAGTGGAAATCAACCCCTTTTGGATCAAATCACGAGTGTAATGACAATCTACTTCAATGTGTTTTGTTCTTTCATGAAAGGTTGGATTGTTAGCTATGAACAGTACTGCTTGATTATCGCATTTGAGGTGCATAGGAAGAGGCACCTCAATAGTTAGGTCAGTCAGGACGGACTTAACCTACATCATTTCCATAATCCCTTAGGCCATAGCCCTATATTCTGATTCAACGCTGGATCGAGCAACAACTGTCTGTTTCTTACTCTTCCATGAAACCAGTGAGCTACCAACAAACACAGTGAAGCATGAGGTGGACTTCCTGTCCTTGGGACACCCAGCATAATCCGCATATGCATATCCAATAACTGTGAGAGACGTATCTCTTTTGAAAAGAAGACATGCACTTGGAGAAGATTTTAGATATCTCAAAATCATGCAAACTGCATCCATGTGGGCCTGTTTGGATGCTCCATAAACTGACTGACTCTTCTCACAGCAAATGATATATCATGCCTGGTATTAGTAACATATAACAACTTCCCTACCAGCTCTCTGTATCGTCTCTTATCCACCTCTTCAGAGTCATCATCATAGAGCGTAGCATTAGGATCCATTGGTGTAGTGGCAGATCTGCATCCAGTCATACCTGTCTCAAATAGAACGTCCGTAACATACTTCCTTTATGTCATAAGCATACCCGACTGATTTCGTGCAAACTCCAAGCCAAGGAAGTAATGCAATGTGCCAAGGTCCTTGGTCATAAATTGTTGTCCATGAAAATTCTTAGTCGTTTGAATGCCCTATTCATCGCTTCCAGTAATAATGATGTCATCAATATAAACCAAAACGACAACGGTACCTATCCGAGTTCTCTTAACAAAAAGATAATGATCTGCAGTAGATCCGACAAACCCCTTCTGTTCAATCAACTCTGAGAGCTTTTGAAACCAAGCCCTCGTACTTTGCTTAAGGCCATAGCACACCATACTGGACTTCCCCTTAACAACAAACCCTGGTGGTTGCTGCTTGTAAACTTCCTCCTGCAGATCGCCATACAAGAATGCATTCTTCACATTTAATTGGAAACGCGGCCAACCACGTACCACATCAATAACAATAAGAATCCGCAGCGTAGAGTGGCACGCAACAAGAGAAAAAGTGTCTTGGTAGTCCACCCCATAGGTTTGGGTGAACCCACGAGCAACCAGCCTGGCCTTATATCTATCCATAGTACCATAAGCTCGGTGTTTCACAGTAAACAGCCACTTGCTGCCAACAACAGACGCGCCTGGTGGAGCGTGTACAACACTCCATGTTCCACGAGACTATAAAGCTGCCATCTCCTCCTCCATGGTCAGACGCCACTGGCTACTCTGCAACGCCTCCTGATAGGTCCGTGGTATTTCCACGACAGACAATCCCACAACAAACCTCTGAAAATCCTTGGAAAGACGTTATAAGGAAACATGGGAAGCAAGAGGATGCATAGTACATGCCTGCCTCTGCCTCCATAGAACAATACGTACGTCTAGTTCCTCATTACGTGCAGAAGATATATCATCCAAGACATCTTGCACCTCAGTCTATTCATGCAAATCACCAGTGCCATTAGAACTCAAATGTTCATGACATACTTTGGGCGTGCTGGATGATGGAGGAGGCACATGAGCATGGGGTCATCGTTGGTAAACCTACGGATAGAAAGTAGGTGACGGTGGTGGTGGAGGTGGAGGTGGTGGTGGAGGATGTGGCAGTGGTGGCGGTGGAGTAGAATGTGGTGATTACGGTGTACTAAAGATCGGAGGTAGAGGCATATAGACCTCTTCTCCATCTTCTGAAGGAATGAGCTTGTCACCTGTCGGAGAAAAATTCATAATGGACTCAAAGAAGGTGACATCTGCACTGATGTAGTACCTTCGTCGAACATGGTCAAAGCAACGATATCCCTTTTGTATCTTGGAATACCCAACAAACCCACAATTGACATCTCTGTGATAGAGCTTGTCAAGACCAGGAGACATCTGATGAACAAAAGCCACTGAATCGAAAACACGAGTTGTAAGTGAGAAAGATCATCTTCGGAAACACAATCAAGAACGGAATCTTCTCCCTCAGAACCGAATAGGGCATACGATTTATCAGGTAGCAAGTAGTTAGAACCACACTCCCCAATACGAATGAGGAGCACGACTCTGAATCAAAAAGAGTTCTGGTAACGTACAAAAGATGATGTTGCTTTCGTTCAACCACCCCATTCTATTGGGAAGTATACGCACAAGATGTCTAATGCACGATACCATGGGACCTAAGGAATTGGGAAAGCTGAGTATTGCAAAATTCTAGTGCATTATCTGAACGTATAAACTTGACTTTTGCTGAAAAAATGTTCCTTATTTCATTAATAAAGGATTGAATACTAAGACCAGTATCATATTTGTTCTTAAGAAGAAAGGCCCAAGACAATCTTGAAAACGCATCAACTGCAACAATATAAAATCTGTCCCTGATGATCTGGGACACGACTGGGACCTCAAATATCAAAATGAATTAACTCAAACAGACTATGACCACTCTGACACTGACGACTCTGGAAAGTAGATCGATGATGCTTCCCAAGCTGGCAGGCCTCGCACTGAAAGGTAAAACGAGGAGAAATATGTGGAAGAACGTGCCACAGCTTTTACAGATGAATTTTTAAAAAAAGCTTTTACAGATGAAGACGTTCATCATCCCTATATCATTCACAATGATAAGGATGTCATCTACGTAAAGCATGATGGACACAACGGCGCTCCCACTAAGCTTCTTATACAGACACGTTTCATCAGGATTCTGAACAAAATCATAGCTCTTTATGGTTTCATTGAATCTGATGTTCCTGTTAACGAGAAGCTTGTTTGAGCCCATATATGGATTTCTTCAGCTTGTATACTTTGTCTTCCTCAGTTATGAAGTCCTGTGACTGCTCCATATAGATATCCTCCTCGAGGTATCCATTGAAGAAAGCCGTCTTGATGTTCATCTGCCAGATATCGTAGTCAAGATATGCAACTATAGCTAGCAGTGTCCTGATGGACTTAAGCATATCCGTAGGAGAAAATTTCTCATCGTAGTTGATGTCTTCTCTCTCTTTGTATCCCTTGTCTACGAGCCATGCTTTGAAGGTCGCTACCTTCCATCATGCTTCCTTTTTCTCTTGAAGATCCATTTATACCTAATGGGTTTTATCCCTTTAGTTGGATCCTCTAGGGTCCATACACCATTCTTATACAAGGAGTCTATTTCAGACTTCGTTGCTAGCATCTATCTATCCATGTCATGATCCGCGAGTGCTTCATTAAATGAAGCTGGATCATTGTCGATTTCACCTGACACATAGAATCCGTACCTTTCAGGTGGTGCAACTACCCTCGATCTCCTTCGAAGAGGTACGAGTGTTACATCTTCATTTACTTCTTCAGTTTCTGGTTCAGGAAACTCAGTATCCTCAGGGGATTCAATGAGTTCCTTCACTTCATTTTTGTCTTGACTATTAAGAAAGTTATCCTTCAGGGGGCGTTCGGTTGGGGGGTTACTCCCCCACTTTGGGTGGGTTATCCCCCCAAAATCCATATTCCTAACCCACTAGTGGGGCCCACTCTCTTTCCATAAAAAATATATATTATACCATCATTTCATCTAAAAATCATAAGGGTGCGTTTGGTTGTGGGGTTACCCCCACTTTGGGTGGGTAACCCCCCAAAACCCCCACTTTTAACCCACTAGTGGGGCCCACTCCCTTCCCATCAAAAAAATTATATATTATACCATCATATCATCTAAAAATCAGAAAATACTCAACTTCTACTCACTATTCCAAACTTTAATACAATCACATCACAACAACCACCCACTTTTTCAAATTTTAATACAATCATATCATAATAACTACCAACTTTTTCAAATTCCAATACAATCACATCACACAAACCTTCTCAATCCTTAACCCACCAACCAAACACACAAACACAAAACCGGGTTATCCACCCCTGGATAACCCACGAACCAAACACACTCTAAAATACTCAACTTCTACTCACTATTTCAAACTTCAATACAATCACATCACAACAACTACCCACCTTTTCAAATTTCAATACAATCATATGATAAATTCATAATAACTACATACTTTTTCAAATTTTAATACATTCATATCACACAGACCCTCCCCCTTCTAAACCCATATTCCTAATCCACTAGTGGGGCCCACTCTCTTTCCATAAAAAAATATATATCATACCTTCATATCATCTAAAATTATAAAATACTCAACTTCTACTCACTATTTCAAACTTCAATACAATCACATCACAACAACTACCCATTATTTCAAATGTCAATACAATCATATCATAATAACTACCTACTTTTTCAAATATCAATACGATCACATCACACAAACCCTCCCAACTCTAAACTCACCAACCAAACACCAAAACTCAAAAACGGGTTATCCTCCCCACACGAACCAAACACCCCCTCAGAAATTTTACATCTCTAGAGACGAATACCTTCTGAGTCTCAGGATCATAAAGTTAATATCCAATACCGTCCTTTACATACCCAATGAAGTAGCACTCTCAAGTGTGAGATTCTAGCTTACTTGCGTCCACGTTCTTCGTATGGACCAAGCAACTCCAAATCCTCAAGTGTTTAACACTGGGTTTGGTTCCATATTAGAGCTCACGAGGAGTTTTAGGTACGGATTTGCTAAGAATCTTATTCATAATATATATTGCAGTCTCTATTGTATATCCTCAAAAACTAAGTGGTAAATGTGCTTTACTCATCATTGAATAGACCATGTCCATGATGGTCCTGTTGCATCTTTCAGCAACACCATTAAGTTGGGGAGTTTCAGGAGGAGAGAGATTGGAGAGGTACTCGCCACCTCGATCAGATCGAATCCGTTTAATCTCCTTGTCAGTTTGGTTCTCAACCAAAACCATGAACTCTTTGAACTTTTAAAATGTTTCAGAGTTATGACGTAGTAGGAAGATAAACCCGTATCGCGAATGGTCATCAACAAACATCGAATAATATCGATATCCATTTCAAGACGCGGTACTGAAGGGACCACATACATCAGTATGTATTAGGTCAAGAATACCCTGACATCTTGTAACCTTGTCACGGAAAGGCATTCTAGTTATTTACCTCGACTACAATGTTCATAGGTAGGAAAAATTTGGACCCGTAGAAAATCTAAAGGTCCATCCTTTACCAATATTGATCCTATCAACAGATAAATGAGCAAGCCTTTTATGTCAAACCATGTTAGAATGATTTCCATCATCTCTGATTCTTTAAGGTTTTTATCAGTGGTACTAATATTTATGACATTTTCATCAATGCACAATTCATAGAGTCCAGTAGAAGTTAGAACACCATCCGCAATATGTTTATCATAACGATTTATGACAAGTTTATTATAGAATAGAAATGAATATCCATTTCCAACTAACTTAGATACGTATCTAAGATTCCTTCTAACCTCTAGAACATAAAGACATTCTTTAAGCAGTATGACTCTCCCACTAGATAATGATAGTCTGCAGGTCCCGACGGCGACTATTGCAGTAGTTGCATCAGATCCCATCTGGATGACTATCTCCCCTTCATCAAGATTCCTAATTTCCTGAAATAGATACAATAAATTACATACATGAACAGAAGCACCAAAATCGATGATCCAACTACCTTCTCGTTCTACGAGAAAAGATGGTTTCAATGATGAAAATAGAATTTAAACCTACTGGGGCTTTACTTTTCTCCGTAGATTTAAGGTATTATGACACGTTACGCTTCCAGTACCACAGTTTCTTGCAGTGATGACAGACATCGGTCTTCTTCGACGCCATTAGTGTGGAAGTATTAGAAGATGGGTCGATACCTTTGCTCTTCTTCTTTTTTTGGGTTGGACCCTTTTGAAGCCCTTGCTTCTAACCGTGCTTACCTTTGACCTGTGTAACCATTGCACCGTCAAAGGGCTTCTATTTCTTTGCTATGTCTTCTGCAGGCTTTAATGAAACCATGCGTTCAACGCTAGATAATCTCATTTATTCATGTAGTACAATGCCACATAATTGGTGAAAGACTTGGGGAGAGACAACAGAATGAAATCGGACTGCATGTCTGCGTCCATCTCAGCCCTGAGAGCCTCCAGCTTCGAGAGCTAACCAAACATTTTGATCACATGATCTCGTACTGAAGTTCCTTTCGTTGGCCATGCGAGCCCACAACGAGCCATTATGCAGTAAATATTATTGCAAATCATCCCCTGATCTGAAATGAAGAATAGCGAATTTGCATTATAGTTCCCTTTGTACAATTAGGGTTATGTACCATAGCCATCTTAATGACGATACAACTGTTGATTCAATAATTGAATCATAGAGGTGGTGCTTGGATGATATCTAAAGAGTTAGATTGGGGACTCATTAAGCACCGTCAAATGATTGTTAAGAGATGATCTTTAGTTTGAGAAGGAGATGCCAATCCTTCTCTAAAGGTTGATATCTGACCGACCTTTTGATGCAGGTTCTTTGCATAGGAATAGAGATTCGGATGTACCAGATAAGTTAGATCAAAGAGTTGACTTAATGAGATCGAGATAACAAAGACCTATGTCGTATGCTATCACGGTGTAGGCATGTATCCTCTAATCGGAGACAGATATATTTCTATATGACTGAGTATGTACATTTGACAGACCGATAGGTAGATTATCTAATCAAGGTCTACACACCGACGAGATGGTGTGCATATAAGAGCATATAAGTAATACGATCTCTCAAAGGGATCATACATGTCCACTACTGGACCGAAGACATGAGCTCACTCATGAGGTATTGGGATTTGATTAAATTCCATGCATGACCGTCTTGCTTTGGAAGTCTGACAAGAATTTGTAGGTATGATATATGCTTTTGGAAAGCATATGATCGATACCAACTCCCAATGATTGAATAAGAAACTTAATGATAAAACTTTAAAAAAGACAATCTAAAAGAGATATGAAACTTTAAAGAAGGCTCAGATATGTCTAAAAGAGATTCATATTAGTCAAGGACATGATTAAAATTTTCACAAGATTATTTTGGAAATTATTTTTGTGAATATTGATGCAATAATTGTTATTGCATATATATATATATAGATAAAGGAAGACTTAATCCCTTTTATGGTGGCCGTTCACCTTGACTTGTTCAAGAAGGGGGGACAACCGTTTGATTTTCAGTAACGGACTTGGTCTTCCACATTATTTATGTACATTGATTAATTTTAAAATGAATTAATTATTATCTTGAAAGGGATATAATTAATTGTTGTTGCATTTTGGAGCAATAAATCATGTCTATTGATCAATACACTTTTAATCTACATCGTAGATTAAGTGAGCACATGTATTGAGATCCATGTGCATCCAACTAGTATAAGAGGGATGGTAGCCCTAGCTTTTTCTATGACATCATTCCAAGAACAACAAGTCTCTCCCTCTCTCATATCCGTCCCCCTTCTGTCTCTATTAATATTGTGGCTGTCCACATATTGGCTTAGAGAAACTTGCAGTCATCGCGACATCGTTGTGCTGTTGGATCGACTACTCGTGAATCTCCATTTTTTTCGGTGCTCCTTGCTCGTGAAGAAGACGTTGGATTTCGTGTGACAAAATCAGTATATCAATTGCTTGGATCTTCATCTTGGATTGCGAGAAGTCCGCGTCTCTCAACGCGCTCGCAAGCGTCTCCTCCGTCGGGTCGGACTTGAGACATGCAGTCTCTTCCTTTAGAGACTTCGATTGCAACCCCGTTTCAAGATGTATTCCTATATTTTATAGTTACGATGAAACGATTTGAGGTGTTCTCGGTCATGTGGTTTCATCTCATTAAAATTTTTTAAATTCCGTTGCCCCGAGCAACTAATATGATTAGTTGCTCCTGATCGCATTGGATGCGATCATTACGCCTCCGTGATGCGCTTAAGGTTTTTTCCCATAACGTTTACCTTCGTTTTGCAACGAATAAGTTCTTTCATGACATTATAACATTGTATGCGGTTTACATCACCAAACATCTATTTCAGATTATGCATATATCCTGACAGGAGTCCATGTCCACGTGCTACTTCTGCAGCACAATAGACAAGGATCCCAGAATATAACACCGAGCCAGTGTACAATCTTCATCATACTTATCATTGAACTTGGTTTCTTTCGTTGTCTTAGGGTTTGCATACTTGTCCTTAGATAACACATAAGAAATGCAGTCTGATGAAAGCACACGATTTAAATTACGGATCTAATCCGAGTAATTTAGTCTGTTCAATTGGTTGACCTCCAGGAGTCTACTGAATGGGTTCATGGGCTTCATTGTCTGAAATTGGAATACACTATATTAGAACATATAAATAATTATATATTCAATATTAAATTATTTGATTAAATTTTTTTAATCAAATTAGTCTTGCCTTTTCAACTCTGAAAGTTTATTCCCTTAATCACTTTCAAAGCAAGAGATATATTTACTACTATATCTCTAGCAAGAACTGTGATCTTTGTTTTACCTTTGTTACATCCCAATAGTATGAGAAACTGTAACTCAGATAAAAAGAAGTGGGAACACATTCCGCCTTGTAAGTCCAACTTGTATTTCCCAATTCAATTTTTAACACCCGAGTCCAACACCCCAATAATATGAAGAACCGATATTGGGGTCACTACGCATACTGCCTTATTGTTTCGAGAAGCAAAGAACCTGATCCATGCATGCTTGTATGTAGGAGCTGTCACTTCAGACATGTGTCTCCTACATACAATCTGTGGCGACATAACCCTTCTCCTTGACGTGAGACCATGGATGTCACTTATGTGATCCTCCATATCATATTCAAATTTTGATTAATTATTATGAATCATATTCACATAATTCTTTTAAGGGAATTACAACTCTATTCATAATAGTGTTTTAGATCCAACTAATTTAATCATATTAAATTAATTATCAATCCAATTCAATCAACCAACAAAATATTTAGGGTTTGCTTGATATTACTATATAGTGTACACCCTCACAAATACACATTATCCTGTATTTTAATAATTAGAGTACAATTTGACTTACTTATATTATTCTTTCCTCAAAAATAGATTCGGCCAGTACACTCGAGTTATGCTCGGAGGGAGCATTTTCTTGACACGTAAGGTACTAATTAGTAAACCAAGCCAACATACTCGGACTAGACACCTTTACCATTCCGATTGAGAACAATACAAAATAATGTCAATGTACTTGTGATTTTAACGATCAACTTTGATGATCGACATTATACTACATAATAATCACTCAGAAATATTAGGCATTTTAAAATATTTTTGAGATCTTAAAATTTCTAACCATATCAAGCAACCATGCTTTGCATGTAAAAGTTGTCCTACAACTATTGTAGATAAACTAGGGTTTTCACGAAACATTCATTCAATGGCCAATGATGATTAATCAATTATTTTCATAATTATTAGGCATCATAATTAATCAAGGCAAATTCATATTTTCCATGATTTCCATTGAACAACAAACACATTAAGCAAAGAGGTTTGGTGATCCAATCGTCATCCGACCTATCTCCAGTAAATATGGAATATCTTATAAAGGCAAACATAGTCGGAATCGCGCGAAATAAATTCGAGCGGTTTGCTGGTTTGATTCTCTACTTAATCCAAGTGTTCATTTCATATTTTATGATGGGAAAACAATAAATAAAAATAAATTTCTTACAGATCCACGAATACATGAAAAAACAATTTCGTGGCGAGATCTCTTCGAGTCCATGGTTTCAAATTTCGATGAAATTCGTTCGAATTTCGATATCCTGTCGAAATCGAAATTCGATCGAAATGACCGAAATATGGGGGTCCTAGTACAAAAAATGAACGAAATGATCAAAATTTCCGTCGAATTTCGACCGAAATTCCGTTCCGATCGGTCACCAAAATGTTGCCCGAAACCGACATTTAAGCCTTGAATCATATTCATGCACTTTTAGTACCAATAATAGGTTATTTTCGGACATATTTAGACATTCTAAGTACATTTTAATAACAAAAAAAGCACGTCCAAATAGTGCACAAACAATAGGTTTCATTATAGCGAAAAAACAATTCGAATCTTGCATTCAATGCAAAAACAACGAGTCCTATGCATCGAAATACAATCCTTGTTCACCTAGGGTTTTGGATCGCATCTAAAGCCTGGCCAAGACTCTGATAGCACTTGAAGGTTATGGAGAAAACCTTAAACGCATAATGAAAGCGTGAAGATCGCGTCATATGCGATCGGGAACAACTAATCGCATTAGTTGCTCGGGGCAATGGAATTTAAAAAATTTAAAACGATGAAACTACATGATCTGAGAACACTTCTCGAATCATTTCTTTAAACCACATATAAGATATAGAAATACCTCTTGAAGTGTGATCACGATTAAAGTCTCTAAACGAAGAGACTACATGTCTCAAGTCCGACCCGACGGAGGAGACGCTTGCGAGCGCGTTGATGAGACGCGTCGTCGCAATTCAAGATGCTGATCCAAGCGATGGATCTCCTGTTTTCGTCACACGAAATTTGAAGTCTTCTTCGCGTACTAGAATCATCGAGGAAGACGAAGATCCACTAGCGGTCGAAGCGGCGACACGACAAAAGAGCGACGATGATGATCCTAGGTCATAAAGTGGACGACCACTTAGAGAGAGGGGGGCATGTATGATGATGAGAAGAGAGAGAGAGCTTGTGAATTCTATGATGTAAAAGAAGAGCTATAGTTACCTCTTCTTTTATAATATTTTGGGAGTCCATGGCTCACAATACATGGACAACACAAATCCAATGGTTGAGATTGATTTATGTTTCTTTCGATGGTCATGATTTTTTTTGTAAAAACACAATAACAATTAATTAAATTAAATTAAATATATATTGAATAAATCATCAATATAAGTTAATTCAATCAAATCAATATAGCATGAGGATTAGGAAGGAGGCAATGCTCCTTCCAATTAAGGGGGGACAACCACCTTGAGTCCTAAATCAAGGTGGTCGTCCACCCCCCTTAGATGGAAGGTGCACTCCTTCCTTTTATATGAGATCATATCTCATATAATCCTTCATTATATATATATAACATTTATTGTATATTATTTCACAAAAATAATTCCAAATTATTTTGTGACAATTTAGTCATACCATTGGAAATTTGTGAATCATATTCACCACCCAAAATCAAATGTAAATTGCATTTTCAATTAATTGTCCACTGTGAATCCAATTCACATCAACATTTAACTTGTAAATGTTATTTACAAATGGTTCTCTCTTATATATTATAAACTACATTTATAATATATATGATTAATATATATAGTACTATCCACATTCATATCCGTGATAATTATATCAAATTTAATTACATTGGATCATCATTCTTGTTAGGAGAATATTCTATATGCTGGAGAATATTCTATGAGTATATTCTATGTATATTCTTGTAAACTTGTAAGGGGTATTTATGTACTTTATCCTTTGAGCTCTCTAGGGTTTTGTCCTATATAAGGACCCCTAAACATCTTGAATAAAACAAGCTCTTTCATTCTTTCATTGTTCTCAACATGGTATCAGAGCGGCGGTCCTAGACCGGTATTCTAACCCAACCCCACCGCCAGCCCCCCTCTCCTTCTTCCCTCCCTCCCGCGGCACTCTCGCCTTCCCTTGCGGCTTCCCGCCGCCTCCTGCGGCCCGTCGCCCCTCCCTACGGCCCTCTGTGCGACCCTCTGCGGCCCTCCGTGCGACCTCCCGACCCCCTCCCTGCGGCGACCTTCCATGCGGGCTTCCGCCACCTCCCCTCGACGCGGCCTAGCCGCTCCCTGCGGCCTGCCCTCCCTCCTCCGGCCACTCCCTGTGGCCCTGTAGCCCGCCGTTGCCCCTGCAGCCTCTCGCTGTACACCAGCGACCTCTCACCGCCAACACCGCTAACTACGACACTCCTGCAGTCCCACGCACTGCGCCTCTGTTCAATGTTGTGCTAGGTCTATATGATTCCAAACACTACGAGGACTATATAGGTCACTTTTTCTTGACCTTTGTGGCCCCCACGGCATCTGCAGAATCAAAGCTCCTGTATCCGACTTCTTCTATGATGATCCAGGGCACTTCTATCAAGCTCAAGGGTTTAGGGAACTATGTATTGTGGTCTCGATCTTTCAAAGTTTTTATTGGTGGTCAGCGAAAGAATTATGTTCTTATAAAAGATTCGCCCAAGGAGACGGAAAAGGACTACGATACCTGGTATGTAGACAACTGCCAGGTGATTACTTGGATGACCAACAGTGTCGAACCAAATATAGCCTCCAATCTTCTCTACAAGGAAACAACAAAGACGATGTGGGAGAGTCTTGAGAACACATACTCACAGAAGACAACAAAGTCCAGACTCTCGGACATATATACACAGATCTGGTCTGCAAATCAAGGAGATACAACCTTGATCGAGTACTATCGACTCCTCACAAGCCTGTATGAAGAGCTTCTCATTTTTCAACCTGCCTGTTGTGACAAACCGATAGGTGAACGGGCGGAATGGCAAATGTACCATTTTTTATCAGGACTACATCCACGGTACAAGTCGGTCAAAGATCAATTTCCGCTTGCTGCAGCTCTACCCTCTCTTGAGACTATTTTCGGACGTCTATAGGAACTTGAGTCTCCTTCACCTCCTCTGTCTGCTGAGACTACAACACATTTTGCTAGAGGACGCCAGACCTACCAAGGGGGATGTGGACGTGATTTCGGCCGTGGCAGAGGCCATGAGTTTGGACGGGGGTGTGACTCTGGTCGTGACCGTAGGCATGATACTACTACTGCTCGATATCCTCCATGCACACATTGTGGACGCCTTAATCATTCGTCAGAAGTAGAACCATGCTGGGCGAAGTTTGGAATGCCCATCAATGCTAACAGCGCCTACGAGACTGTCTCCAATGATGATATCTATGACGAGCCTGTTGTGACAAACAGATAGGTGAACGGGCGGAATGGCAAGTGTACCGTTTTTTATCAGGACTACATCCACGGTACAAGTCGGTCAAAGATCAATTTCTGCCTGCTGCAGCTCTACCCTCTCTTGAGACTATTTTCGGACGTCTACAGGAACTTGAGTCTCCTTCACCTCCTCTGTCTGCTGAGACTACAACACATTTCGCTAGAGGACGCCCGACCTACCAAAGGGGATGTGGACGTGATTTCGGCCGTGGCAGAGGCCATGAGTTTGGATAGGGGCGTGACTCTGGTCGTGGCCGTGGCCATGATACTACTACTGCTCGATATCCTCCATGCACACATTGTGGACGCCTTAATCATTCGTCAGAACCCTACTGGGCGAAGTTTGGAATGCCCACCAATGCTAACAGTGCCTACGAGACTGTCTCCAATGATGATATCTATGATACTGTAGACACCTCTCATGGTCAGCCTTCCAGTGACAGTCAACCTTCCTTTACTGCATCTGAGTATGCTCGCCTTCAGCAACTATTACAGAACTCATCTATTGATACTCCTACTTCTGCCTCCACTGCTAGTTTGGCCACTACATCATGTAATATTACCAACTCTACCTCTACATCTGCTCCTGCATGGATCATTGACTCGGGAGCATCTACGCATCTCACGGGAGAAGGTAGTCTTCTCACGTTCTCACGACCATCTTCCATTGTGAAGACTGTTCGAGTTGCAAATGGTGCTCATTCACCTATTACAAGTGTTGGTACCATGGAGTTTTCCTCCAAACTCTGTCTTACTGGTGTTCACTGTGCTCCTGACTTCCCTCTCAGCTTATTATATGTTCACAAACTGTGCACTGAGCTTAACTATCGAGTTATATTTGATGAATTCTGTTGTTATTTTCAGGACATCAAGACGAGGCAGATTTTTGGTGGGGGATGTAGAGATAGATATTATTATGTTATGTACCTGTTTGTTATTTCTTTGTTTTCTCTGGACTACTTTGTACTTTACCCTTAAGGTCTCTCCCTATATAAGAGAGCCTAGGGTTTCTCTGAATAATCAATCTCAGTTTTTCTCCCAACATGGTATCAGAGCCCAAGCCCTAAGGCTCTCTCCCTCTCCCCACCCGCCGCCCCCTCTCCTCTTCCTCATCCCGCCGCTGCCGCCGGCTCCCAACTCTCCCAGTCCCCCCCGACGGCTCCCACCGCCGCCAAACCCCCCGGCGGCCCCCTATTCCCGCCGCCACCCCCAGGCGGTCCCCTACTCTCGCCGCCAGCCCTCCGGCGGCCCCTAGTCCCGCCGCCAGCCCCCAGGCGGCCCTCTACTCCCGCCGGCAGCCCCCAGGCGGCTCCCTAGTCCCGCCACCATCACCACCCGGCTGCCGTAGCCGAGCTTCCAACGTGCCCTAGCCGATCCTCGGCGATCCCCGACGTGCTCGTACTCGTCTCTTCCTCCGGATAGATGGATTTGAGTGCGTAACATCTACATACGCACTCGAATCCTATACAGTTTGTGTAGACATCTATTACTTTATCTACAAACCCTAGTTCTTCTCCAGTGGCAATATGTCAGAGTCGAAGGTTGATATGCCCTCCATAGGCGCATTCAAAGGTCCTGCGCCAATAGTCAAGATGGACGGGTCGAATTACAAGCTTTGGGCGATGCAGTTCATGAGCCTCATGAAGTCGAATGGTAAGAAGCATATTCTTACCGAGGATGAGCCAACAGAGAAGACATGGATATATGCCTCGTGGGAGGCTGATGACGCCTATGCAAAGGTCTGGTTGTCCGGTACATTGACGATGGAGATTGCCAACGATGTCCTCCATCAGCCCACTGCCAAGGCGATGTGGGATATCCTAGCTGCTACATATTCGCAGGTGTGAAATGAGACCAAGATGTTACAGCTTCAGCATGACATATTCACGATGAAGCAGAGCGACAGACCTCTTCACTCCTTATAAACATCCCTGAGGGGGATGTTTGAGAAGTTATATAGTACTATCCCACTCACAGCGACTCCTGAAAAGCAGAAGACATTTCGGAATGCCACCATGGTGGGCATCCTACTTGCGGCCCTTGATCCTGAATATGACGCCGCCTGTTCTGAGATCTTAGCCGATGCAGTTATTCCTCCTGTGGAGGATGTTTACAGGAGACTCAGTCGCATTACAGTTTCTTCCAGTTCTTCTACTCCACCCCCATCAGCGATGACAGTTTCGCGTGGGAGAGGTGCCCGTTTTGCGGGTCGAGGATGTGGACATGGATGTGGACCCCAGGGAAGAGGTGGTCGCTTTAGTCAGCCATGTTCCTATTGTCACCGCACGGGACACTCGGAGGATACATGCTGTTCTAAGCATGGGTTCCCAGCATCGGCACGTGTTGCAGAACACTTTCTGTCCCAGTTGGCATCTACTGCAGATAATCGTTTTGAGGAACTTGTGACACGTCTCCACGATATTATGCCACAATCATCTGGTGATTCGTCTGGTGGACCTTCAGATGTTGCTGCTACAGCCTCCGCCAGTTCATCTGCTGCTGCTAGTACCTCAGGTAGATCTACTGCATTTACACCGTCTCATGATATCTCTGACTGGATTATAGATTCGGGTGCCACACATCATCTCTGTCGAGATCGAGATAGACTTGAGTCCTACAGGGACATTCCTCACGACCGCTCAGTGCAGATCGCAGATAGTACTCATTCCCCCCTTGTTGGACAGGGGGAGGTCTTCCTATCCTCTACTATGTATCTACAGAATGTCCTACATGCTCCTGAGTTCTCGATGAATTTGTTATCTATTAGTCAGATTACGCAGGATTTGCATTGTCGTGCTATATTTGACCCGTCTTCTCTTATTTTTCAGGACAAACTAACGGACAGGGTGATTGGCTGTGGCTCTGAGCAGAATGGTCTATATCGACTGGTTCGGAATTCCTATGCTGGCGTCTCCTCTCATTCTGCCAGACCAGTTTCTCCGTACATCTGGCATCTACGTCTTGGTCACCTCCCGCTCCAGAAAATGCGCCATCTTCTACCTCAGATCTCTCCCAGTCCGTCCTTTCGCTGCGAAGCTTGTTAGTTGGGAAAGCATCATCGGTCGAGCTTTCCTAGTCGTCAGAGTCGGAGCAGTAGCTCCCCATTCGAGTTGGTTCATATAGATATACGGGGTCCAAGTCGTGTACCTGATCATCAGGGGCACAGATTTTATCTAGTGGTAGTGGATGATTTCTCTCGTGTATCTTGGATCTTTTTTTTATAGAATAAATCTGAAGCAGAAGATGTGATCAAGAATTTAATTAATGAAGTGCAAAATATTTTCTCTTCTACTGTCAAATATGTTCGTACAGATAATGCCCTAGAATTTTGCACACGGTCCCTTTCTCAATTTCTTTCATCAAAGGGCATTATTCACCAAACCACTTGTGCGTACACATCTCAGCAGAATGGAGTGACGGAAAGAAAGCATCGCCATCTCTTTGACATTACTCGAACCCTATTGATTCAGAGTTGTAGTTGTGCTCCTATTTCTTTCTGGGGGGATGCTGATCTTACCGCGTGTTATTTGGTCAATCGTATGCCATCCTCTGTCCTTGGTGAGAAAATACCTCTCTCTATCATTTTTCCTGACAAGGAATTATTCTCACTGACTCCACGTGTCTTTGGTACTGTGGCATTTGTTCATCTTCTGTCTCCTGGACTTGACAAACTCTCTCCTATAGCAGTCAAGTGTGTCTTTGTTGGTTATTCTCGGACTCAGAAGGGTTATCGGTGTTATGATCCTATAAACAAGAAATACTTCGTTAGTGCTGATGTCACATTCTTTGAGTCTGTTATGTATTTTTCTCCTGCAGGTGACAAACTGGTACCATCCACTACCAATGATGATGTCTATGTTCCTCCACCACCTACTTGGAGTTCACCTGAGTCTCCTCCTGTTCCTGCTCACCACCACCACCTCCACCTCCACCTCTTCCACGACCTCCCATTCCACCTCTACCAAAATTCTATACGCGTCGGTCAGGTCTTGCTCAGGCTACATGTCAGCCACCCATCACGCCTCAGGTATGTTCAGATGGCATTACTACTGACGGGTCAGATATGGTACATGTGCAGGATTCTTCATTGCAGGAGGAAACTAGACCATCCAGTACAACAGAAGATGATCTTGATATTCCTATTGCTATCCAGAAGCAGAAGCGGATGTGTACCTATTATACCTTTGCTTCACAGGTGTCGTTTCACCGTCTCACTGGCGACTTTCAGAGATTTGTTGCAGCCTTGTCTTCCGTGGATATACCACGGACCTACCAGGAAGCTATGAAGAATGATTGCTAGAGATTGGCTATGGAAGATGAGATGCGTGCACTGCAGTCTCGTGGCACATGGTCTTTGGTTCTTGCTCCTCCTGATGCATCTATTGTGAGATGTAAGTGGGTCTTCACAGTTAAATATCATGCAGATGGCAGTCTAGATCGGTACAAAGCACGTTTGGTCGCGCATGGTTTTACACAAACCTATGGCGTGGACTATATGGACACTTTCTCTTCAGTGGCTCGACATTCTACCCTTCACATTCTCTTATCTGTGGCCGTGGTCCGTGACTGGAGTATATCTCAACTGGATGTCAAGAATGCCTTCTTGTATAGGGATCTGTAGGAGGAAGTCTACATGCAGCAACAACCAGGGTTTACTGCTGAGGAGGAGAAGCATATGGTGTGTATACTTCACAAGGTAATTTATGGACTCGAACAGAGTCCAAGAGCATGGTTCTTTTTTTAGCTTTCCAATCTTATTGAGCAACATGGATTCAAGAGGTCAAATGCAGACCACTCATTTTTTGTTCAGAAGTCATCGGCAGGTACAGTTGTTATCACGGTCTATGTTGATGATATTCTGGTTACAGGAGATGATATTCATGGCATAGAAAGGGCGAAGACGTTCCTAGGCCGTCAGTTCGTTACGAAGGATCTTGGAGCCCTAAGACATTTTCTGGGGTTGGAATTTGCCAGGAATGCACGGGGTTTGGTGATGATCCAACGGAAGTACATTACAGACTTCTTGATTGAAACATGCATGGCTGGATGCAAACCATCAAGTATTCCCATGGATCCAAGCATGAAGTTGTATGATGGTGATACTGCTGAAGTGGATAAAAGAAGATATAGAGAAATGGTGGGTAAACTCCTTTATATTACCATAACTCGACCTGATATTGCCTTTGCAGTAAGCAGGGTAAGTCAATTTATGGAGCAGCCAAGACAAGTTCATATGGATGCTATACACATGATACTGAGGTATCTGAAGTCTTCTCCAGGTTCAGGGTTGCTGTTTCGGAAGGGCACATATTTGTCTATCTCAGCATGTGCAGACGTCGATTATGCAAGATGCCCTAAGGATCAAAAATCAACCTCAGGATTCGCAGTGTTTGTTGGAAGCTCTCTGGTTTCTTGGAAAAGCAAGAAACAAACTGCTGTGGCAAGGTCCAGTGCCGAATCCGAATATAGGGCTATGGCGCAAGCAAGTACGGAGATGATGTGGTTTCGATCTGTACTAGAGGATCTACATGTAGCCGTACCTCTACCCATGCAACTTCAGTGTGACAATCATGCAGCCTTGTTCATTACCAACAATCCAGCTTTTCATGAAAGAACCAAGCATATAGAAGTTGACTGTCATTACACTAGAGACTTGATCCAGAGAGGATTGATATCTACAACACACTTGAGCTTAGGGGATCAGACTGCAGATGTATTCACCAAGCCGTTACTCAGAGGACCTTTTCAGAATTGTTCATCCAAGCTGAGCATGATAGACATCTATGCTCCATCTTGAGGGGGAGTGTAGAGATAGATATTATTATGTTATGTACCTCTTTGTTATTTCTTTGTTTTCTTTGGACTACTTATGATGCAAATGCGATTCGGCGATGACGATAAATTTTGTAATATTGGAACGGTGGATTTTTCGATGGTAGAAGAAAATAGAGGGGTTGAGAAGAAGAAATTGGAAGGGTTGAGAAGAGAAGACACGCCGGATGCGTGGAGTTAGAGAAGAAGAAACGCGTAGAGCGCGAGTGGAAGAGAGAAGAGACTCGTCGGGAATACGAGGGGTTTGGGAGAAGAACACGTGTAGATCACGCGGGGAGAAGGAGAGAGAGGGGAGAGGAGAGAGAGATAAATCTCTATTTTATCACATCTTGAACTAACTAAAACATTGGACCCTCATCCCTTTATATAGGAGGGATGGCATTACAAGAATAGAAAATAATTTAAACCGACCACCCATTATCCTAAATTGACTCTAACTAATTAACCGACTAACTACCAAATTTGAAATTCAAATTAATACTAATTGAGATCACACGCGATCTCTTTATTTAAAATTGCGACAACTTAAAAAACGTAAATAAAATTAACGGACACAATTTAAATAATTAGAAGGCCCTACATGTCGAGTCCACGCTGCATCAACTCTCCTCAGTTTTTAAAAAATTCGTCTCCCGACGAATTGCTTGAACCTTGAGGCTTGACATAAGGCGCTTCATGAACTTGTGTCGACGTGCGCGTGAACGCGAATCATGATATATGCAACTCAAATCATATTGCATCTTCCAATACGCGATGGGATCATCGAATCGTAGGGACGATTCGGTTGCCATGCTCTGATACCAATTGATGCAAATGAAATCGGCGTCGACAAAATAATATATTTTTTGGTATGGTGGATTTTTGGTAGAAGAACGAGATGGGTTGAGAAGAGAAATTGGAGGAGTTGAGAGGAAGAAAAACTCGTCGGAACGAGGGGTTTGGAGAAGAGAACTCGCCGGGAATGCGAGTGGTTGAAGGAGGAGAACCGCGGAGATCGCGTGGAGGGAGAGAGAGAGAGGGAGAGGGAATAGAGATAACAATCTCAATTTCTAATTCATAGTTGACTGACTAAAACAATGGGCTACCCTCTCTTTATATAGGAGAGAGGGGTTTACAAAAATAGTAAACTAAATTAAATTGACAACCGACTTGCCTAATTGGACTCTAACAAATTCTAATTGACCTCTAATTACTCTAATTAGACTCTAATTAATTAATTGACCAAAATTGCAATTAAAATCTACGAAATAACGTTGAGATCACAGGCGATCTCAATTATTTAATTGGGCATTTACGACAACTTAAAAACGTAAATAAAATTGACTACTAATTAATTTAATAAATGTGGCCTTATAATTTGGGGTCACGCTGCATCAACTCTCCACCGCTTTAAAAATTCGGCTCCTGACGAATTGCGTGATGTAGGTGGATCGTTGGAGAAATCATCCTTGAATTGGGGATTCAATTTCCCCCCAATGCGATCATTTTCCGCGTTACGTTTGTAGTTTTTTTCGATTGGGGGGCATCTCCGTAATTTTCGCACCTCTTTATTGTTCTCTCTTTTCATAAGGCTCTGGATCTTTCTGTAAATAGAGAACTTGAGGAATTGATTTTTGTAATTTTTCCAATTAGCCTTCCAATCCCACCATCCACGGAGGTGACATCCCGTAACCCTCGGTTCTTTAGTTAGGGCATGCCTGGGCGTTGTGCGCATCCCGTGCGGGTGGAGAAAGCGGCTCCCCGATGGTTGGCGGCGCACCCTTGTGACTGGGGGGATCGACCGGTGCTGGCAGGGTGCTGGGGAAAGGGAGGGAGGATGGGGGGGTGTTGGCGGCGGTGTAGGTGGCCGTGCGGGAGGGGATCTGGGGGCAGGGGCGTGGGGCGGCAGTGGGGCAGGGCTGGGCGGTGAAGGCAAGCGGGAGGGAGAGGGCAGGGTGCGGGGTGCTGAGGGAAAACTCAGGCACGGGCGACAGGGCGCTGGCGGCGAAGGATGTGTGGGCGGGGAAAGGAACCGGAGGCGACGATGGAGGTGCGGGCGGGGAATAACGTGAGGGGGAGGGGCGAAACCGAAGAAGCGCGGGGGAGGAAGAAGGCGGGGTTGGTGGGTCTGGTTGGGCATTGGGCCTCGAGGGGTGGTGATGACGGGGTTGGGGGGGGCAACCGTGACAGGGGTCACAGAGAGGGAAACTGGGGGTCGCTGCGGCAGCGGGAGGGGACCTGGAGGTGCGAGGGGATTGGAGGGATCCAGGGAGGGTGTGCGTGTGTTGTAGATGGAATTTTGAGGGGTTTTCGAGTCGGGAATCACCTGTACAGCGAGCAGGTTGACTTCGATCTCTTCCGAAACGTTCTGAACAGCAGGCGAATCTTCTTTGATGGCGAGATTCTCGTCTTCAAAAATCTGGACAGCAACCGAAACTTCCTCCACAGCGGAGTTTTCTTCATTTTTTGCTTCGAAATTGGGTGTAATAGCGGCTGCGCAGATCTGATTTTGATCGTTGGCGGTTGAATCGTCGTCGATTAGAGCGTCCAACCATGCTTGAACCTTTAAGGATGCCGCAAGATGTTTTTTGTACTTCCGTTGACGCGAACGCGCATGCGGCCCATGAGATATGCGGTTGAGATCAAGCTTGAGACGCCAATATGCTACGGGATCGTTGAATCGTAGGAACGACTCAATATCCATGCTCTGATACCAATTGATGCAAATGAAATTGGCGTCGACAAAATAATATATTTTTTGGTATGGTGGATTTTTGGTAGAAGAACGAGATGGGTTGAGAAGAGAAATTGGAGGGGTTGAGAGGAAGAAAAACTCGTCGGAACGAGGGGTTTGGAGAAGAGAACTCGCCGGGAATGCGAGTGGTTGAAGGAGGAGAACCGCGGAGCTCGCGTGGAGGGAGAGAGAGAGGGAGAGGGGATAGAGATAACAATCTCAATTTCTAATTCATAGTTGACTGACTAAAACAATGGGCTACCCTCTCTTTATATAGGAGAGAGGGGTTTACAAAAATAGTAAACTAAATTAAATTGACAACCGACTTGCCTAATTGGACTCTAACAAATTCTAATTGACCTCTAATTACTCTAATTAGACTCTAATTAATTAATTGACCAAAATTGCAATTAAAATCTACGAAATAACGTTGAGATCACAGGCGATCTCAATTATTTAATTGGGCATTTACGACAACTTAAAAACGTAAATAAAATTGACTACTAATTAATTTAATAAATGTGGCCCTATAATTTGGGGTCACGCTGCATCAACTCTCCACCGCTTTAAAAATTCGGCTCCTGACGAATTGCGTGATGTAGGTGGATCGTTGGAGAAATCATCCTTGAATTGGGGCTTCAATTTCCCCCCAATGCGATCATTTTCCGCGTTACGTTTGTAGTTTTTTTCGATTGGGGGGCATCTCCGTAATTTTCGCACCTCTTTATTGTTCTCTCTTTTCATAAGGCTCTGGATCTTTCTGTAAATAGAGAACTTGAGGAATTGATTTTTGTAATTTTTCCAATTAGCCTTCCAATCCCACCATCCACGGAGGTGACATCCCGTAACCCTCGGTTCTTTAGTTAGGGCATGCCTGGGCGTTGTACGCATCCCGCGCGGGTGGAGAAAGCGGCTCCCCGATGGTTGGCAGCGCACCCTTGTGACTGGGGGGATCGGCCGGTGCTGGCAGGGTGCTGGGGAAAGGGAGGGAGGATGGGGGGGTGTTGGCGGCGGTGTAGGTGGCCGTGCGGGAGGGGATCTGGGGGCAGGGGCGTGGGGCGGCAGTGGGGCAGGGCTGGGCGGTGAAGGCAAGCGGGAGGGAGAGGGCAGGGTGCGGGGCGCTGAGGGAAAACTCAGGCACGGGCGACAGGGCGCTGACGGCGAAGGATGTGTGGGCGGGGAAAGGAACCGGAGGCGGCGATGGAGGTGCGGGCGGGGAATAGCGTGAGGGGGAGGGGCAAAACCGAAGAAGCGCGGGGGAGAAAGAAGGCGGGGTTGGTGGGTCTGGTTGGGCATTGGGCCTCGAGGGGTGGTGATGACGGGGTTGGGGGGGCAGCCGTGACAGGGGTCACAGAGAGGGAAACTGGGGGTCGCTGCGGCAGCGGGAGGGGACCTGGAGGTGCGAGGGGATTGGAGGGATCCAGGGAGGGTGTACGTGTGTTGTAGATGGAATTTTGAGGGGTTTTCGAGTCGGGAATCACCTGTACAGCGAGCAGGTTGACTTCGATCTCTTCCGAAACATTCTGAACAGCAGGCGAATCTTCTTTGATGGCGAGATTCTCGTCTTCAAAAATCTGGACAGCAACCGAAACTTCTTCCACAACGGAGTTTTCTTCGTTTTTTGCTTCGAAATCGGGTGGAATAGCGGTTGCACAGATCTGATTTTGATCGTTGGCGGTTGAATCGTCGTCGATTAGAGCGTCCAACCATGCTTGAACCTTCAAGGATGCCGCAAGACGCTTTTTGTACTTCCGTTGACGCGAACGCGCATGCGGCCCATGGGATATGCGGTTGAGATCAAGCTTGAGACGCCAATATGCCACGGGATCGTTGAATCGTAGGAACGACTCAATATCCATGCTCTGATACCAATTGATGCAAATGAAATCGGCGTCGACAAAATAATATATTTTTTGGTATGGTGGATTTTTGGTAGAAGAACGAGATGGGTTGAGAAGAGAAATTGGAGGGGTTGAGAGGAAGAAAAACTCGTCGGAACGAGGGGTTTGGAGAAGAGAACTCGCCGGGAATGCGAGTGGTTGAAGGAGGAGAACCGCAGAGATCGCGTGGAGGTAGAGAGAGAGAGGGAGAGGGGAGAGAGATAACAATCTCAATTTCTAATTCATAGTTGACTGACTAAAATAATGGGCTACCCTCTCTTTATATAGGAGAGAGGGGTTTACAAAAATAGTAAACTAAATTAAATTGACAACCGACTTGCCTAATTGGACTCTAACAAATTCTAATTGACCTCTAATTACTCTAATTAGACTCTAATTAATTAATTGACCAAAATTGCAATTAAAATCTACGAAATAACATTGAGATCACAGGCGATCTCAATTATTTAATTGGGCATTTACGACAACTTAAAAACGTAAATAAAATTGACTACTAATTAATTTAATAAATGTGGCCCTATAATTTGGGGTCACGCTGCATCAACTCTCTCCACCGCTTTAAATATTCGGCTCCTGACGAATTGCGTGATGTAGGTGGATCGTTGGAGAAATCATCCTTGAATTGGGGCTTCAATTTCCCCCCAATGCGATCATTTTCCGCGTTACGTTTGTAGTTTTTTTCGATTGGGGGGCATCTCCGTAATTTTCACACCTCTTTATTGTTCTCTCTTTTCATAAGGCTCTGGATCTTTCTGTAAATAGAGAACTTGAGGAATTGATTTTTGTAATTTTTCCAATTAGCCTTCCAATCCCACCATCCACGGAGGTGACATCCCGTAACCCTCGGTTCTTTAGTTAGGGCATGCCTGGGCGTTGTGCGCATCCCGCGCGGGTGGAGAAAGCGGCTCCCCGATGGTTGGCGGCGCACCCTTGTGACTGGGGGGATCGGCCGGTGCTGGCAGGGTGCTGGGGAAAGGGAGGGAGGATGGGGGGGTATTGGCGGCGGTGTAGATGGCCGTGCGGGAGGGAATCTGGGGGCAGGGGCGTGGGGCGGCAGTGGGGCAGGGCTGGGCGGTGAAGGCAAGCGGGAGGGAGAGGGCAGGATGCGGGGCGCTGAGGGAAAACTCAGGCGCGGGCGACAGGGCGCTGGCGGCGAAGGATGTGTGGGCGGGGAAAGGAACCGGAGGCGGCGATGGAGGTGCGGGCGGGGAATAGCGTGAGGGGGAGGGGCGAAACCGAAGAAGCGCGGGGGAGGAAGAAGGCGGGGTTGGTGGGTCTGGTTGGGCATTGGGCCTCGAGGGGTGGTGATGACGGGGTTGGGGGGGGTAGCCGTGACAGGGGTCACAGAGAGGGAAACTGGGGGTCGCTGCGGCAGCGGGAGGGGACCTGGAGGTGCGAGGGGATTGGAGGGATCCAGGGAGGGTGTGCGTGTGTTGTAGATGGAATTTTGAGGGGTTTTCGAGTCGGGAATCACCTGTACAGTGAGCAGGTTGACTTCGATCTCTTCCGAAACGTTCTGAACAGCAGGCGAATCTTCTTTGATGGCGAGATTCTCGTCTTCAAAAATCTGGACAGCAACCGAAACTTCCTCCACAGCGGAGTTTTCTTCGTTTTTTGCTTCGAAATCGGGTGGAATAGCGGCTGCACAGATCTGATTTTGATCGTTGGCGGTTGAATCGTTGTCGATTAGAGCGTCCAACCATGCTTGAACCTTCAAGGATGCCGCAAGACGCTTTTTGTACTTCCGTTGACGCGAACGCGCATGCGGCCCATGGGATATGCGGTTGAGATCAAGCTTGAGACGCCAATATGCCACGGGATCGTTGAATCGTAGGAACGACTCAATATCCATGCTCTGATACCAATTGATGCAAATGAAATCGGCGTCGACAAAATAATATATTTTTTGGTATGGTGGATTTTTGGTAGAAGAACGAGATGGGTTGAGAAGAGAAATTGGAGGGGTTGAGAGGAAGAAAAACTCGTCGGAACGAGGGGTTTGGAGAAGAGAACTCGCCGGGAATGCGAGTGGTTGAAGGAGGAGAACCGCGGAGATCGCGTGGAGGGAGAGAGAGAGAGGGAGAGGGGATAGAGATAACAATCTCAATTTCTAATTAGATAACAATCTCAATTTCTAATTCATAGTTGACTGACTAAAACAATGGGCTACCCTCTCTTTATATAGGAGAGAGGGGTTTATAAAAATAGTAAACTAAATTAAATTGACAACCGACTTGCCTAATTGGACTCTAACAAATTCTAATTGACCTCTAATTACTCTAATTAGACTCTAATTAATTAATTGACCAAAATTGCAATTAAAATCTACGAAATAACGTTGAGATCACATGCGATCTCAATTATTTAATTGGGCATTTACGACAACTTAAAAACGTAAATAAAATTGACTTCTAATTAATTTAATAAATGTGGCCCTATAATTTGGGGTCACGCTGCATCATGGATCTTCACGACTAAGCAGTCACCCGATCGGTCGATTTACAAACTGAAAGCTCGTCTTGTAGCAAAGGGCTTTACACAGACATATGGAGTGGATTAGTTTGAGACATTCTCACCGGTTGCAACGTATGGGGTCAATAAGGACTATACTTTCTGGGGCAGCTAATAAGGCGTGGCCTATCTTTCAGTTGGATGTGAAAAATACATTCCTATATGGCGATCTTGACGAGGAAGTGTACACGATGCAGCCTCCAGGTTATAAAGTCGAGGGGGAGTGTGTATGCCGACTTCGCAAGGCCGTATATGGCCTAAAGCAGAGTCCAAGGGCATGGTTTGACAGACTTACTGTAGAAATCAACACCCTTGGTTTTCAGAGAACAACGTCTGACTATTCTGTGTTTGTCAGAAAACGAGCAATTGGTACTGTTATACTTGCAGCCTATGTGGATGATATGGCTACCACATCTAATGATGAAAAAGGAATACTAGAGACCGAGGTCTTCCTCCAGAAAGTATTTGTTACCAAGGACCTTGGTCCACTTCGTTACTTTCTGGGCATAGAAGTACTACGCACTACGGAGGGTCTTCATCTCTCATAGTGGAAATACTGTCTGGACATTCTTACTGAAGCCGTATTACTTGGATGCAAGCCCACTAGTATTCTTGCAGATCCTAAGAAACACATCACATCCTCTGATCCTATATTCGAAGATGTTACTAAATACAACTGTCACCAGACCATCGCTTATGCAGTAAGAAGAGCCAACCAACACATGGAACAACCTTGTTACAGTCACTGGTAGGATGTTCTTCAGATTCTACGATATTTAAAAGAATCACCAGGATGTGGCCTTTTCTATAGGGCAAATGGGTACACCGATGTTATTGCATATGCCGATGTTGATTATGCAAGCTCACCAGAGGATCGACGCTCCACAACAGGTTATGCCATGATGGTTGGAGGAAATCTTGTTACTTGGAGAAGCAAGAAGCAAACAGTTGTATCTTGATCCGGTGCTGAAGCAGAATACAGGGCGATGGCTCAAGCTACTTGTAAGATCACGTGGCTATTAACGTTTCTACAAGAACTTGGTATTGTTGTCAATATTCCTATTCCACTATACTGCGACAACAAATCTGCCACTTATATTGCCATGAATCCCGTGTTTCATGAGCGAACCAAGCGTATAGAAGTTGACTGTCATTTCGTCCGTGATGCTATCAAAACTGGAAGAATCATTACTCCTCACATCAGCACTGAGCTCCAGCTTGCAGATATATTTACGAAGGCACTACCCAAGAAGCGACTCTCCTGGATTGTTTCCAAGTTAGACATGATTGATAAATATGCTCCAACTTGAGGGGGAGTGTTAGGAGAATATTCTATGTGCTGGAGAATATTCTATGAGTATATTCTTGTTAGGAGAATATTCTATGTATATTCTTGTAAACTCGTAAGGGGTATTTATGTACTTTATCCTTTGAGCTCTCTAGGATTTTATCCTATATAAGGACCCCTAGACCTCTTGAATAAAACAAGCTCTTTCATTCTTTGGTTGTTCTCAACAATTCTCATGCATGTAAATAATATGAATCAAATTCACATTATTCGTGATAATTAAATCTCATTTAATTATACATTTCTTAATGCTCTGATATACATTTATCAATGGTATTATTTTTGAACTCTTTCAAGAATAATGCGCTTTCTTCACGGATACTTGGAGATAAGGACATGACGATTGTACGCTCCTTATATAGTGACTTGAATATTGAGATCAAATCTCAAATCCAGATCTCGGGGACCTCTCATTGATGCTTGATTAAATCAAGACCATAGATCTAATCTTCTCCTTGCATCTGAATCACATTCAGATCAATGCCCAACATTTGGACTAAGACCAGATCATTTCTACTGAGAGGGGTCACCAATTACCAGGCCTGTTTCATCACTCCCTCGGAATGGAAGCGTCATGTTTATACAATCATTTATGATTACATCACCCTCGAGTATTCCTAATACCCGTACATCATGCATACTGGATGATCTAGAATAAATCCGATGATTTAGATCAATTTTACACTGTATTTTTCATGATTTTATCATTTAGTTTCTCATTCGATCATTGAGAGTTGGTATCGATCATATGCTTTCCAAAAAATATATCATACCTACAAATTCTTGTCATGCTTCCTAAGCAAGACGACCATGTATGGAATTTGATTGATCCCAATATCTCATGATTGAGCTTGTCTTCTGATTCACAAGTGAATCTGTATGATCCCTTTGAGAGATTGTATTACTCATATGCCTTTGTATGCACACCAGCTCGCCGGAGTATAGACCTTGATTAAGCCATCATCTTATTGGTTTACCAACTGTACATACTCATACATATATCAATACATCTTTTTTTTGAGGGAAACAGTGGGATGGACCTCCTTTGGAGATCCATCCAAAAAATTATATATATATAATACTAAAATAAGTTTTTACATCCGTCAAGATTCATAAAGGGCCTTTGCATGTCCCAGTACATTTTCAAAGTAAAACCTCCCTCCTTTAAAGATGACATCGTTTCTTGCCAACCACAAAGCCCAAATGATCGCACAAGCCTTCGACCTCTCATCCTTAGAGCCTGACCAACCTCTGCCTACGGAGCTCCAAAATGACGACTTGTCAGACCAGTTCAAACCCAGGCAATCTCCTTTTTACCACGCTTCTGCAGAATCGGCACATGTGAAAAACATATGATCTATGTCTTCCACAGGTGATCCATAACGTATGCAACCTGCCTCAGACCCAGGAAAAATTCTGGCTCTTCTAGCCGCCGTCAGAATCCGCTCTCTTCTAAGTAGCCAAAAGAAGACCTTCACCCTTGTCGGGATACTCCACTTCCACATTTTTCACACAATCCATGTTTACCTCCAAATCAGAGGCCGGTTGCTGCCCCGCAAGGACCTTATATGCTTTCCTTACCGAGAAGGTGTTGGACATGCGAACCCACGACGAGCCATTATGCAATAAATGTTATTGCACGTATCATTCCCTGATCTGAAATGAAGGATACATAATTTGCATAATAGGTCCCTCTGTACAATTAGGGTTATGTACCATGGCCATCTTAATGATCATACAGCTGTTGATTCATTAATTGAATCATAGAGGCTGGTGTTTGGATGAATATCTAATGGGTTAGATAGAGGACTCATCAAGCACCGTCAAATGATTATTAAGAGATGATCTCCAGCTTGAGTAGGAGATGGCAATCCTTTCTCACATAGGCTGATATCTGACCAACCTCTTGATGCAGGTCCTCTGCTTGGGAATAGTGATTCGGAGGTGTCAGATTAGTTAAGTCAATGGGTTGACTTAGCGAGATTGAGATAATCTAAGTTATATGTTGAATACTATCACAGCATAGGCACACATCCTCTGACCCGAGACATATGTGTTACTATATGTCTGAGTGTGTACATTTGGCAGACCAGTAGGTTGATGACCTAACCAAGGTCTATACACCGGTGAGCTGGTGTGCATATAAGGGCATATGAGTAATACGATCTCTCAAAAGGGATCATTCATGTTCACTTATGAACCGGAAGACATGAGCTCACTCATGAGGTATTGGGACCGATCAAATTCCATGCATGGTCGTCGTGCTTTGGAAGCATGACAAGAATTTAAAGGTTTGATATATGCTTTGGGAAAGCATATGATCGATACCAAATCCCAATGATCAAGATTGAGAAATTTGGTGATCAAACCCTGAAGAAGACAATGTAAAATTGATCTTCATCTTCAGGTTGATCATTGGTCTTCCAGTATGCAGGATGCGCAGGTATTGGGAATACCTGAGGCTGATGTGATCATAAACGATTGTATAACCATGACGCTTCCAGTCCGAGGGAGTGATGAAACATGTCTGGATTTTAGTGACTCCTCTCAGTAGAGAAGTAACTTGATCTTAGTCCAAGTGTTGGACATTGATCTGAATGTGATTCAGATGCAATGAGAAGATTAAGTATACGGACTTGATTTAATCAAGCATCCGTGGGAGGTCCGTTGGATCTGGATTTGAGATGAGATCTCAACATCCAAGTCACTATACGTGGAACAATACAATCGCCCTGTCCTTATCTCCAAGTTTCTGCGGAGAAGGCACATTATTCTTGAAGGAATTCAAGAATAATTCCTGTGATGAATTTAGTATCCAAGCAAGAAGGTCTTGATGATTAAATGAGATTTAATATCAAGTATAATATGAATAAGATTCATATTGTTAGAATGATTGTCCAAGATAATTAAATGAGATTTAATTATCAAGTATAATATGAATAAGATTCATATTGTGAGAATTATTGTCCAGGATAATTAAATGAGATTTAATTATCAAGTACAATATGAATGAGATTCTTGTTGTGTGAATGATTGTCCAAGATAATTAAATGAGATTTAATTATCAAGGATAAGCAGATCGTGGATAGTGATATCCACAAATCTGTGTATATTATAAATGGGATTTATAATATATCAGAGAGAGAAATATTGTAAATAGCATTTGTTAATTATTAACGAGGATAGGATCCACATTAGTTAATTAATTGAAAATGCAATTTACAAATTAGTTTGGGATGTGAATATGATTCACATATTTTTCAATGGCATGATTGAAATATTCACAAATTAATTTGGAATTAATTTGGTGGATATTATTGCAATAAAAGTTTTTGCAATTTATTAAGAAATGATAGGATAAAATAAAAAGGAGACAAAAACACCACCAAAAGAGGTGGCGTCACCTATGACTTAGTCATAGGTGATGCCCCCTATTTTTTAGGGTAGTTTGTTGTCTCTCTTATTTTGTTATCTTATTATCTCTTAATAATTAATTTATGTTAATTAAATTGTGTTGATAATAATTCAACATATATTTAATTTAATATAAATTAATGTTGTTGGTTTTTAACCAACAACAATCATGGCCGTTGATTGGCACATGGATTATCATAGCCGTTGGATCCATGTGTGCCATGGATTGAAATCCAATGGATCCCAAACTAATATATAAAGAAGGGCAACCCTAGCCCTAGAGAGTACATCAAGTAGACGCCTACTCTACTTCTCTCTCTCCCTCTCATTCTTGTCCTCTCTCTCTCCCTCTCCATAAGGTGGCCGACCACCTTTGTTGAGAAAAGAGGGAAGTTCTCGCCTTCGCCATCGACTACTCGAGGATCTCCTTCTTCTTTGGGGCTGCTTGCTCTAGAGGAAGACAACGGATTTCGTTGGACGAAATCAGGATATTCGAGGCTTGGATCTTCGTCGAGGATTGCGGGAGTCACGCGTCTCATCATCGCGCCCGCAAGTGCTGTCTCCGTGGATCGGACTTGAGACATGAGGATCTCTTGCTTTAGAGATCTCGTGATCGCAACCACGCTTCGAGAGGTATTCCTAATACTTTGTGGTTTGATGAAACAATCCAAGAAATGTTCTTGTGATTATGTGGTTTCATCGTTTATAAATTTTTAAATTCCGCTGCATCTCGCGACTAGTGCGACTAGTCGCCCCGATCGTATGAGATACGATCGTCACGCTTCCGTGATGCGCTTGAGGATTCTCAATATCCTTCAGAAGGAACCATCCCTCCAGCACCAAGAATCCCTCCCTCAGTTGGTATTACGGTTCTGCCCAAAATGGTAGAAAGTCGCAAGAACTCGTCAACCCTTTGCTCAAATATACCGGAGATAAAAGTCGACGTCCACGAGCCATCCAGCCACACCTCCACCACAGAAACCTCCTTATTTGAAGCCACAACGAAGAGCCTCGGAAAAAGATCACACAACTTTTCAAAATCCGTCCAGTTATCAGTCCCAAAGCGAAAGCCTCAACTACATCCCAACTGCGAGCGTAGGAAGACCACCAGATCAGGCAAAATCGAGCAGATATCTCTCCAAAAAGTCGTTGGCGACGCAACACAGTCTGCTCGACTCATAGATCAGATGACACACCATATATTGATCGAATCATCCTGGAGAGAAAGTCTCTTCCGGGTCCCCAGATCTTCATTGCCCATTTCGCCAGCAAGGCCCTGCTCATATATGTAAGATTTAATACTCCAAGACCCCCCTCCTTGAGCGGAGTGGAGACCGTAGCCCAGTCAATCAAGGCAAGACCCTTTTCTTGCGCCGAGCACGACCAAAAAAAGCGACGCATCGGTGCCACCAATCTTTCCCGCACTCCAACTGGCAAAACCTGCGTTGAATGAAAAAAACCGGGATGGCAGACAACACCGCCTTCATCAGCACCGGCTTCACCCCTCTCGATAGAAAAGATGCTTTCCACCCCGCCAACTTCCTTTTCACTTTCTCAATCATCGGCTACCAATCCACCTGTCTCAGTCTCCCTACCAACAGAGGCAGTCCCAGATAGTTGATAGATATATCAATACATCTGTCAACCAGGCAGGCCCAACAGTCTCCCTACCAACCGGGACCACATGCTTATGTCGTGACAATATACGACAAGTCTTGGTTATCTCGATCTCGTTAAGTCAACTCTTTGACTTAACTTATCTGACACCTTCGAATCTCTTCCTAGAGGACCTGCATCAAGAGGTCGGTCAGATATCGACCTTTATAGAAGGATTGCCATCTCCTTCTCAGGCTAGAGATCATCTCTTAATAATCATTTGACGGTGCTTGATGAGTCATCAATCTAACTCCTTAGATATTCATCCAAGCATCAACCTCTATGATTCAACCATTGAATCAACAATTGTATGATCATTAAGATGGCCATGGTACATAACCCTAATTGTACAAAGGGACCTTATAGTGCATTCATTCATTTAATCTCAGACATGGAGTGAAATAAATCAATAACTTTTACTGATATATCAAAGATTACAATAACATTTATCGTAGAAATGATTCGCCTCGAGCTCACATGGCTAATAAAAATTCCAAGCCAATGTTTGCCTTTTTTGGGTCATTTTAATTCTCAATCTACTCCCTATTGAATTGTTGCTATCATCAACACCTTTGGATAATTTCTGTTTACCATTACCGTAATCTATAGTGGTTGTTTTCCATGAAGTTTTGATTGCAACAGTCTTGTGGGTCTAGCTGCTTAAGGTTAAAATTCCAAGCCAAATTCCTCCTGTAGGTCCTGGTTATAACTACGAACTACATCAACCTGCATTTGTTGTCCACCTGAAGATCCAACCAACTGCAACTGTGAGTTATTGGTTTTGCAACACTTTGTTGTTGCTTCTGATTGCTGTAATTGGGGCTTAAAACACAAGATGCCAGATTGAAAAAAATATAAATTACAACTTATACACCCTGTTATATGTTTTTCCTTCCGTGCTCTTTAGAGGGTTTTCTTCTTCTTGTTCATATATGTCTGCATGCACTGTCTTGAGAAGAGAAGAAAAGTCTGACAAGCAGCACTGACCAAGGAGTATTTCTTTCTTCCCCACCGATGTGGGACGAAGAGCCCAAAGTCAAACAAAAACTCAATCCAGGCATCTGATTTGAAAGAGTAATTAATTTCAAACTATTGTGTGGAGCTCAGTTGAGCCCATGATTTGTCGGAACTAAGACTATTGCACCAATCAACTCACCTAACAGCGTATTTACTGTTAGAGTCGTTTTATAACACTATCAACACTGCTGTGCTTGCCATTGTTGGGAGGATAATCACCAGTGGACGAAGGTGGGAAAATGATTTTTAATAATTGCCTAAGTTAACAGGTGGATTTCTGAAAAAATTACGGAGGGCGATCCAGGTGTGGTCATACCTTTGTTTGGTGTTTTCCAGGAGAGGTTCCTAATTAGCACAGGATGGTCTGGTTTTCATTCAGTTTTCCTTGTTTAATTCCGTGACTGGATTTTCTGGTTAGGAATCCAGGATAAGTCGAGCTTCCGCACCAGGGTTTGCTGCCTGCAGATGGCTGGATAAATTGTAGGAGAGATGAGCTGTTTGGCGCTCATCATACACAGCCTTAAATTTTATCTGTAGAGTGCAGAGCCAAGAGCTTGTTAACTACAATTAGATAATGGTGAACGTGTAAAACTACAAGTTACCGAACTTGCATCGAATGGTGCTGCACGTCTTTAGGGTCGAGCTCGATCATCTTTTGAAGGTGAATGCGGTATTTTTATTTCTGTTCGCCACAATGAGATATTATGAGATATCTGAGCCTGCGGAAGTTTCTTCGTTGCCTTAAATAACAGTGGACCATTCTATGGTCATTGGCAAATATCTCTGAGTGGAGTGTCAAAAAAAAATATCTCTGAGTGGGTAGGATGTATTTCAGTGAGGATCCGGATCGTCTGCTGTAAGTGAATTGCAGCAGACTCTGCTGCAATGAGCAGATGAAAGCCACACGTCTTGCAAAAATCAAACGGCTGCCCCACTCTCGCCCCGACTCCTCTCCTCACTTGAATCCCTACCCCTCTCGTCCCCGACCCTCTTCCCCGACCTCAAGCCCTCTCGCCCCTGCCTCTTGCCGCCTCGCCGCCACTCTCTCCCCCGACCATGAGCCACCTCTCGCCCTCGACCCTCTCCCCGACCTCAAGCCCTCTCGCCCCCGCCGGTCGCCGCCAAACGTGCCCTCTCTGTTCGCCCGACTCTGCCCTCTCGTCGCCAGAGGACGGCACCTCCTCCCCCGACTCCAAGCCCTCTCACCGCCATCCTCTCGCCGGAGGCTCCCCTTGCCTGAGCTCGCATATCTTAGGACTCCACCTCTGCCTCCTTGGGCCTGCCTCTCTCCTACCACACGCGCCTCTCATCTCGTCACCTGCTCTCCTTGACAGCCCGAGATAAATCTATGAGTTCATACAAGAGTTCATATCATATCTATTAGTCCAAAAACACTGATCTATAAACATTGATCTATATTCCCAATTATGCAGTTGAAGTACCGCTAGAACAAAATTCCAAGAAGAGTGATATATAAACACAAAAATTCAAAAACTTGAAGAAAACACAAGCAATAAATCGAAACCAACACAGTCGTATCCTGACGGTGAGATGGCCACGAACACGAAAGAAAGTTCAAAAACACCAACTTTCTTACAAAATATGCACATATGCCTACTGAACATTGAAGGGGTCGAAAATTGCTCCCACACCCCTGGCGGCGGAAATATTTAAAAAAGAGGGCTGTAATGGGGAAATCAAGGGTTCCTCCTTATCCCCATAGGACTAGGGCCTTGAGTTTTCCCTATATAAGGACCCCATGGCTTCATTCCTTACCCACATCTCCTCTTCTCCTCTCCTTGTGCCATTGCTTCATTATGGCTTCTCCAAGGACCATATTCTCCATGCCGCATCAAATCTTTGAACATCACGGGAAGGAGACAACAATCAAAACGACGCCGCCATTTGCGCCGCACATGTTCTTCAACCACGACGGCCGCATCATCCCCGCCCGCGTATGGATTCCGCCGTTCGCTCCACATCAGTTCTTCCAAAAGACGACGGAATGCGCCGAATCATCCTCCAAGCCTGCAGATCCCGCAATTCGTCAGGAGCCGAATTTTTAAAGCGGCAGAGAGTTGATGCAGCGTGATCCGAAATTATAGGGCCATATTTATTTAATTTATTAGTAGTCAATTTTATTTACGTTTTTAGATTGTCGTAAGTGTCTAATTAAATAATCGAGATCACATGTGATCTCAACGTTTATTTTGTAGATTTTAATTTGAAATTGGATCAATTAATTAGTTAGAGTCAGTTTAGGCAAGTTGGTTGTCAATTTAAATTAGTTTACTATTTTTGTAAACCCCTCTCTCCTATATAAAGAGAGGGTAGCCCATTGTTTTTAATCAGTGAAGTATTATGAAAAATTGAGTTTATCTCATTTTATCCCTCTCTCTCCCCTCTCCCTCCACGCGATCTCCGCGGTTCTCCTTCTTCAATCCCTCGTTACCGACGAGTGTTCTTCTTCTCAACCTCTCTCTTCTCCACCGATATTCCACTACCAAATTATTTTAATTTTATCGTCGACGCCGGAAGCCGTTTGCATCATTTGGTATCAGAGCATGGCTTACAGTTCGTCCCCACGATCTGACGATCCGTCCAGATATTCGCGTCGACATGCATCAAGGGACCATCGCTCGTCCGACAAAAAACGACGAACCAACGACGACTACGACAAGGAGACGGAGCGCATGTTACGTGATTTGCATCACTTGCAAACCACAATCCACTCAGAGTTTCGGGCCCTTGTAGCCAACTTCGAGGCCCTACGCGATGCCCAATCGAAGCCGCCACCCGTTGAAGCCGTTACCGCGAAGTTTGACGAGGAAACCCGCCTCGTGGAGGAAGAAATGCTCGCTGTCCAACACTTTCCAGAACCAATTCCGCCATCGGAATCGATTCCGCGGCCCCCTCTGGTCATCCTGGCACAACCCCAGTCTTCCCAAGTACCTCTTCTGCCCGCCCCAGCCCTCCCCGCGACCCCTTCTCGCCGCCCCACACCCCCGCCAACAGCTCCTCCACGCCATCGCCGCCTGTTCTCTTCCTCGTCTCTCTCTCCCTCTCCAATCCCGCCGCCTCTTCTATCTCTCGCCCTTCCTTTCCCGAAAACCCCTCCTCCCTTTCCCTCTCGCGCCTTTTCCCCAACCCCAATCTTCCCATCGCCGCCGCCTCCCTCCTCCCCCTTCACTGCGCCGAGTCCCCTCCCGATTTCCCTCCTGAACTTCACCTCTCCACGCCGCCCAAAATCCCCCCCTCCTCACACGACGTCGCAGCCCTCACCCTCCCCTCTTCCCACTCGCCCCGCTACTCGCCAGCCCGCCGCACCGCACCTCTCCAGCCTCCCCTGTCGCCGCGCCTCTCTCCGACTCGGCGACGCCCCAACTCGGCCCGCCAGCGCCCATCGCCACCGCTACCACTTTCCCCTCCCTTCCCGTGCCACTCCAGCCCCGCCTACCCCCTTGAACCGCCCCAGTTTCCCCCTTCCATCCTGGTACCGCCGACCATCTCCGCAAGCCACCCGCGCCGCCTTTTGCTGATGAAGAACGAAACCCTTACGGGGGTTGTTTCGGTCACAGGGATTGAACCCCTCAAATTCAGGGATTTGGAGTTGAGGTGGAAAAATTGCAAAATGGAATTTCCTAAAATATTTATTTGCAGAAAGGTCCAAAGTGATAAGGAAGTAAGGAACAACGAAGGGATACGAAAATTGCAGAGATGCCCCCCAATTGGAAAAAAACTATAAACGTAGCATTGAAGAGGGATCGAATTGGAGTGCCTGAAGCTATCATTTCAAGATCAAATCTCCAGCACGCACCTACATCAAGCAATTTGTCGGGAGACGAATTTTTTAAAGCGGCAGAGAGTTGATGCAGCGTGATCCGAAATTATAGGGCCATATTTATTTAATTTATTAGTAGTCAATTTTATTTACGTTTTTAGATTGTCGTAAGTGTCTAATTGAATAATCGAGATCGCATGTGATCTCAACGTTTATTTTGTAGATTTCAATTTGAAATTGGGTCAATTAATTAGTTAGAGTCAGTTTAGGCAAGTCGGTTGTCAATTTAAATTAGTTTACTATTTTTGTAAACCCCTCTCTCCTATATAAAGAGAGGGTAGCACATTGTTTTTAATCAGTGAAGTATTATGAAAAATTGAGTTTATCTCATTTTATCCCTCTCTCTCCCCTCTCCCTCCACGCGATCTCCGCGGTTCTCCTTCTTCAATCCCTCGTTACCGACGAGTGTTCTTCTTCTCAACCTCTCTCTTCTCCACCGATATTCCACCGCCAAATTATTTTAATTTTATCGTCGACGCCGGAAGCCGTTTGCATCAAGCCCTCTATATTCTACAATAGAGGCGCCTCCATACCAAAACACACACAGATATACAGAAAGACCCTTTATCCCCCCGACTCTGCCTCCTCAGGCTTGCCTCTCTACTACCACACGCGCCTCTCGTCTCGTCGTCCAGCTCTCCTCGACAACTCGAGATATATCTATCAGTTTATATAAGAGTTCATATCTATTAGTCCAAAAACACTGTGTCGATATTCCCAATTATGTAGTTGAAGTACCACTAGAACAGAATTCCAAGAACAATGATCTATAAACACAAAAACTCAAAAACTTGAAGAAAACACAAGCAATAAATCAGAACCAACACAGTTGTATCCTGACGGTATGGTGGCCACGAACACGAAAGAAAGTTCAAAAACGCCAATTTTCTTACAAAACACGCACAGATGCCTACTAGAGTCCTCTATATTCTACAGCAGAGGTGCCTCCATACCAAAACACATGCGGATATACAAAAAGACCCTTTATCCTACGAAGTGCATTTTGTGAAGAAACCTACTAGAGCCCTCTACTATTATACAACAAAGGGTACTTCCATACCAAAACACACGGGGATATACAAAAACTCACTTTACCCTACGAAGTGCATTTTGAGAAGAAGCGTACTAGAGCCCACTATTATACAACAGAGGGCGCTTCCATACCAAAACACACACAGATATACAAAAACTCCCTTTATCCTACGAAGTGCGTTTTGAGAAGAAACACATTATAGCCCTCTACTATTATACAACAAATGGCACTTCCATACCATAACACACACAGATATAGAGAAGCCCCTTTATCCTACGGAGTGCGTTTTAGAAGAAATACTAGAGCCCTCTAGTATTATACAACAGAGTGCGCTAACATACCAAAACACGCACATATATACAAAATTCCCTTTATCCTACGAAGTGCGTTTTGAGAAGAAACGTGCTAGAGCCCTCTACTATTATACAATAGAGGGCACCTCCATACCGAAACACACACATATATACAAATAGCCCTTTTATCCTACGAAGTGCGTTTTCAGAAGAAATACTAGAGCCATCTACTATTATACATCAGAGGACTTGAACATATCAAAACACGCACAGATATACAAAAAAGTCCCTTTATCCTACGAAGTGCGTTTTGAGAAGAAACATACTAGAGCCATCTATATTCTACAATAGAGGACGCTTCCATACCAAAACACACACGGATATACAAAAACTCCCTTTATCCTACGAAGTGGATTTGGAGAAGAAACGTACTAGAGCCCTCTAGTATTATACAACAGAGGGTGCCTACATACCGAAACACACGCGGATATACAAAAACTCCCTTTATCCTACGAAGTGCGTTTTGAGAAGAAATACTAGAGCCCTCTACTATTATACAACAGATGGTGCTAACATACCAAAACACACATAGATATACAAAAAGCCCCTTTATCCTACGAAGTGGATTTGGAGAAGAAACTACTAGAGCCCTCTACTATTATACAATAGAGGACGCCTCCATACCAAAACACATGCGGATATACAAAATCTCCCTTTACCCTACGAAGTGCGTTTTAAGAAGAAATACTAGAGCCCTCTACTATTATACAACAGAGGACGCTAATCTACCAAAACGCGCACAGATATAAAAAAAGCCCCTTTATCATACGAAGTGCGTTTTGAGAAGAAACATACTAGAGCCATCTATATTCTACAACAAATGGCGCTTCCATACCAAAACACACGCGGATATACAAAAACTCTCTCTATCCTACAAAGTGGATTTGGAGAAGAAACGTACTAGAGCCCTCTACTATTATACAACAGAGGGCGCCTCCATACCAAAACACACGTGGATATACAAAAACTCCCTTTATCCTAGGAAGTGCGTTTTGAAAAGAAATACTAGAGCCCTCTACTATTATACAACAGATGACGCTAACATACCAAAACACGCACAGATATACAAGAAGCCCCTTTATCCTACGAAGTGCGTTTTAAGAAGAAACGTAGTAGAGCCATCTATATTATACAACAAAGGGCGCTTCCATACCAAAACACACGCGGATGTACAAAAACTCCCTTTATCTTACGAAGTGGATTTGGAGAAGAAACGTACTAGAGCCCTTTACTATTATACAAGAGAGGGCACCTCCATACAAAACACACGCGGATATACAAAAACTCCCTTTATCCTACGAAGTGGGTTTTGAGAAGAAATACTAGAGCCCTCTACTATTATACAACAGAGGGCGCTAACATACCAAAACACGTACATATATAGAAAAAGCCCCTTTATCCTACGAAGTGCGTTTTGAGAAGAAAAATACTAGAGCTATCTATATTCTACAACAGAGGGCACTTCCATACCAAAACACATGCGGATATACAAAAACTCCCTTTATCCTACGAAGTACGTTTTGAGAAGAAATACTAGAGCCCTCTATTATTATACAACAGAGGGCACTAACATACCAAAACATGCACAGATATACAAAAAGCCCCTTTATCCTACGAAGTGCGTTTTGAGAAGAAACGTACTAGAGCCCTCTACTATTATACAAAAGAGGGCGCTTCCATATCAAAACACACACATATATACAAAAAGACCTCCTACGAAGTGCGTTTTGAGAATAAACATACTAGAGCCGTCTACTATTATACAACAGAGGGTATTTCCATACCAAAGCACATGCGGATATACAGAAAGTCCATTTATCTTACAAAGTGCGTTTAGATATATCTATGAGTTCATATAATAATTCATATCTATTAGTCCAAAAAATGAGACTTCTCAGGTTTTCATATACATGTTCCTTCGAAACAGAGTATACCAATCTTTCATTTCATACAAAAAATATTCCTCTCCACGAATTGCATGGAGTGCCCACTTCGAATCTCTCCAATGTCAAAAGACTATTGCAAACACACCAATGACACTGAATGCTGCGATGAAACCTGATGTGAGAATATCTATTAAGGGTCTCTTCTTCCATTGACAATTCAACACTGATTGGATAATCGGTATTAACCATCGTGGGAGAATCAACAACATCAATACCTACTAATTGATCTCCAGTTATTGGCATGCACAAGATATGACTATCTTCCATTAACCAATTACAAGAGACAAAATCATTGAAATACGAAACAAGCATTATCATACCAAAAAAGAAGATATGTGCAATTATTTAAAAAATACATAGATAGGCTTTTATATAACAAACAAACTTATTCGTACAATGTATAACATGATGGCATATGACTCGGTGACCTAAATATACATATCCAAAGAAAAACAAAACTAAAAAATATTAGATTACATTATCAAACAAACATGATTAATGTGAACATAGCATGCTATGTACTCCTATACGTGGTATAAAATATAAATAAAGATCTTCGTCAAGTTGAAACCATACAAACATACAAAATATCAATCTAATTTAGTTTTCTCTCGTGTGAAGATCCTCCACCTTTGGAAGGTGGACTCGCGGAAGGAGGATTATGCGTCAGAGGAGAGGTAGCGTTAGAGGACCGTCGGAGCAGAGGTAGCGTCAGGGGAGCTTGGAGTCGGGGGAGGTGTCGTCCTCTGGCGACGAGAGGGCGGAGTCGGGCGAACAGAGAGGGCACGTTTGGCGGCGACCGGGTCGGGGAAGGACGGGCTCTGGCAAGTGGGCTTGGGGTCGGTGAGGGAGCTCTGGCGGCGAGAGGGTGGCGGCGAGGCAGCGAGAAGCGGGAGCGAGAGGGCTTGAGGTCGGGGGAGAGGGTCGTGGACGAGAGGGGTAGGGATTCGAGTGAGGAGAGGAGTCGGGGTGGGAGTGGAGCAACCGTTGGATTTTAGCAAGACACGTGGCTTTCATTTGTTCATTGCAGCAGAGTCTGCTGCAATTCACTTACAACAGACGATCCAGACCCTTTCGGTGATCGTTTAGAATGGATTTCTTCCGACTCCTTTTGCAGCCGATTAACCCAAAGTTTGTGAGACTTTTAACTTTTTTTTTGCTTTTGAGAAGACGTTGACCAGTGAGATTTTGAACCTTGTCTTTTGGGTCGAAGACACACTTTTCAATTACCAAACCATTTAAGTAGACAGATTTTGTACGGCAAATACCAAGTATTTGTTACGTATTCTAGTCTTTCCCTTTCACATTTTATTCGGATATAGATAAGAAATATATCCGTTTAGATGGATGTTATGGACACAATCTCCATGAAATAAAAAGATGGTGAGTAAGATATGGATATATTCGTCCTCGAACCCTTTCTTTACCGTAGCCCGTTCATTTAAGTAATAACGAAGACGGGATAAAGAATAAGAAAGTTTCTTTGGTTTTGGTGAGAGAGTAGGAGAACGAGCTTTATTCATTTTCTTGTTTGTTATTCTTGAGAATGCGAAAGAAAGATGATTCATGTTAAGACACGACCTAACTCAATAATATATATTATTGATCGGTCAAAACATAAAAAAATAAAAAAGTGGCGGAAGAAATATAACAAGAACTACTATAATCACATTAGTATTCCAGGTCCTAGTCAACCTTTTGTTTCTATGTATCTCTCCTAGCCAAGCTTGGATAGAATAACAAAAAGTACACGTACTAGGTTTGCATTAAAAAATGTGTTATTCATTAATGAAGTATGTTTGCTCATGGTTATTGTGGCATTATGGGAGAATGTATGATTGCATTATTGATGTATTGTAAGTACACATCACCTGGTAATTCACGATTGGCTAGTTGTAAATAGCTCTAGGGCTATTTACAAGGGTCATATCAGGTTTCCATCACACCCTTAGCTTGCTTATATCTCCCTATGATCTCTGAATGGCTTGTTAATCTATGGTATATAGGCTTTGGCCCATAGAAGCAGAACGAGAGAAGTATTTCTAAAGGGTCCGATTTCTATGACAGCGATTCTCAAATATTTGATAACAAAATGTGATATGACGGAATATAATGCAATAAAAACAAAGGTTACTCACTCCTAATTCTTAATGGTTAGAGTGAGCCTTTCACTCTTCTTTTACTCTTTTTTTTTAATTAAGAAGAATTAAATCTCTCCAAGTAGAATTGGAGCCATGACCAATTAACATACCGCTGGGCTAATGAGGAACAAGGGTGAGTTCCACTCTCTTTCCCCACCTATGAAGGATTATTAGTACGAAGCTTCCTTTGTGCTCCTGTAACTTCCTCGTAGGTGCTATATATATAGGGTTAAACCTTCGTAGCCTGCACTCAGGGGTGTAGGAAACTCCCTATACCAACCCCATTTTTCGATTATTTTGTTGTTTTTTTAATTAAGAGATGGGGGGATTTACTTAATATGTTGAGGGGAATACGTGTTTCAAATTTCATGCAAAACAAATATTCCTAACACGTTCATCTAGACAGGGTCGATTTCAGCAATTCTGAAACCGTTAAAATTTGATAGTCTTGATGGAGACGATAGAAGTCTCGAATTAAGTTGAATTTGGAATGACAACAAGGTGATATATGGTGATCTAAATCCCCCAAGGTTTCATTTCAAAAAACTCAAAAAATAATGAAAAATTAGGCCGGGTGTAGGTAGTTACCTGCACCCGCCGATGTAAGTTCTTTTTTCCCTATATATATATATATGGAAAGTTAAGAAATCATTTTATTATAATAATCGAGAAATTGCATTAGAAAGCAAACAAATAAGGGAGGGGAATAATATTCATGAAATGCTTGTAGAATACGGAAGGATAACAGCTATTTCAGGATTAAGAAAAATTCAAGATAAGGGAACTGGTTATCTTTCATTATTCCAACAACAGACACCGGGCCTTCGATTGCGGACAAATCCAACTCCGGGATTTATGGAAGGGATGCAGATATATATCCAGCAGATGCATCTTCCTGCGATGCTTGGCCTCAATCTGTTCAAATCCACATCAGCCTGATCTGAGAAGAAGTGTATCATCTACTTGACTTCAATGTCCTCGAATCTTATAAAAATTCGCCAATCAACCCAGTCACGCTTAATGCGTTCTTGATGGAAACACAATAGAAGCTAGATTTTATTGCAAAGCAAAACAAACTTGTAACAAGCAACCTGCACCGATACGTTTATGAGTGCTACTTTTAAGTCATCAATACCTTTCAGTTCGAGCGTCGGATTCTTGTGTATCAACGATTAGCTTAACCACGACCATATACCAACACATCATGAATCGATTAGTAAAACATGACTCAGTTAGGTAAAAATAACATCATCAATACACATATGTCCATGAGTTTGTGTTCTGATGTCCAGTATCCCCATAATTGTTATGGAGGAAAATTGGGATCAACAACTTGCTGAGTTTGGAAACGAATGTATCCATGGCAACCGTAACACTCAATTCCTCTTTAAGAACGTCTTCCTCAAGTAAAAAACTCATCGGAAACAGGTAAGTGGCAGTTGCATATGATTTTATCCTTGGAACACCGATCTCTAGACAGGAGGATTATGACGAAGGTGCGTGCTCGTGGTTGGCCGAAATATTTGAGCGCTCTTTAGAACCGTGTTTTCAAACTCGTGTTCACAGTGATTCTTCTCCTAGTAGCAGCTTCTGGATCTCCTATGTCTGCTACCCCACTTCGTGGCAACTTTGTTGACATCAGAGGGTCTGTAAATGATGTAAAGGGCACACATGATGAAGCGCATGCGGCGAATGATTCAACATCATGCTGCTTGAGAAAAAGGAATGCGAATGGGAGTGTGATCTTTTTTTTTTGGATTGCACAGGGAAATGCCACTGCTGCCCCCAGGACAGCAGCATTGACAAGAGAAACGTAGGCAAGACGACCCCTCTTTATGTAGTGTTGGTATTTGCGCTTTTGGTTCCCACTTTTTTCCATTGGAAGCAGTGTTTTCGAAATCGGATTGTAGATTTAGTCCACGACTATGAAGTCAAACAGATTCAACTGACGTTATCAAATTCAAACTGATTGTTCGAATCGAATTGAATTAAAATTTGTGTAAATACCCATAAATCTAATTGAAAAGCTTCTTTAGTTGCGGAGTAAGTTAGTTTTCTAGTTCATATAACATATACGGAGGAGTTCCACCGACTTTCAATTAATTTTTCACTAAAAAAAATTCTGTGCCCTTGCTGAATTTTGTTCGTGCCACCTATGTCCAGATTAGAGAAGTCCTCCCCCATCTCCCTACCTATCTCTGGCAAACCCTAGACAGTCGTCGTCTCCCATCCTTGGGGACTTCTTCATCCCCTTCCTTCCCTCAATCGCCTCTCACCTTGTCGACCTTCGCACCGCCTCCCGCTTTCAGGATCACCTCAGCAACGAGGACAACGACACAAATATTCTGCCATGACTGTCCTTGCGTGGAGGAGGCGACTGTGTGCCCTTGAAGGTGGCGGCGTAAACCCCATGCCCTCTTTTCCTCGTGAACTCCATGCCCTCGGTCTCCATCCTCCCTACCTTTTTACAACTGGCCTTTACGGTGGAGAGATGGAGATTTGGCCCTATCTATCGATCATCCATTCAGAAGGTCAATAAAACATAACTGATTCTATGCTACTAGGAAGAACCCAGGTCCTCAAGCACACCTCGGTTACAAGACCAGGGTTCCCTTTTTAGGGGAGTTTTGGTCCATTTGATCAATCTTCATATTATATGCATAATTACTTTTGGTTATTTCATATCAAGAGTCATTTGAGATGCTATGATCTTTCACTACCCTTTACCCTTCCCTCCTTCCGTCACAGCCTCAACCAACTAACTTTAACAAATCTATAACAAACTACTCCACCACAAGTCTTGTATTGAATATAATTTAAATATAACTTAAATTATTGTCCATTCATTGAGTATATTGTTTTAATATTATATATATAGGGCTGATCATGCGGGAGCTAAAAATTATGAGAGCATGAGAACAATGATTCTGAATCATTAGATTCTGTCATTTCTCTCCTGATTGATTGCAGGAGGAGAGAGAAGAGCAGAATCTAGTGGTCCAGATTCACTGCTATCATGCTCTCACAGTTTTTGACTCTCATAGGATCAACCATCTCTCTCTATATATTCATATGTCTAACATTAATGTTGCATATTAAAAATATATTATACATATATTATAAGACATGCACATTAGCTATGTGATATATATATATATATATATATATATATATATATATGTATGTATGTATGTATAGGATTTAATGGGGCTGCCCCAACATGGCTGCCCTGTCCCCTATTCGGCGTCTTTTTATTTTTTTTTGAAAAATATCCCCATGTATACTCACACATATATCCCTTCTATATACCATTCGAATTTCGTCAGAAATAGAGACTCCCATGGCCTCCATCGAGATAGTGTCGATTTAAAAAATCTTATGACCATTAAAAAATGACTGTCTAGATGGAGGTCGTAGGAGTCTCTGTTTCTGACGAAATTCGAATGGCATATAGGAGGGATATAGGGATGAATATACATGGAGATATTTTTCAGAAAAATAAAAAAGGCCGAAAATAGCGCGGGGCAGCCATGTTGGCAGCCCCAAGGGGGCAAACCCATTAATTCCATATATATATAGGAGTGATCCTGTGAGAGCATGAGAGCATGCATTCTGGACTACTAGATTCTGTCTTCTCTCTCCTGCTTGAATCTAGTGGTCTAGAATGCATGCTCTCATACTCTCACATGTTTTGGTTCTCATATGATCATATATATATATATATATATATATATATATATATAGGGGGCAGGGAGCCTGCACCCTAGGGTGTAAGAAACTCCCTACACCCACCCCATTTTTGATTGTTTTGTTTTGTTTTTTGAATTAAAAGTTGTGGGGATTTACTTAATATGTTGAGGGGAATATGTGTTTCAAATTTCATGCAAAACAAACATTCCTAACACGTTCATTAAGACATGGCCGATTTACAACAATTCCGAGACCGTTAAAATTGAGTAGTCCTGATGGAGATGATAGAAGTCTCGAATTAAGTTGAATTTGGAATAACAACATGGTGATACATGGTGATCTAAATCCCCCAAGGTTTCATTTCAAAAAAATCAAAAAATAATAAAAAATTAAGCGGGGTATAGGAAGTTTCCTACAACCACCGATGTAGGGAACCTTTTCCCATATATATATATAAGGTTGATCATGTGAGATCCAAAAACCATGAGAGCATGAGAGCAATGATTCTGGACTACTAGATTCTGCTCATCTCTTTTCCTCCTCTAATCAATCAGGAGAGAGAAGATAAATAGTGCTCCAGAATCACTGCTCTCATGCTCTCACAATGTCCGGCTCTCACAAGATCAGTCCTATATATATAAGGCTGATCCTGTGAGAGCCAAAATCTATGAGAGCATGAGAGCAGTGAATCTGGACCACTAGATTCTACTCTTCTCTCTCCTCCTAAAACTAATGAGAGAGATGAAAGAATCTAGTGGTCCAGAATCATTGCTTTCATGTTCTCATAGATTTTGGCTCTCACAGGAACAATCCCCCTCCTCTCTATATATATAGTGAGAGAGGGTTGATCCTGTGAGAGCCAAAACTTGTGAGAGAATGCGAGCAGTGATTTCGGACCATTGAATTTTGCCATCTCTCTCCTCATTGATTGCATGAGGAGAGAGATGAGCAGGATCTAGTGGTCCAGATTCACTCTTCTCATGCTCTCACATATTTTGGCTCTCATAGGATCAACCCTCTCTATATATAGAGGGCTGATCCTGTGAGAGCCAAAATCTGTGAGAGCATGAGAGAAATGGTTTAGACCACTAAATTCTGTCATCTCTCCTCTCATTGATTGCAGGAGGCGAGAGAAGAGAAGAATCTAGTGGTCCAGATTCACTGCTCTCATGCTCTCAGTTTTTGACTCCCACATGATCAACCCTCTCTCTCTCTCTCTATATATATATACATGAGGATGGGGAGCTTGCACCAAGTTGCATGTAATTTTACATGCACCGGGGCTTATATCTTCCACATTTTTTTATTTTTTGAAAAATATCACCATGTATATTCATCTATATGTCCCTCCAATATGCCATTCAAATTTCGTCAGAAACGGAGACTCATCTGCCCTCCATCTAGAATAGGCCGATTACAACAATTCTGAGACCGTTAAAATTACCTGTTCTAGATGGAGGCCACAGGAGTCTCTGTTTCTGACGAAATTCGAAAGACATATTGGAGGGATATATAGATGAATATACATGGTGATATTTTTCAAAAAAGTAAAAAAAATAGGAAAGATATAAGCCCTGGTGCATGTAAAATTACATGCACCTTGGTGCAAGCTCCCCATCCTCTCTCTCTCTCTATATAGGGGTGATCCCGTGAGAGCCAAAATATGTGAGAGCATGAGAGCAGTGAATCTAGACCACTAGATTCTGCTCATCTCTCTCCTCCTCCAATAAACCAGGAGAGAGATGACATAATCTAGTGGTCTAGAATCATTGCTCTCATGGTCTCACAGTTTTTTCCTCTCACATGATCAGCCCTCTCTATATATAGGGTTTGATGGGGCTGCCTCTATGTCATTTTTCTGTATTTTTTTATATTTTTTGAAAATATGACCACGTATATTCATTTATATATCTCTCCAATATGCCATTCAAGTTTCGTTAGAAAAGGAGACTCCTATACCCTCCATCTAGATTTGATCGATTACAATAATGTTTAAACTGTTAAAATTACCCGTTCTAGATGATGGATGGTATATGAGTCTCTGCTTCTGACGAAATTCGAATGACATATTGGAGGGATATAAAGATGATTATAATAGTGATATTTTGGAAAAAAATAAAGAATTGCGGAAAAAGGGCGCCAGGGCAGCCAACGGGAAGCACCATTTTTCCATATGTATATTTTAACTATATTTGAGTATGTATTTAATACATGTTTTAATCTATTTTGGTTCGATTAAGCCGGTTCAACCAGCTCTTTCCCTCCGGTTCGGTTCAGTCCTATTTTTAAGAATAACATATCATCATCCGGTTGAACCGGTTCGATTCAATTGTTCAATCCGATCCGACCCGACCTTTTCAATAAAATTTTCGATTCAATATCCGGATCGATTTAAAAAACATTCCCTCTAATCTCCTTTTCCTCGAACCATGGTGGTCCCCGTTGGATCGACACAACTTAACCATTGACACCATTGCAGTGGACGATGCATTTTGCTTATGACTTGCTTCATTTCAATAGGCATTACCTTTGTCTTGCAGAAATATTTGTTCTGATTACCTGTCTCCTTTCCTATCCAAAGCTGCAAAAGTAAAATACTGGCTGTCTCAAAGTAGCACATTATTGAGTTGTGATTTTATAAAGATTATGCTATGAATCTATTGTTACTGTAAATTTGTCTTCAACCACAAGATACCGTATTGTTTTTCCTACATAACAATGAACATATCGTCATTGTAGTCATTTATAGTAATGCTAAGAATTTAAAAATATCATGCTATGTATATATTGTTACTGTTCTATTACCAAGTTATCTTATACCAAATCCATCTCAATACAACAGAGTATTATTACTGTAAATGCATGAATGAAGTGGCATGCGTCATCTCTAACATCAACCGATGTATAAATGTAAAAAATGTATGTAACATATGTGGAAAACTATATGGAACATATGTAATAAAGCATCGACCAATATTAACATATGTAACATATGCTGTTAACATATGTAATAATGCATCAACCAATATTAACATATGTAACATATGCTGTTAACATGATCAACACGGCATACAATTAAGAGTAATAATCCGGATTAACAAGAATCAAATTAACAATATCACGTATTAGCAGATATATAAACATCTATAACAGATTCATAATCCAAATACAATATGCACGCAAGAATCAATAGAATCAATTGTAAATTATATTAGGGCGAGATCCAAGAAAGGCAAAGCAATGAACAAATTGCAGCAAACAAAACAGTAAATAAATTAGATAAGAGATCACCGAAGTGTCCATGAAATCAATTGTTCTTAAAGATGATATCACCCTCACACCAGTGCGAAGGGTACTAGTGAACCATTCGTACGATCTGCGCTCGCACACCGACAAGATCGTCCTGGAGAGTACATTAGAGAACTTGCACATGAGAAGAAGAAATGTAGGTCACATATGCGGTGGGAAAAACAGAGAGCAAAAGCGACGTGAAAGTTTCTTACGAGTGAAGAAAACAATGTCCAGGGGGATGGTATATGAAGACCTAGGACACAACTTTTCACTTTTCAAAAACGTCCCCAATGGGCGCCTCTTCGGGTTCTGAAATGACGTTCATATCAAAGCCATTGGAGTCGAGTCGAATTCCCTTAATGCGGTTGAATCACAATTAATCCGTAAAATTAATTTATTTGACCTGCTAATGAAACCCGCAACAAAAGTATCGAGATCCGAGATCCGAATTGACTCTCTTGAGCCCGAGCCATTGCCGGAACGGAGCACGCGCATGTCGTCCTCCATTCCTCCTCTCTACTATTACTACAAGAGCTTGGGGTATGAACTCATATATAAGCCCACCAAAAATTTAGAAACACTAAATGTGGTACTGAACTTCCACCTAAACCTCACCATATTTCAAATTTGAGAATTCCCAACTCTCCCTCCAAAGTCATTTAGTTTCCCAATTAAAACCGAATTAAAATCCAATGTAATTGTAGAGATTTATCAAATTTAAATCTAATTACAATTTACTTTAAATACAACAATCCCCATGAAATCATCAATTTCAAAAAAAGATTTAAAAAGAGTCAAAAGACATCTTTTAACTGCCACAGTTTAATTTCAGTAAAGGTACCTTCCGTTTTGAACCTCTACATGAGTTTATTACTTTCACTTTAACATGAACGAAGTGAATTACATCTTGAACTTCAGACCCTGTCGTTAAAGTATATGGTAGAAACGATAAAGTATTGTTCTTGGTACAATCTTCAAGGTTGGTGCTTTTATAGTCCATGCACTCTTATCCTATTTCATGAATGTAGTCAGGAAAGATTCTCTTCCTTTAGTTGTGACCCATAGTAACACTCACATAGCTGGCATTCTTCAGGGATACACTGCTAATATCCTGCAAAAAGGCTTGAATCCATTCAGAGCCTACGTCCTTCCTAAACTTGAAGCATAAATGGCACCCAGACTTTCAGGGATTACACACTCATGCATAAGTATTAAAATTAAGAGTGCCAACCAATTCTCCAAACATCTTATTATTATCACATTGAACTTACTTTGTGGGATCTCCACTCAGATAGGTTGGACTGCTACTGTAGAGGAACTCCCAACGAGTCTCAGTCCCATCCCAAGCCTAATCTTTAGGACTAAAGATCTATCAAGTCCCTTAGTCAACGAATCTGTTGTGTTGTCTTTGGATCCTATAAAATCCATAGCCAACACCCCTCAAGACACCAAATCCCTTAACATCTTAAGTCTGATTTGAATGTGTTTCCTTATTTTCGGATTAAACTTTGAGCTCTTAATCTTGGCAATTGTGATCATGTTACCACAATGTACCAAGATCGCAGAAACTGACTGGCCTAATATGCGAATTTCAGAAAGAAGTTCCCTTATCCATTCAACCTCAATTCCATTGGTGTCCAAAGCACACAAATCATCTTCAAACATAGACCAAGCTAGAATGGTATGCTTTACGGACTTTCAGAAGACTGAACCGCCTCTAAGGGTAAAACATACCCAGTAAACCATTACTCCCAAACTCCTCTATTTTTTCCATCCAACTTGCATCACTATATCCTTCTAATACATATGAATGTCTACCATAATACAAATTAAGGAGAATAGTTCCCTTCAAGTACTTCAATACTCGATCTAGAGTCTCCCAGTGAGTACGGTAAGGACAACTAGTGTATCTACTCAGCACTGCAATTAAGAACTAGATATCAAGTATCGTGCAATTTGCAAGATACATTAAGCTTCCTATCACTTGTAGATACCTTAGCTGAGCTACATGTAACCAACTTTTGTTCTTAAACTACGTTTTGGATGAATCAAATGGAGTGCTTAGAGCTTTGCAATCTTGATATCCAAATTTCTCAAGTACCTTCTCAACATAGTGAGATTAAAAAACTACAATCCCATCAACTGACCATGTCAGTTTGAGACCCAAGATCACATCTGCAACACCCATGTCCTTCTTCTCAAACTTGCTACTTAAAGAATTCTTTAGTCTCATTAATAATCCTCATATGTGATCCAAACAATAGTATGCCATCAACATATAGGTACAAAACAATACACTCATCATCTTTCACCTTGGAATAGATACATTTATCGGATTCATGAACATTAAACCCATATGATTAAATAGTTTTGTCAATTTTTTCATGCCACTTATTTGGTGCTTGTTTCAATAAATAAAGGGATTTAACAAGCTTGCAAATCTTTCCCTCATTTCCAGGAGTCACAAGCCCATCAGATTGATCCATATAGATCTCCACCTCAAGATCGTCATGCAAGAAGATGATCTTCATATCCATCTGGTGGATAGAGAGATCATATGAAGATGCCAATGATATGAGCATCCGAGTTGTTGTCATTCTAGTCCCAAGGGAATATGTATCAAAATAATCGATACCTTCCCTTTTTCCTAAAACTCTTAACAACTAATATAGCTTTATACCTTTCAATTGATCTGTCAGGTCTAAGCTTTCTCTTAAATACCTATTTGCACCCAATGGTAGAGCACTCTTTGAGTAAATCAATCAGTTCTCATGTTCTATTAGCCATAATGGAATCCATCTCAGATTTGACGGCTTCCGTCCATTATTTTTTCTTCAGATGAAGCCATGTAACTTAGTAGATCACCTCGATCTGGTAGATAACAAAGTCATTACCAGGATCCTTGGCTATCCGTGGTTGCTTACTCCTCCTTGTCTCAATCTCTTCTGAAAATTCATTGGATTCAGGTTGAGTTCCAACCGCCACATTTGTGATCCTTTCCACTTGATATGGAATAGAATATGGAGGAAAATCAATGTTCAGATTCTGAGGAATCCTAGTCTTAATAGGGAATACATCTTCAAAGAAGGTACCATGCCCGGTATCTCCGACCAAATTACCAAGAACCTATATGCATAGCTATTTTTCTAGAAACCTAAGAAGATCGCATCAACAGTTTTAGGACCTAGCTTCTTTCTCTTGTGTTCTGGGACTAACACCTTAGCGAGGCAACCCCACACTTTGATACACTTTAAGCTTTGTTTCATATTTCTCCAAAGTTCAAAAGGATACTTTTCCATATGTCTTGGAGGGACCTTATTCAAAATATGGAAAACAGAATTCAAGGCCTCTCCTCACATATAGGTTGGAAGTCCATAACTCTATAGGAGAGCGTTGATCATGTTAGTTAAGGTCCTATTTTTCTGTTCTGCTATCCCATTTGATTGTGGTGAATATGGGGCAGTAACTTCATGAACTATACTAAATAATTTACATTGTTCATCAAACAAGTTAGAAGTATATTCACCCCCTCTATCTGACCTAAGGCGTTTAAGCACTTTTCCTATTTGTGTCTCAGCCTCATTCTTAAATATAATGAATTTCTCTAAGGCTTTATTCTTGGTTTTCATTAGATACACATAGCAGTATCTATTTTCATCGTATATAATTTGATAAAGTATTTCTTATTGTCTCTAGTCAACACACCGTTAAACTCACAGATATTTGTGTGCACTAGATCCAATATCTCACTATCTCTAGAGACCAGACTGAAAAGACTTCATAGGTGTCCTTACTTGCATACAAATTTTACATTTTTGAGTTTTATCAACAATGTGTTTAGGATCCGAAGGTTATGGATAGAAATCTTAAGTACATCACGGAAGCGTGAAAATTGCATCATATGCGATCAGGAGCGACTAGTCATACTAGTTGTTCGGGACAGTGGAATTTTACAAAAATTTACAAAGATGTAACCACATGTTTCGAAAATACTTATCAAAATGTTTCATCAAGATAAAAAATGAGTTAAAGGAATACCTCTTAAAGCGTGGTTGCGATCGTTAATATCTAAAGTAAGAGATTATCTTGTCTCAAGTTCGATTCGGCGTAGATCGCACTTGAGGGCATGGGGATGAATCGCGTGCTTCCTGCAATTCAAGTTGAACTTTCAGTCCGGTCTCACGAAATTAAACATCTTTTTCACGATCAAGGTGCACCGAAGAGGATGGATATCCATGAGCAGTCGAAGCGACAACACAACAATGTAGCAATGATGATGATTCTCTCTATCACAAGGAGTGGTCATCCACATTTGAGAGAGAGAGAGGGTGTGTGATGAGAATGAGAGAGAGAGAGAGACCTGCAAAGTGTTGTAAAAAAAAGAGATGTGTTTGCCTCTTCTTTTATAGTATTATAGGAGTCCATGAATCACAATCATGTGAAACACGAAATTAATGGTTGAGATTGATTTGTGTTTCTATTGAATGACCATGATTTTGTTGTAAAAATACAACAACATCTAATTTAGATTAAATTTATATATTGAATACTCAACATAATTTAATTAGATCAATTAGGATAGAAGGATTAGGAAGGAAACCACCCACCTTCCTAAAATAGAGGGGTTGGCTACACTTGGAATGAGTCGAAGTGTGACCGTCCACCCTCTGTACATGGAAGGTGTTGGCCTTCTAATTACGTGAGATAAAATCTCACATAATCCTTCACATATTTACAACAATATTTTTGTAAAAAAATTCACAAAAAATAATTCCAAATTAATTTTGTGAATATTACAATCATGACATTAAATAGTGTGATTTTTACCTAATAAACCCTATAATCTTCGCCAATCACCTCCACGACCTTTGAAACAACCTAATTCCTCCCTCGACCCCGTAAACTTGCTAACCCTTACCCTACAGACCCTGTGGTTAACCCCCATCCATTTACCTGTTAAAAATAACCGGATTCTGTTATGTTCTTTTACATTATACCTTTTTTGTTTAACAATTTACATTGAGTTCCATTCCTCCTCCACCGCCTCCTCCACCCCTTCTCTGCTCCTCCTGCACCTACGCCACAACAGGGACCTCGCCCCCTCCCCACCTCCGCCGCAGCAGGGATCCTCTCCCCCTCCCCCACCTCTATCGTAGCAGGGACCCTTGTCCCCTCCCCCACCTCCGTTGCAGCAGGGAACCTCGCCCCTCCCCCAACTTCGTCGCAGCAGGGACCCTCGCCCCCTCCCCCACCTCTGTCGCAATAGAGACCCTCGCCCCCTCCCCCACCTCTGCCGCAGCAGGGACCCTTTCCCCCTCCCCCACCTCTGCCACAGCAGGGATCTACACGTGTATAAAACTATCTCATGTTTTTTTGGGTTCTTCTTATATATCCACCATTCGTGAAGCAAGTCTCCATCTTCGGACCTTCATCTCCAGTCACAGTAGAGATGTTGTTCTTTGAGGCAATGACAAGAGGAGGGCTGAGCTTTAGGTGCGATCCTGGGACCCTTGTCCAAGTAGAAGATCTCCCCCGGGCTCCGCTGAGCTTCACGACATGTCGTCATCCATTTGAAGCAAGGACCCTTGCTTCAATAGAGCACAAGCGTCAGGCCACTATCGTTAATCCTTTCAAGACTTACATCTCTCTTGTTCCCTCTTCTTCCGTTCTTTTCCGTTTTCCCGTCATGGTCTTTTCTTCTTCATTTCTTTGTAGCAACTCACAAGTGCATGTTCTTCGTCACCTTAGTTACCCCCTTCTTCTAATCTCTCAGCTGTTCCTGTGCAACCCATTTCTGTGCACCATGCTGACCTGATTATGCCTTCACCTCATCTTATTTCATTTCTCGTTTTAACTCTCACAATCTCGTCACTTCGTCGCTCCTCCCCTCAATGATGCTGGAGCACAACACGCACACCACCATTCCACAACTCCCTGCTTTCTGAGCTTGTCACCTCAAGTAACCCCCTGCTAATCCATTGTTGACTGAGATCTTCGAATTTCGAGCACCCATCATCATTGGAGGTAGTCCTAGAAAGCCACACTGGAAAAAGAAGGATTTAAGGAGGTGGAAGATCCACCATACAATGCACATATGATTAGATTAACCCATGTTATATTCCTCAAGTAAAGTAAAAGTAACGACAGGGTCTGTGGGGTAAGACGGAGCAAGTTTACATGGTTGTGGGAGGAATTAGGTTGTTTCAAAGGTCATAGAGGTAATTGACAAAGATTATTGGGTCTGTCGGGTAGTGAGTCATATTCGCACATCTGAAATAAAATGTTAATTGTATTTCCAATTAATTTCCAATGAATTCAATTCATATTAACAATTAATTTGTGTATACTATTTATAATAAGCTCTCTCTAATATATTAGTAATCACATTTATAATATATAAAAATAACATGGATAGTACTATCCACTTTATTCACATCCTTGACAACTAAATCACATTTAATTATCTTGAATCATCATTCTCATGCAATTAAATAATATGAATCACCTTGAGTCATCATTCTCATGCAACTAAACAATATGAATCACACTTACATTATTCATGATAACTAAATCTCATTTAATTATCAATTTCTCAATGCTAGGATACACAATTCATCAATGTAATTATTCTTGAATTCTTTCAAGAATAATGCTCTTTCTACGTGGATACTTTTTTTTAAAACCTGGTTTTCGCAGCCCAGATAGCTGCTTTTATTTCTCCAAAAGGTATTAGAACAAGAGGGGCCCTTCATGGGGAGTTACAAAATAATGGCCGTCAAAAACAGAATACAGAACAGGACAGGGGGGGAGACAGATTTCCAGATTTAATTGTTACTCATTGGGCTCATCATCAGACATTAGAAATACTTCCTCCACTTTTTCCAAGTATGGTATTTTCTGTTGCTTCTTCGAACAACACCCTTGGCCTTGAACAGACCTTTAACAGCTATTGACTTTTTCCTCCAAATCCCAGTGCAGTAAGCTTCCGCATCCAGAAAGCAATTATTCCACAGAAGTGTAGTAACACCAAGTTCTCTTGTATGCGCCAGTTCTAGAAGAGAGTTCCATCTCCAGTCTTAATGCCATAGAGTGAAAAAGGAGATGTAGAGAAGAGCTTCTTCATGACCTTTTCTAAATATGTCAAAAAAGCAACCAAAAAGATTAAGATCTTCTCAAAACTCTAATCAGAAATTAGATATAACAAAATTGTAAATTGGGTACTTAGCTTCTGTGCACACATCCAAATGGATGCGTGCACTTCCTTAAGCCCTTGCCAAGGAATATATCCAGGCTTTAAGCACCCCAATAGACAAGCAGTTCATAAGGACCTCTTTTTTTTAAGACCCTTCTCCAGCAACCTTTTATTTTCCAACCATTCATAAATCCAACTCTGACTCCTCAAGCTTTGGATCCAATTAACTTGTAACAACCATACTAAAGTATAGCTCCTAATGATAACCTTTCCCTCTGCATCCAAGAAATTGTTCTGAAGGAGTAGCAATGCTTCAAATAATTCTTCCAAAATTCTTTTTGCGTCTTCTAATCTCCATTCCAACAGCTTCCTTTCAGTTATATTATCCAGAAAAGATTCGATGTTCCTTTGACAGGGAAGACCTTTAATAGAAAAATAGAAGTTTTCATATTTCTTCAATTTATCCAGTTCTAGTGAAACTACCCCATCCTTCACAGGAGTATAAATTGTTTCCCTCAAGAGAGAGCATTTTAACAAGTCACATAAATCAGGAGTCAAAATATGCTAAATATAATTGTTATTACTCCTTATATCAAATTCAATCAAGAGATCCCAATAAGATTGGTAGATGTAAATAGAGGTCATAAGACCTACATCTGCATTATAGACTTCATACCAATACTCCGATAAGTCCAGGTACGCGCTACAGACATTTAAGTACATATCCCAAGCAGACTTAGTATGGTCAACCAACAGCGAAATAGTTCTGCTCATGAGCACAAAAAATAGAGCTGTAATAAAGGATAGACTTTCATCTCTGTTAAAATTATAAATCCAGTATAATGATTTGGAGATAAGGACATTGCGATTGTACGTTCCATGTATAATGACTTGGATATTGAGATCATATGTAAAATCCATATCTCTGGGACCTCTCATAGATGCTTGATTAAATCAATGTCGTAGATCAAATCTTCTCATTGCATCTGAATCACATTCTTATCAATGTCCAACATTTGGACTAAGATTAGATTACTTTTCTATTGAGAGGAGTCACTAAAATCCAATTTGTTTCATCACTCACTCGGAATGAAAGAGTCATGGTTATACAATCGTTTATGATCACATCACCCTCGAGTATTCCTAATACCTGTACATCCTGCATACCGGAAGACCTAAAATATACCCGAAGATATAGATCAATTTTATACCATCATATTCAGGGTTTTATCATTAAGGTTCTCATTTGATCATTGGGAATGATTTGCAATAACATTTATTGCATAATAGCTTGCCTTGGGCTCGTATGTCTAACAATCTCCCACTAGTTCAAAGAACCATTAATGAGCTAACCTTTTAAACCCACACTCATGTGCTAATCATAAGCTATTTAGAAAAATAGCTTAGTAAGTTGACCAGTCACTGTTCCTGAGAGACTACGCTAAGTTCTTTTACAATACTTCATATCTTCTAGTAACAATGCTCGCATCCAATGCGAATATTCTCTTGCAACTAATACTCAATCTTGTTAAAGTAATTATAATGTTTTTAACATTAAAATTCTATAATCCTTATAAATAGTATATAATTTCAATTATCCTTATCGGAATTTCCTAGAGATCTTCATCTCCTAAGACTAAGATTCAATTTTAAGTCTTATAAGGAATCTATAGTTACGTCCTTTTAGACTACTATCTATAAAGTCTTAAGTTCTCAAAGATAATATTTTGAGATCACTATCTCAAGAGTCGTACCTTCTTTAAAGATATTGTTATTTCTGTAGTCAAGTGTTTTATCCCCATAGTAGGATTAGTAACGATTTAATACTCCCACTGCATGGCAGACATTTGGCCTTTGTACACATCTAGCACACACCAAGCTTCTAGTAATCGATGCACAAGGGTAAACACATTTTAGCATTCACTTCCTCAACTCTTTGAGGTTCTATCCCTTTAGATAGGTCAATACCATATCTTAAGGGAAAGAAGCTTTTCTTGGGTTTTTTCCAAAAAAATGGAACTTGTCAAGAAAAATTATGAAGGGCCAATCTGATTCGATAGATATTTTCTAGGCCTCTTCTGAATTTAAAGTTAGAATTGTTTTGTTTTTTGAACTTAAAATCCCATATAAATTATAAAAACACTTTAAAAAATACTGAAAATAGAGAAAAATATTTGAAACTAAAAATACCTAATTTTATTTATTTTGATTTTGTTTATCATAAAAACACTCTTTCATCTCTTTTTATCTCTCTCACATGTATTACCTTATATTTTATTTTGAAAATCTAATTAGAACATTTTCAAAATAAAAAACACATAAATAATATAAACATATTTAAAACCTCATAAAATTCACCTAAAATTCAAAATCCTAAAAAATTTATAAAAATTAAAAATAAAAAAACATAAAACCCAAAAATAAATCATTAACTTGTATTACTAATTAGCCTATTTTTGTCTCTATCCCCATTTCACATTATCCGTGGCTCGACACTCTACACACACTTGAACCTATACATATTTTGTAGAGTTAAAATAAAAATTCTAACTCACATCACAATGTTTTATTCATCCATATTGTTGGTTTAACTTATTGTTCAATCGTTACAATGATTATGTATCCGCCTTGTCAAATATCGCAGAACGTGCTTAGATCTTGTTCAACAAATGGCACCATTGTTGGGGAGTGCAATGGCTCGGGTATACTTGCTTATAGCCATTTTTTATTGATTATTTTCCATATTAGCTCTTTATTTCTTTCATTATTTTGTTTATTATTTTATGTTACATGTTTCTCACACATCTCTTATTTGAATTTATTGCAAGGGCCCACAGAGCAAGGGAGGCATCTTTGGATAGCTGATGCATCCACGTGACTTAGAGGCCGGCTATTCAGACTAGACACAAGAGAGAGCTTCAGAGGAGACTAAGAGTGTTGAGAGAAATTAGCGTTAGTTATATTTCTTATTAGAGAGAGAGTATTTGAGCATTGTAATAGACACTTAGATATAGATTATTTATTTGGGGTCTGTTTCGCCAAGTGCTAGTGCACTTGGGGGACCCCATCGGATTTTATCGGCTTTTGTCTTGAGTTTATTGCTTCTATCTTACTCTCCCTAATTTTCTCTTTATTTTTATTTGTTTCTCGAGATTTGTGTGTTTTCTCCATATTTTTCTTTCATGTTTTTGATGATTGAGTCCTTAGCCTTAAAATTTTCCTGATCGAGTAATTTATGTCCTAAGCCCTAATTATATCATGTGCCTATAGTCTTATATGCTTGGACTTTGATCAAATTTAATGTTGCTTCATGAAAATAACAATTCATGTCTTACAACGATTTTAATCGTTGCATTGAATGTAGTGTAATTTCAATTATTGTCTAGCATCCAGCATGGAGAGCATTGGGAAGTGAGGCGAGCCCTTCTGACTTAGGATTCATCATTGATTTTCAACTTGCATTTCTTTCCAACATCTCCCCTGTTTGTGATCACATAGGAAGAACAAAGGAAATCGAGAACTTCCTTATGCCTTTGCATAAAAATAATCAAAGCAAGTGAAAACAAAAAAAATATTGCTAAGACAATTTGACCTAACTAAAATCAATTAACGAACATCATTATCTTAGTTCACAAAGCCCTCACTGTTTTCAAGTACCTTCTATACTAAGTGAGGCGCGACACTTAAGGATTAGAGCTGAAAATCCTGCCTAGATACTACCTTGTTTATGGCTTGGTCACGTGCAATACTGGTGCTTCTATCAGTGCGTGGGATAGTAGGGTAAAGTTTTCTTATGAATTCGATATGAAGTATTGAGCATAGAGGAACTACGATGATAAGTCCCTGTCTCATCTTGCCACGTCTGAGTAGGGGCAATTTTGCTTGCAGATTTGATCCGAAGAATTTGATTCATCATATCGTCATCCTTTTCCCCTAATTCTTTGGCTGAGTAGTTGGCCCAAATACGATAATAATGATCATTTAAGAAGTACATGTTACAAGTTACAAAGGAAGTGTAAAGTACATGGTAATTCTCGGGTTAGTATTCACTCTCCTATAGGGATAAACTTAAGAACTAAGCTTGAAAATATTGCCTGAAAATAACAATAAAATTTCCAAGATAATCATTGAACTCTTTCGACTTCATGTATTGAGTTCGTGAATCAACCCTTGTTTTGAGGTTTGTTTGGTTCTATCAGGTAAAGACCAAAATTCTAGTACATTTTCCCACTTTCATCTAGACTTCTCTTCTTCTACTTCTTATTCTATCTCGCTCCATTCGAGCCTTCTTTTCTCAATTTCTCTTTAATTATTTTTCTTCAATTCCATGCTCCCCTTCTCAATCATCACAATATTTTTCTTGATCATCACCATGTCGCATTCTGGAGGATTTTATTTGAAATCTGCAAACACCCACATCGAATCTTAGATATCGACATCTCTGACTCTTCGGGATGATTTTAGAGAGTGGTGTTCGACTTTTGCAAACTTCTTTCTGGACTCCATGTTCTTCAATCCACCTAGGATTCGAGATGACTCTCTTCCTGAATTCTCTTCTTTCACTACTCTTATGTCACCAGTAAATACATTCTTTGAGATTGACTGTAATCTCGAATTATCTTTTCAGACTCCATTATTTCTAGAGACTGATTGAGGCCCATTTCCCAATGCAGATCACAAGCCTGATCTAGAGTTAGATTGCAACACTGATTCTGATATGGATCCTTAAAGACATGGAAAGATTCAAGGTTTAGGTCAGATTGTAGATCAAAATAAAGTCAACAACAAGATGCTCGCCTCCATCCAGGCGATCCAACAACATCTAACTTATCAGGCTAATTCCCAAGCCACTTTCAGGGAGATGCTTATGGAAATGATGAGAGGGGGAGAGAAAAATGAGGAGGAGGAGGTGATGAAGACCAGCATGGAGGAGGCAAAGATAGAGTCGCATGAGGAAACAATGGTGGAGCCGATGAGGAGAGGGAGGAGCATAAGCTGACTATGAAGGAGACATATAACTCTGGAGTAGAGAAGATCACCAAGTGGATTTGTATACCACATATCCACTATCACTTTAAACTCAAACCATCACTTCTCCATCTTCTACCAACCTTTCAGGGCAACACAAATAAAGAACCCTACACCCACTTGCAACAATTTAACCATATCTGTGGTACCATGCATTATGCCAGCATACCTTTTGGAGGTTATGAAGATGACTACCTTCATGTTTAGCCTTCAGGGCAAGGCTTTATACTGGATCAATAACTTGGGGAAGGTAGTGACAACCTAGGAAGAGCTGAAATCGGCTTTCCAACACAAATACTATTCTCATTGTCATCTGAACCAAATGAAAGCTATCATTTCAAACTTCTCATAGTCGTTCCATGAGCTATTTCATGATGCAGGGGAAAGATTCTGTGATCTACACGAAAAGTGCCCCCATCATGAGAGGCCGAAGACCTCCTTGGTCAAAAATTTCTTCGAGGGATTACATCAAGAGAGCCAGCAGTTGTTATATGTTGCATGCGGTGGATCACATTTCAACAAGGATGAGGATGTCGTATGCCAGACTTTTGAGGAGATAGCTGAAGGATCAGTAGCCCTATCTTCATCACGTGCATTCTGGAAGATTCCTCATATATCTACAAGCCCATCAACATGGCAACATCTCATTTTGAAGAGGACATGAATGAGACATCCAACCTGAGTATCATCGGGAACCACCTGTCCAAGGTGGTCATAATTGAGAAAAGGTTACAATACCTCGAGAAACTTAATGTGATCGAACAGAGAACCAAGAAGGTAAACAAGCTTTACATCGAGCAGTTTCCACCACCACCCTTGTAGATTCAATAAATGAACGTGGGCAATAGAACAATATATGACCTGTCCTGGACAACAACACCAGGGTCAGACATTGGCCAACCGTCCATTCCTCTAAAATCAGGGTGGGCGGAGTTTCCAGCAGCACCAGCAAAACCGGCCACAATACCAGCCTCTACAAAAGTCGTATTCTTGGATACATAATTTTCTCCATCCATCATACCGTCAACCATTCTATTAGCAGCAACTGGTTGCTCCATATCAGATCCACATCCCTCATCCTTGATATTAGTATCAACAGTACCCTCCTCATCAATTTTAGAATTACCAGCAACCGCCTTCATATTATCATTCGCATCAACATCAACTTCCTGAATCTTATAAAGGTCATGCTTTTAAACCTAGCTCTGGACTGCTTGGCTCAAATAATCAAGAACATGAACGAGATGAGACAGAAGCTTGATGACCTCATTGTTGCCAAAACGATCATACCAACATAGGTTGAACAAACTCTAACAATTTCCACCGCAAGGAGAAGGTAGACTGTAATGCCCTATCACCACATGAGACAAGTATAAATGCTTTTATGTTGTCAAGTTTTATAACTCTCAGGAGCGGGAGGACCTTGGAGCCGACTACTACAACTAAGGGGAAAATTAAAGCTTCCGTGGATGAGTCTTCAACAACGTCAGCTGATCCTGTACTGTGCCTTGGGGATGAGGAAGGAGGATTCATATCAAATTAGAAAATCTAAAAAATGAATAAAAAAAGTTAGACACAAGCAATAACAACTGAGATTGAGCTGATGCAACCAAGGAGATGCCAGCACCTACAACAGATCCCATGCGAGCCGATGAAGCTGAGTTTCATGTTTTTCATTTTCCTTATGTATTGGATGATTGTATCCCTCCTAATCATCCTAATGTAAAAGTCGAATCTGTTATCAATGAGAAAAATGTTGATTTTGTAAATATGTCATTGCCCTTTCTATAAGCAATGAAAAACAAAACAATTAGAAAATTAAAAACAACTTTGTCTAATCCTGTCAATGTGGAAATATTGAAAACATAATGCTTGAGATGCCACTACTAAAGCCATGTAATACAAGCCTAATGTGAAAAAAATGATTGAAATAGGAATTTAATCAAAGCGTCAACTGCACAAGAACTAACACAACAGTGCAGAAAAGCATATCCTGACCATGGTGACTATGAACGTGGTCAGCAACCTCCCACCAAAGAAAAAAGATAAGGGAACACACTTAATCCAATGTGTAATCTTTAATCACATATTTGATCGCACTCTACTTTATAGTGGTTTTTCTATCAACTTCCTACCAACTTCCCTCCTCAAGGAATTCAGGCTTGGTCTGCTGAAATCTCCCAGGATGATCCTTCAATTTTCTGATCGATCCATTAATCAACTGCTTGGAATATTAAAAATGTTATCGTAGTGGTTCAGGGTATGCAATTCCTAGTGTACTTCATTGTCCTGGACATTGATTCCTCGATACTGTTACTCCAGACACTAACCATACTTGGTCGGTCATTCCTCCGAACAACTGAGGTGGTAGTTGATTATGGATATGGAAAGATCACCTTTCACTCCAGCAGTGAGAAGATAACCATACAGATTCTTGTTGAACCTTATATCCAAGAGAGAACAATAGAGAGAAGAGTACCTATTCATGCAACTGATTGTGAATCATTGAAGATATCAGAGATAAAAATGTTTTATGGAATGGCATTGATACCCAAGAATTCCTCTTCCTAGAGGAAGACCAAGAAAGCACAAACGAATTTCACTCTATTGCACCTCCATTTATTTCAAGAATGTCCATTCAAAATTGAACAAGAGGAAATAAATGCATATATGTTCGATGTTTCACTATCTAAACCACAAGTAATCGAGGTGGACAATAAAACATTAACAAAACATGCATCGACCACTAGTATAATTTCTGAAGTGATTGAGAAGCTGATTCAGATTCCACCTAAGATTAAGCATCATCCGACAAATATAAGGTATGCCTTCCTTACGGGAGAGCCTGAACAGTATCGGGTCATCATCAGTTCATGATTGACCGTTGATCAAGAATCTTGCTTGCTAGAGATTCTAGAGGAAAATCGCTAGTCTCTTGGCTGGCATATTTCAGATCCTTGAGGGATGAATCCAGCCTTGTGTTCACACCACATCAACTTATAGGATGACAATAAGCATTCTTATGAGTTTCATCGTAGGATGAACCCTAATAATGAAATGATGTGAGGATAGCTACATCTATCCCATTTCTGATCAAAATGGGTGAGCCCATTGCACATGGTCCCAAAGAAAGCCAGGATCACAGTTGTTACTATTGACAAAGGAGAGGAGATTCCAACCTGAGTACCTATGTCATGGTGTTTTTATGTAGATTGCTGATGCATGAACTCAACGACCAAGAAAGAGAACTATCCACAACCCTTTATTGACCAGATTGTCAAAAGACTGGTAGGGAAAGATTTCTTTTATTTCTTACATGGTACTCTGTGTATAACCAAGTAGAGATCTCTCCTGAGGATAAATAGAAGGAATACTACATTTACTTGTTCATTTGACACATTTGCCTTTTGGTGGATGCCCTTTGGATTGTATAACACCCCTACTACATTCCAGAGGTGTATGTTGGATGTGTTCGTTCACATGGTGGGTAGTTTTCTGGTTGTTTTCATGGATTATTTTTGAAGGATGTGGAAGATCCTTAAGCGCATCATGGAAGCATGAGGATCGCATAATATACGATAGGGAGCGACTAGTTGCACTAGTCACTCGAGACAACGAAATTTAAATATTTTCAAACGATGAAAACACATGATCCAAGAACACTTCTCGGATCGTTTCATCTAAACCACAAACAAGTATTAGGTTTACCTCTTGAAGTGTGGTTGCGATTGAGTCTCTAAATGAAGACACCTACTATCTCTAGTCTGATCCGACGAAGGAGACGCTCGCGGGCACGTTGATGAAACGTGTGCTCCTTGCAATCCATGTTGATGATCCAAGAGACGAATCTCCTAATCTCGTCACATGAGATCCGATGTCTTCTTTACTAGCGAGGCATACTGAAGGAGACATATATCGATGAGCAAACAATCCAGCAACATAACGATAATGCTGCGATGATGGCGACTCTCTCCAAGGCTCTATGATGGACGGCTACAATGAGAGAGAGACTTGGCATATAGAGAATTAGAGAGAGAGAGAGCATATGTTATTCTCTTGTAGGAACTTGAAGAGCAAGGGGCAACTCTTCTTATTTAGTATTTTGGGAGTTCTTGGATCTCAATCCATGGACTATACAAAACCAATGGATGAGATTGATTTGTGCTTCTTTCAATGGCCATGATTTTATTGTAAAAATATAATAATTAATTAAATTTAATTTAAATATATATTGAAAAATCAATATAAATTAATTCTAAATTAAATCAATCAAGCATGGAAATAATGGGAAGAAAGATTGCCTCCTTCCATTAGGGGGGGAACGACCACCCTTTCCTAACGGGAATTGGTGGCCATCCATCTTCCCTAGTAGGAAGGTGGCAATCTCCATGTAATCTCATGAGATTACATTATCCAAGGAAATCTCCAATATTTACAATAAAACTTGTTGTTAATTATTCCACGAAAATAATTCACAATTATTTTGTAAAGATTGCAATCATGTCATTGGAAATTTGTGAATCACATTCACAACCCAAAATAAAATGTAAATTACATTTTCAATTAATTGTCCAATGTGAATCCAATTCACATCAACATTTAAATTGTAAATGTTATTTACAAATAGTTCTCTCTTATATATTATAAGTTACATTTATAATATGTATGATTAATATGGATAGTGATATCCACATTATTCATATCCATGATAATTAGATCACATTTAATCATCTTGGATCTCTATTCTCATATGCCCAAATAATATGAATCACATTCACATTATTTACATCTTTGATAATTAAATCACATTTTATTATCTTAGATAACTCTCCTTGTAATATGAATCAAACTCATATTATTCATGATAATCAAATCACATTTAATTATCTATTTTCTCAATTCTTAGATACACATATCAACACTGAAATTATACTTGAACTCTTTCAAGGATAACACGCTTTCTCCCCGGATACATGGAGATAAGGACAGGGTGATTATATTGTTCCACGTATAGTGACTTGGATATTGAGATCACATCTCAAATCCAGATCTTGCAGACCTCTCATAGATGCTTGATTAAATCGAGATCGCAAATCTAATCTTCTCATTGCATCTGAATCACATTCAGATCAATGTCCAACATTTGGACCAAGATCTGATCACGTCTCTATTGAGAGGAGTCACTAAAATCCAGACCCATTGCATCACTCCCTAGTAATGGATGCGTCATGGTTATACAATCGTTTATGATTACATCACCCTCAAGTATTCCTAATACATGTACATCCTGCATACTGGAAGACCCATAGTAAACCCCAAGTTTTTAGATCTCTTTTAGACTGTCTCCTTCATGGTTTTATCATTAAGTTTCTCATTTGACTATTTGGACTTGGTATCGATCATATACTTTCCAAACACATATATCATACCCATGTGTTGATCATATACTTTTCAAAAGCATATATAGCCTACAAATTCAGTCAAGCTTCCAAAGCGAGACGATCATGCATGGAAATTTGATTCTTCTTAATATCTCATGAGTGAGCTCATGTCTTTCGGTTTAGTAAATGAACCAGTATGATCCCTTTGAAAGATCATATTACTCATATGCCCTTGTATGCACACCAGCGTGGGTATATAGACCTTGATTAGGTCATCAACCTATTGGTCTGCCAAATGTACATACTCAGAAAGCATTAAAACATCTGTCTCCAATCAGAGGAAGTGTGCCTATATCATAACAACATAGGACATATGACTTTGGTTATCTTGATCTCGTTAAGTCAACTCTTTGACCTAACTAATCTAACACCTCTGAATCTCTGTTACTATGCAGAGGACCTGCATCGATTGGTCAGTCAGATATCAGCGTTTAGAGAAAGGATTTTCATCTCCTTCTCAGGCTAGAGATCCTTTCTTTATAATCATTTGACGGTGCTTGGTGAGTCCTCAATCTAACTCTTTAGATATTCATCCAAGCACGACCCATTATGATTCCGCGATTGAATCAATAGTTGTATGATCATTAAGATGGCCATGGTACGTTACCCTAAATGTACCAAGGGACCTATTATACAAATTAATTATTCTTCATTTCATATCAGGGAATGATATTCACAATAACATTTAATGCATAATGGCTTGTCATGAGCTCGCATGTCCAACAATCTCCCACAAGCCCAAAGAGATTAATGGCCTAATATCTAAACCCACACTCATGTGACAATCATAGGCTATTTAGAAAAATATCTAGGTAAGTTTATCAATCACTTTGTTCCCAAGATACTATGCCAGGTCCTTTTACGACACTTACATATCTGCCAGTAATAGTGCTCACATCCAATGCGAATGTTGCATCTTATGCAACCAATACTTAATATTGTCAGTTATAGTGTCCGTGACACTACAACTCAATCATTATTTTAAACAATATTTTCATTATCCTTATCAGAATACCCTTATTCATGGAGATCTCTATCTTCTAAGGTATATGTAGTTAAGACCTTCGAGATCATTATCTATAAAGTCTTAAGTTCTTGAAGATAAGGCTTAGAGATCACTATCTCTAAAGTCTTGTCCTCTTTAAAGATATTGTTATTACTGCTATTAAGTGTTTTATCTCTATAGTAGGATTAGTAACAGTTTAATACTCCTGCTGCATGGCAGATATCCGACTTTCGTACACATCGAACATACACTCAGCTTCTCATAACTGATGCACAAGGGCAAGTATTTTTAGCATTCACATCCTCAACTCTTTGAGGTGCTATACCCTTAGATAGGTCAGTACCATATCTCATGGAAAAGAAGCATTTCTTGGGTTTTTCCAGAAATGGAAATATTCAAGGTGCATCACTAATTTGATGTTCCAATACCCACTTTTCATTGCTTCAGAACAACTTCAGAACTGAGATCTAAGAGATATACTTGAGATCATATCTCAATGTATGGAACAACCAGATTATAAAACACATCATCATCCTTATATCATTTTAAATGATTAGGATATCATCTACATTTAGCATGATAAACACAATGGCACTCCCGCTAAGCTTCGCAAGGTTCATCAAGATTCTACCTGAAATCATAACCCTTATAATTTCATAAATCATGATGTTCCAACTACAAGAAGCTCATTTGAGTCCACAGATGGAGTTCCTTAGCTCGTACACCTTGCTTTCCTCAACCATGAAGCCCTGGGGCTACTTCATGTTAATATCCTCAAAGATGTATTCATAGAGGAATGCAATATTGACTTCCATCTTGAAGATGTCAAAGTCAAGTTGTGTACCTATAGTTACCAATATTCTAATGGGTTTAGGCATGGTCACTGGAGAGCAAGTCTCATCGCAAGCGATATCTTCTATTTGGTGTGTATTTTGTGGATATGAACCGTGCTTTGAAGGTCTCTACTTTCTCATTCGGTTCCCTCTTTCTCTTGAAGATCCATATACACCTTAACATGTCTTAACCATATAGGTGGATCCTCGAGGTCCATATACAACACTTGTATATGAAGTCTACATTAGACTTTATTGCTAACATCCATCTTTCCATGTCATGATCCTCAAAAGCTTCATCATATGAACTAAGATCATTGTCAGACTTAACTGACACATGGAATCCATCTTCAAAGTAATTTGAAGAGGTATGAGTGTTCCATGTTAAATTATCCCTTTAGTTTCCGATTTCGAGAGCTACATTATCTTCACAAGAATAAATGAGTTCCTTCACTTCATTTTCTACTTGGTTCTTAAGAGATTCGTCCTCTAAGAATCGTATCCTTAGAGATGAAATCTTTTAAGAATCTCAAGGTCATAAAGTAGGTATCCAATATCATCCTTTATTTTCCTAATGAAGTAGCACTCTCTGGTGCTAGATTCCATCTTACTTGCATTCATGACAAAGTTATGGACCAAGAAACCCTAAATCATAAAGTGTCCAACCTTAGGTTAGGTTCCAAACCAAAGCTTATGAGGATGTTCAGGTTTAGATTTGCATGGAATCTTATTAAGGATATATATTGTAGTCTCTACTACATATATATGTTGGAAACCAATATGTAACTATGCTAAAATTCATCATTGATCAAGTCATGTCACATATGATTCAATTGTATCTCCCTATAACTCCATTGAGTTTAGTTGCATTAGGAGGATTGAGATAGGAATGATATTCCTTTCTCCATAAGGTATTCTTTGAATTAATCCAATATGTACTTACTACCTTGATTAGATCAAATTCTTTCATCTTCCTTCAAACTTTGGTTCTAAACCAACATTGTTAAATCTTTGAACATTTCAAAGCTTTCTAATGTGAAGGGAAGAAATCTCATATCACAAATAATCATCGAATGATATCACATATCATTATGTTTATTATGATACAAATGATCCACATACATCAATATGTATGAGATCTTGAATATCTTGGCATCTTACACCATTACCAAAGAAGGGTGCATTGGACATTTTTACTTTGATTTCAATATTCACAAGTATGCAGACATTCTGAAGCTTCGTCTCTTACCAGTTTGTTGATCTCATCAACAAACATATGTCCAAGTCTTGATTCCAGATCATTGTCAAATGATCTCCTCATCCTCCTCTTAAAAGGTTTAACTTCCAGTATTAGAAATGTTAATGAACCATTCATTAATATCTAATTGAGTAGAGTCCTCTTAGAAGTTAGATTACTATATGAAATATATCCATCATAAATCTTTATGATAGGTCTATCCCAGAATTCATGTTTATTCCCAAAGAATTTATAAATAAACAGTGAATGTATTCTAGTATCTAGGTCATAGAGACATTCTCTAAGACTAATGACTCTCCCACTGAAAACATGAAGTCTATCCATTCAATAGAGATTGTTGCAACAATTGCATCAATATCCATGTGGATGACTATTAAAGCATAAGATCAAATTTTCCAATCTTCTAAAACATATGCAACCAAATGCAAATGTCATTAGAAGAATGAGATACAATTATTAGACTTTGATCTTATCTAGTAAGAAAGTGGATTTCAATGATTATATGTAGATGTTAATATTCTCATGCACTATCTGGATCCTTCTCTAAGGATCCTAGATAGAGTTGATAGTCATACTATCAACATATCAACTTATTGCGGTATTGGCATTTATCCAACTCTTTGGATGTCATATGGAAATTAGAAGTACAATCAACTCCTTGAATTTCCTTCTTGCTTGGGTCAGACCCATGCTTCCACTGCGCTATCTTCATCTATAAACAACCATTGCTTAAGACAAAGGATCTCTTATGTTGAATTAAAGGATTTTAATCTAAGAATATTTCAACATTTATACCTGCTTCATTCAATTCATACAATATGAATATTATGAAGCTTCATGAATGAATTGAGTATAGGCAGTAGAATGATGACATTCATCATATCTACATCCATCTAAGCTCTAAAAGAGTTTAGTTCATGTAGGTACTCAAACATTTTTGAGTACATCATGTCTTATCGAGCCACCATTCTGTATAATGCAGTGAACCATGTCATTCCTGATTAAATGTCGAGAGCATATATGTATGCTAAAACATCTTCTTAGATTTATAGGGATTATTTGACAATTATGATCATCATTGACATGATACTTCCAAAGCACATTCGATGAGTGATCAAGACTATATAGACATACAAACCCTGGGTTGTTGTCCTATTGTCTATTTAATTGTTATTCCTTATTATTATGAGGAAACTTGCACCTTTCAACCACATACATTTTGTGTCCGACTGCAAGTACAATATCTTGATCATGAATCCAATTCATGAGAATTTCTGGTTATTATTGAGTATTGCATTGAGTGGGTTTAATGGGGATTATCTGAAATAAGAAATTTGCATAAATATATATAAATATATATATATATATATTTATTTAGGAATTTTTATATCAAAGTTGTCTTGCCTTATCAAAACTGAAAGTTCATTCCCTTATTCACTTTAAATGCAAGAGATATACTTCCCATTATATCTCAAGCAAGATCGGGGATCTCCTTTCTTATCTTTGTTACATCTCAATAATATGAAAATATGTAGCTCTAATAAAAAGAAGCGGGAACACATTCTGCCTTGCAAGCTTGCATTCCTAATTCGATCTTTAACACCCGAGCCCACCACCCCTAAGGTGATGTTGACCCGTCGTTAATTGAACCAACCATGAACAGGATTAGAACTCACTATGCACAATCCAATATCACTCCAATAATATGAGAACCCGATATTGGGGTCACTACGCATACGATCTAACTCTTTCGAGAAGCAAAGAGCCTGATCCAGATGTACTTGTATGCAGGAGTTGTCACTTCGACATGCGTCTCTTATATACAATCCCTGGTGACGGAACCCTTCACCTTGACGGGAGACCATGGATATCACTTATGTGATCCTCCACATCGTGTTCAAATTCTAATTAATCATTATGAATCATATTCATTACAATTAATTCTTCCAAGATAATTACGACTCTATTCAAAATAGAGTGCTTTAATTTTAATTGGATTCCAATTAATCTAATCACATTAAATCAATGGTCCAATTAATATCCAACAAACATTCTTTATTTTTACTTGAAATATGGTATTTTCTCAAATATGTATTATTCAAATTTTAATAATTAGAAAAATACATCATGATCCCTTCAAACATTATCCATTCCTTACCCGATATTATGGCCAGTTCCGATGGGAGTGGGACATACAGTTCACGGAGCAACTTACTACCCCAATGTTCCACTACTAGACACCATATTCATCTCAGGTTAGGATAATTCCAATTGATCACTTTGTACTCAAGATGATAATCAGTCTTTCAATTGAAGTTACACCATATAATATTTATCAAAACTATTTGACTAATATTATAAGGAAATTTGCTAAACAAATTCCCAATCTTATTCAAGCAACATTATTTATTGGAATTGTTGTAAACAATTTGTGATCAAGATCAATTATCTTATCATATTTGATTAGGCAATATCATTTAAGGAAATAATAATAATAAAAAAATTCATAAATATTTATCAATAATTATTTCAGGAAAATAACCATTAATTTCACTAATTTATTAAATGACAATCACAAGATTCTTGATTAGGAAGTAATTTTCAGCAATGACCCTCACTTACTAAAATTAGCATATCTCAATCAATTGAAATGCAAATCAAGCAAAATAAGTTTCAAAACTTTTCTAATTTGATTTATAGTAGAATGTAATTTCAGTTCATCTATTTATAAGTATTTTAAAACCGTAATTAACTCTTCAATTACGTTAAGATTCTTTATCCTCGAAACAGTGGATACATGTTCACTAAAATGATCATAACTTGAACAATCGGATTTTAAATCATGCAAACTCAAGTCCCACAGTTTCCTTATTTAATGGAGAACATTATCCAAGTGATAATTTTGAGTTTAAACAATTTTAAACTGGGCTAAAGAATCACACAAATAGGATTGCGTGAACAAAATACGATAAAACATCACAAACCCTAAAGTGCCCATGCCGTCTTAAGTTTATGGATAGTATCAAAAATCTCCAACCCATTGATCTAATACCACATGAAGGATATGGAAAGATCCTTAAGTTCATAACGGAAGCATTAGGATCGCATCGTATACAATTGGAAGCGACTAGTCGCACTAGTTGCTTGAGGCAGCGGAATTTATAAAATTTTAAACGATGAAAATACATGTTCCCATAACACTTCTCAGATTGTTTCATCTAAACCAGAAATAAGTATTAAGTTTACCTCTTAAAGCGTGGTTGTGATCGAGTCTCTAAATGAAGAGACCTATTGTCTCAAGTCCGATTCGACGGAGGAGACACTTGCGAGCGTGTTGAAACACGTGCTCCTCGCATTCCATGTTGATGATCCAAGCGACAAATCTCCTGATCTCGTCACATAAGATCCGACATCTTCTTCACGAGCGAGGTGAATCGAAGGAGATGGAGATCCAAGAGAAACAATCTAGCAGCATAATGACGATGCTGTGGTGATGGCGACTCTCTCTAGGGCTCTGATGAATCTGCGATTCGTCATCTTTATTCATTTATTTTAGCTTAAAATCCCTTATAAAACACCTGTACATAACATTAACTCCATATTATTATTAACTTGCATCTGTGTGTAAATATTGTACAGTTCTTACCATTTTAGCCTAAAATAAATAAAGAAAGAAAGAAAGGAAAAATAACGAAAAAAAGAAGATTGTATATATGTAATAGATATAGGCTGACCCGAACCTCGAGAGAAGGTCAAGGCTTGACCTGATCGACCAGGAATAAAGTAGGGGGAGATAGGATCTTAATTCAGAAAATCCAAAAAAAATGTGTGTTGGGTTTATTTGTATACTTCACTATTTTATTTGTACATAAATTGACCTCAAACAAAATAATTTTCAAAACAAAAGTTGTAAATAAAAATGTTTCCTAATTAATAAAAATAATTGCACAATAAAATTTTGTATAGAATAAAAGCAACCACACTTGGAAAAAAGCCACTAAGCGAGAATTGAATGATCAATTCCGGCTCCACACAAACCCAAATTGAATCAAACTCACTTCCATTGTATTCTAAATTAAATTATCTTTAAAATGACTGTGATTTCATAATTTTTGGAGTTACAAGTGAAAAGTTGGTTTTCTGGGGTGGTTTGTGCAATTTCCCATGTATTTTGTACATAATGTATTTGTAGATATTTTTAAATATTTTTTACTAATTATTTAAAATAAAAACAAAAAAATAAATAAAAAATAAAATTTTTTAAAACGAAAAACTAATTTGCTTATCTACCCATGTCTATAATGTCATATATGTATATAACATATGTATATAGTTAAGTTTCTTAACTAACTACCACAAAAAAAGAAAAAATTCACATTTAATTTTCCAATAAATAAAGTGATGAAAATACAAAAATAATAATTAATTTTTGTAAATATTTTTCTAACATTTATCTTTCTACTTTATCTCATTTCAAACTTTCTTTTCTCTTATCTCTTATCCTCATCCAAAAATTTAAAAATTCAAATTTCATTCTTTCCATTAATATGGCTCCTCATCCATCTTTTCAGTTCGATCAATCTTTATTGAGAGGAGCTTGATATCGGAGAGTTTTCTTGTCCTAGAAGGTTGCCTAGCATTCGAGCTGTCCGGTGACAGTGAGTCCGCTTTCGTCGAGGTGATCAAGGTCTTTTCCGCTCCTAAGATGATATCCGTCATTTTCTTCTTATCTTTCATCTAGATTAATCTTAGTTTTATTTTTCGCTTCTTTATTTCATTGTCAATTTTTTTTATCAAGATCTTAAAAATCCATCACGATTTGATCTGTCACCAACTCGATTTTTCATCTCACATCGCGATCTCTCCACGTGCTTTTCTACCTATCACGATCTCGCAACTTCAGCCATGTACGGTGGCCGGAGACTTGGATCCATTCCTCATTTTTCGCCGGATCCCCATTCGCATCTTCCGTTTTGATTTTGGGGCTGAGCCGTCGTGCTCGCATCCTCATTTGTTTATAAAAAAATAAAAAAAATATTTGTTTTCTTTCTCTCTAACATTTATTTTGCAGGATCATCTAAAAAAATAAAAAAATTAAAAATTAAAAAAACATTTTTATTTACTTATTTTATATTCTCTATTTCAGATTTGTTAGAAAATTAAAAAAAATAATTTTTCTCTGTTTCTGTATTTACGATTGAAAATAAAAAAATTAAAAATTGAAAATTCCAAACGACAGCGGCAGACACCACCCTCCAATAGCGTGAGGCACCTGCCGCCCTCCCGTGCTCTCCACCGCACAAGCACCACCCCTTCACCACGGCACAGCCGCGCCCGCTACCCTTGAAGCACGCCACCTGCGACACATCCACGAGCCCCATCGCACCTCCGCCAACCATTTCCTGGAGCCGCCGACCATCGCCATCAAGCTTTACTCCACCTGGACCACTACGCGTCTCCACCGTCAATACCTTCTGCCCAACGCCTGGCGGAGCCTCACATCAGATCCAGCGTGCTCCCGTCCTTGTCCTGAGCATCGCCAATCCCCCCTTCCGTGCGTGCCGCCACGTCAACGCTGCCTGAAGCCTGCAGCTGCCCCTTCATCACCTGCACCGAGCACTCCACCAGCAGCAGGGTCGCCGACCGCATGTGTCCTCCGTACGCCACGTGCCAGTGCACCACCGATGCTCTCACTGCTTGAGAGAAAGAAGGCGACGACTATCCATTGCACTTATCCCCCTTGTGCTTTTGATTGAGAACGAAGAAAGCAAGAAAACTCTAGGGTACTATTTTAATTGGCAAAATTACTAAAAAGACCCCGGGATATTATGTAAATTGCAAAGAGGCCCCCTCTAGCCAGAGCATCACGTGTTTCGCACGCCTAACTAGGTAAATTGCACGTTTTACCTTCTATTTATTTACTATTAATTATTTAATGAAAAAACATTAATTATTCACATTTCAGATCCTGTGTTCCAGACTATTTATTACTTGTCTTTTATATTGAAATAAATCTATTATGCGCCTAAAAAATTCTCAAAAAAATTAACTTAGACTCCCGTTCTGTGCATCTTCATTGTGTAAAATTTTCATTCCATTTCATCATCATTTGATATTATTAAAAAAACAGTTTTTTTCTCTTCTTGAAATTTAAAAATTCATAAACATTCGAATATTTCTCTAAAAAATCCAAAAATTGGAGTAACTGTATTTTATTATCTTTTAATTTCTATCCAATTTTCACGCATTAATTCCTTTCAAAACAGGAAAAAAATTGAAAACATTAAAAATCTTATAAAAATCATAACAAATTCCAAAAAATTCAAAAATCATTATTTTAGTTCCTATTTGTAGTTATTTGCATATATTTCATCATAAAAATAGTTTCCAAGAGTTTTGGTTACTTAAAATATTTTTAAGTTGCAAATTACTCCAGGCTGTGCACTGTTTCTTATTTTGGCCACTATTTGACAATAATAAAATACAAAAACATCTAAAAATTCTAAAAAAATTCCCAAAAATATTTCAAACTCTTTAAAACCCAAAAATATTTTCTCTGGATTTTTCTGATCATTTTTGATATAATTGAAAAATACAAAAAGAGTTTGGTACACGTCTTTCTTATCTTGTGCATATTATTCTTTATTTGAAAAAAAATGCAAAATTAAAATCACTAAAAATTTGAAAATCAGAAAATAAAAAATAATAACAAATTAAAAAATAATAAGAAAGAGAAAAATTCCACAAAAACCGAGGATAGTTTTCTTTTGAGGTTCCTGCCTTTTCTCTTAATTGACTTTCATTGATTATTTGAATAACCTTTGGGAATTGTAGCCTCCCTGAGTTCGATCCTGTCCTCTATATAGGTAGATAAGTAGCAAAAAAATTTCTTGCTCCACATTATTTTATGTAATTATTTTGTTCGAGAGAAGAAAAAAATTTGTTTGTTTGTCGCGGAATTTTTTTGGGGATAACAATGACTTTCGTATCAATAATAACCAACCCTCGAGATTCCCACGTCAACAAAATGGCACCGTTGCTGGGGAGGCACGGCGATGGTAGTTAGGTTTCTCTTTTTACCTACTATTCTTGGTTGTATATATTTGTGTATATTTTCCACATTCACTCCATTGTTCATATTCACTGTTTCATTTCATTTTTTCTGCTTATATTTGATAATTGTGTTTCTTACTAATTATCTCTTTTCTTTTTCTTGCGAGGGCCTGCGGAGCGAAGGAGGTGATCCTAGGAGAGCCGAAGCACCCAAGCGAAGTGGAGACGGTTTGATTCTTCACCGAGCCGTAGGATAGCGTGAGAAGAGGAGAAGAAGAATTGAAGGAGACCAAAAGAGAGAGAGAGAGATTTTCTTTTCTTGCATTTGAACCCTTGTAAATGGACATTCATTTATTACGGGGTATGTTTCGTTAAGTACCGGTGCACTTGGGGGACCTCACCGATTTTGTTTTCATCTCCTTATTTTTCTTTGTTTCACACGGATTTTGTGAGCTACCTATTGATTGCTTTAGTTAATTTGCTTGAGCCAGGTAATTAATTAGGTACGAAAACCCTAAACAAGAATTTTTGTACCTATAGAGTAGAGAGTAATTAAGACTTAGTCAAATTAACTAGTTCTTGCCCGTAAATAGAAGCTATCATTTAGGACGGTTCACTTGCATCATATAGGTTAGTTTATTTTTCTGTATTTCAATTCTGCGCGGATCACTTGCATGTAGAGTGCTGGCGATAAGGTACGCATCTCTAACCCCTGCATGCATCATTGTTTTTAATCGTGCATTGACATTTTTGATCTCCTTTCTTGTTTTCACTCACATAAGTTAAAAAGGAAATTGGACATTTGGTAGGAAATTCTTTGAAAATATTTTAACCAAGTGACTACTGCCTAAAATACGGTACTACTAAAGAAAACTCAACCCTAAAATAAACACAAGGAAAAATCATTGTTTTGGGGAGAGTAACCCCCTAATTGTTTGGTTTGTATGTAGCGAGAGAGAGACCCGCACAGTAGGATAGAACCATGCCCGAACTCTTTTCAGACTACTATCTTGGGTTTGTCGTTCTCCAATGAGGATCTCTCCGGTAACCGGTAAAGTGGCCCATGACGTCCTTAACAGATTGAATTGATCGGGTAGCCAATAAACGGTCTGCAATTCATACTGGAAGGGAAAGATCTAACTTTGGGATTAGGCCAGTCTCCTAAGAGCATTGGGTTCCTAACAACTCGCTTTAACCACTCTGATAGATTGTATTCTCACAAACTCTAAAATTGACAAGATAATTGACCGAACCTTCACGGTCTTCACATTGAGTTGAGTTGGTGAACCAGGGGTTTGTATTGAGTTTGATTGCTTGTGTGCATATCGATCATTATGTGCATTTGTGCCTTTTTCTCTATATCTTTTAACTTGACCCTCGTTCTCTCCCAATCATTTTCTCTTATTTCGGAGATGGCCGACTGGAGTTATTTTAATCTGATCTTCGCAGATACCTCGTACTTTCCAACCGATCCGCCTTCCTTTTTCTAGGAGGACTTTCCTGCTGATTTTTGTGCATATCTTCCTAACCCATTATTTTAGGAATCGAACGATGATTTTTACCCACCCTCATTCCACTCACATGACACTGGGATTTTGGAGTCACCTTTCATGATTTCCACATTTTAAACCTTGAACTAAATGATGGAGCATATGAATTCGAGGATTAGCAATGTATTTATCATAAATGAGAGCCAGAACGCTGCTCTACTGTTTGAGGATATGGATTCACTTGAGGATAATCATGAAAGCTTACAATTGCCCAAAATACAAAATATTAGATAATTTTAAAAATCCAAAAAGATTCTGGGAGACACATTATTGATTCATTTTGTGAGGAGAGGGCACCCATGCCAAATAAAATCTCCACACAGTCATCCACCACATGTCCCGACCTTGACCCCGAGGATTCCATTATACAGACTGCTCTTGGCAATCCTCCTGTATATGCTGATTCTGATCTACTCCCTTGTATGGAGGAGGTCCAAAAATTCAAAATTGACTGAACCTGAAGTGGTAGACACCCTTCATGAGATCATTAAAACCCCACTTCAACTGGCCATGATAGATTTATCTAGTCCTCAACACAAGAAGAGAAAGTGAAGGAGAAGATCTGAGCGTCACATCTTGATCATGGCCACTACCTACGTCATCTCTCACCGTCCACATTTTAAGAAAGGGAACACTACCATACCTCTAGTGAGCTGATCCATCTCTGAACATTCTTGTGATAACACTCTCCTTGATGGCGGTTCGTCAATCAATATAATACCCTTCTCTATGGTACAATCTCTCCATCTTGAGCCTCTCAAGAAAATCAGGATGATAGTTCAATTTGCCGATGGATCTATCAAGCGGCCGAAGGGTATTCTAGAAAACACTGTCATTTGCATTCAGGGCATGAACTTCACTTCTGATTTTGTTGTATTGCACAAGGAGACCTCCACCCCTGTGAAGCACCCTCCAATCATCCTGGGACAGCCTTTCCTCGCCTCTGCGAGAGCCGTTATTGATTATGGATCAAGAGAGATTCGCTTCCGTTCTGATGCAGGGATCGATGTGTTGATCACTACACCCACTACTAACCAGAGACCTGCATCCCATGAGAGCCCGCCTGTGTTACTCAACCCCAAGGAATTTGACCTCGATGATAATATCAGAGATTTTTGTTATATGTTGGATGATAATGAAACCCAAGAATTCCTCTTCAAGGAGGAAGACTCGGAAAGCATATACCTTGGAGTTCCCCCTTCTGGTATTTGAAGATGCATTGATGACATCCTCAGAATTTACACGATAGACACCCAAGAGAAGTAGGCAGACTCTGAGACTAGATAGGACGTACATGATTCGACTACTTTCACTGATGAGTCCGTTCCTATTCACCCTACTCCAGATGAGACCGATAAGGACAAATTTGATTTGATTGCTTTTATAAAGGAATTTGGGCTTTTTGATAAAGATGATGATCCAGTAGAGGCTCGCCAGGCTGAAATTGATCCTACTTTTTCTGATAATGATTTCGAGCCATTTTACTTTGATGTTTGCAAGACTTCCTAGGCAGGACATGACCACACTACTTCCAATAACTGATTCATGCCTACACACTCTGAGACTGTTGAGGATACATTATTGGTCGATCCTGATCAGTTCATATCTAATGATAATCCCAATATCGACCTACACCGTGTCGAATCCATACCTAAACGGTCCCAAAAGAAGGTTCGTTTTCAACCTTCTTGACCTTTGTACATCCACTCCTTTTGTATATCCTTTCATTTCACTCTTTCTTCTTCCATTTTATCATTCACCCCTTTTCCGTGTGTGTATATATATGCTATACTTAGGATGTGCTTTATCCTAAGTATAGGTGGGGTGAATGATTTATGTTGTTCATATTTGTCCTGTTCATCACTCTTGTTGTTGCCTGTACTTAGGGATACTTTACCCTAAGTATGGGGGGGGGGGTGATGTTGTTCATATCAATTTTTTATTATTTTTGAGTCCGTACATTCTCTGCATTGGTTTTCCCCTTTTGTACAGTCTTCTATACTTAGGATTATTTGATCATCCTAAGTATAGGGGGGATCACCAACCTTTATTTTTTTTCTTTTCTTTGAGTCGTTGTAGCATAGGAGTCTTTTCACTTTTCTATACTTAACACGAGTTATGTCTTCCTTTATCGCTCTCTGATCACTATGAGGACATAGTTCGAGCTAAGTATAGGGGGTGTCGTATATATTGTATATATACTTTAGACATAACTCGTATTTTTTAAGATAATTATTTTGGGGAATATGTATATAATTTTCTAAAATCCATGTTTGAAAAAAAAACAAAAAAAAAACAAAAAAAACAACAAAAAATAAAATAAATAAAAAAACAAAAAAAAACAAAAAACAATTCTTGTATATACTTGTATATATTTTACTAACCCTTTTCTTTTTGAAAAAAACTATAAAACAAAAAATCTATAAAAAACTTTGCATAAAAAATTCAAAATTAGAAAATTGTAAAAAATGATTCTTTTCACATGTGCATCATTTTTCAAAAAATAAACTTTCTTTGCATTGTTCATATTTTCTTGCATTTGCATGCGCATTTTCAGGATAGTATTGACATTTAAACTAAGTCTGGAATAAAATTGAAGAATGGAGCTTAGTTTGGCCTTAAACCACTTAATTTTAGAGGAACCTTATAAGAAATGGAGTTAAGACTTTTCAGGTCCTAGTGACTTAATTCTTTGAGTCCATAAGACTATGTTCACATGTCATCTTGATTAGTCTACGTAGAACATTTAACAACACAGGCATGATTCTTTCAGACCATGGATTATCTTGGACAAGCACTCTACACGTAGCTATTCATGGATGAGGTAGTGAGGAGGCAGAATCTTTTGGCAAGGGGTAGCATACGAGGGTAGTACATCTAAGAGGAAACTGTCGTCTTCCTCTAGGGAAGGAAGTGCGTCTCAACCTGGTCTAGTGATGTTGAGGTTTAAAGATAGGATGCTGTGGGGTTGCAATAATGCTTCAAAAGAGGGATAGTCTACTAGCTCAAGAGGAAAAAATCCTTATGTACATGTTGCACCTTGTATATACTTCCAAAAAAGTATGAAAAAATGCAGAATCTCCAAAAGTGGACAAGCCTGATTGAAAAGTAAAATGCCTGCCGGAGTGTATATACAAGGATAAAAAAAATTACAATAAGAGCTTCAAAGACAAATTTTTGTAAGCTTGTAGCGGATGATTTGGCTACACTAGTCATGCATCCAAGGATAGGTAGCGACACTGGTTACCGTCCACTCTTTTCTCCATCCCCTCTTCTTGAGCTGGTTGTACTTGAACTTAGAAGGGAATATCTCCACTCCTCAAGGAAAGAGTTCAAGACTGGGAATTAGAGTTACCTTGTTGATGGAGGCTGTTTCTTTGTTACTTTTGAGATGGGGAGCTATATCTCACTTACACCGTACATGTAAAGATTCATAGTCACAAGAATTTGTGTATGTAGACTTGTTCTCACCTGACTATTGAGGTGACCTAAATAGGAGTCCTGTGGAACCTAGAGGCTGTTAGATTTTAAATCCATCTCCCATTAAAGTTCTGACACACTAATAATCCAAATGTTTGACAGAGCTCCAGACTACAATTTTATGAAGAAAAATTTAATACTCAATATTGTCCTAACTTCTTTATTTTTCCTTCCTTTTTTCTTCTATTCACTTATTCTTTCAAATAAATGTTTGCGAAGGGACTAGCAAAGGTAAAGCATAGGGAGATGATGAATCTGCGATTCCTCATCTTTATTCATTTATTTTAGCTTAAAATCCCTTATAGAATACCTGTATATAACATTAACTCCATATTCTTACTAACTTGCATGTGGGTGTAAATATTGTAAACTTCTTACCATTTTAACCTAAAATAAATAAATAAAGAAAGAAAGGAAAATTAAAGAAAAAAGGAGACTATATATATGTAATAGATACAAGCTGACCCAAACCCTGAGAGAAGGTCAAGACTTGACCTGATCGACCAGGAATAAAGTAAGGGGAGATAGGGTCTTTATTTAGAAAATCCAAAAAAATGTGTGTTGTGTTTATTTGTATACTTCGCTATTTTATTTTTACATAAATTGACCTCAAACAAAATAATTTTCAAAACAAAAGTTGTAAATAAAAATGTTTCCTAATTAATAAAAATAATTGCACAATCAAATCTTGTATAGAATAAAAGCAACCATACTTGGAAAAAGCCACTAAGCGATAATTGAATGAACCCAAATTGAACCAAACTCACTTCCATTGTATTCTAAATTAAATTATCATTAAAATAGCTGTGATTTCATAATTTTTGGAGTTATGGGTGAAAAGTTGATTTTCTGGAGCGGTTTGTGCAATTTTCCAATGTATTTTGTACATATTGTATTCGTAGATATTAGTAAATATTTTTTAGTAGTTAATTTAAATAAAAATAAAAAAATAAATAAAAAATACTTTTTTAAACAAAAAAACTAATTTTCTTATTTACCCATGTCTATAATGTCATATATGTATATAACATATGTATATAGTTAATTTTCTTAACTAACTACCACAAAAAATAAAAAATTGACATTTAATTTTCCAATAAATAAAGTAACGAAAATACAAAAATTAGTTGATTTTTGTAAATATTTTCTAACATTTATCATTCTACTTTATCTCATTTCAAACTTTCTTTTCTCTTATCTCTTATCCTCATCCCAAAATTTAAAAATTAAAATTTCATTTTTTTTTCTATTAATATGGCTCCTCATCAATCTTTCCAACTTGATTAATCTTTGGTGAGAGGAGCTCGATCTTCGAGAATTTTCTTATTGTAGAAGGGAGCCTAGCCTCCGAGCTGTCTAGTGTCAGCGAGTCAGCCTTCGTCAAGGTGATCAAGGTCTTTTCCGCTCCTAAGGTGAGATCCGTCATTTTCTTCTTATCTTTCATCTAGATTAAACTTAGTTTTATTTTTCACTTCTTTATTTCGTTGTCAATATTTTTATCTAGATCTTAAAAATCCATCACGATTTCATCCACCACCAACTCGATTTTTCATCTCACATCGCGATCTCTCCACGTGCTTTTCTACCTATCACGATCTCTCAACTTCGACCATGCACGATGGCCGGAGACTTTGATCCATTCCTCATTTTTTGTCGGATCCCCACTCGCATCTTTCATTTTGATTTTGGGCCCGAGGTGTCGTGCTCGCATCCTCATTTCTTTATAAGTAAAAAAATTAAAAAAAACAAATAAAATGTATTTTTTCTCTTTAACATTTTTACAGGATCATCTAAAAAAATAAAAAAATTTAAAATAAAAAAACATTTTTATTTTCTATTTTTAATTGCTATATTTTGGATTTATACAAAAATTTAAAAAAAATATTTTTTCTCTATTTCTGTCTTTAAAATTGAAAATAAAAAAATTAGAAATAATAAAATAAAAAATTCCAAACTACAACGACAGACGACTCCCACCAGCGTCGCGAGGCGCCCGCCGCCCTCCCTTACGCTCCACCACGCAAGGACCTCCCCTTCACCGCGGCACAACCGTGCCCGCCGCCCTTGAAGCACGCCATCTACGACATGTCCACGTGCCCCACCGCGCCTCCCCCAACCAATTCCTGGAGCCACCGTCCATCGCCATCAAGCTTTACTCCACCTGGACCACCGCGCGTCTCCACCGTCAGTACCTTCCGCCTACTGAGTCTCGCATAAGATCCATAACGCTCCCGTCCTTCTCCTGGGTGTCACCAATCCCCCCTTCCGCGCGCACCACCGCGTCAACGCTGCCTGAAGCCCGTCTCTGTTCCGTCATCGCCTGCACCGAGCACTCCACCAGCAGCAGGGTCGCCGACCGCCGACCGCAAGTGTCCTCCGTACGCCACATGCCAGTACGTCACCGGCACCCTCACGACTTGAGAGAAAGAAGGCATCGCCTCTCTATTACCCTTAGCCCCCTTGTGCTTTTGATTGAGAACGAAGAAAGCAAGAAAACCTTAGGGTACTATTTTAATTGGCAAAATTACTAAAAAGACCCATGGATATTATGCAAATTACGAAGAGGCCCCCTCCAGCTAGAGCATCACGTGTTTCACACGCCTAACTAGGTAAATTGCATGTCTTACCTTCTATTTATTTCCTGTTAACTATTTGATGCAAAAACATTAATTATTCACATTTCAGACCCTTTGTTTCCAGACTATTTACTGCTTGTCGTTTATATTGAAATAAATGATTTTTATGCCTAAACAATTCTAAAAAAAATAACTTAGACTCCTGTTCTCTGCATCTTCATTATATAAAATTTTCATTGCATTTCATCATCATTTGATATTATTAAAAAATCAAAAACAGTTTTTTTCTCTTCTTGAAATAAAAAAATTCATAAAAATTTGAATATTTCTCTAAAAATTCCAAACAAAATTAGAGTAATTGTATTTTATTGTCTTTTAATTTCTATCCAATTTTCACACATCAATTTTTTTCAAAACCCCAAAAAATTGAAAAAAATTAAAAAACTTATAAAAATCATATAAAATTCTACAAAAATTCAATAATAATGATTTCAGTTCCTCTTTGTAGATATTTGCATATATTTCATCATAAAAATAGTTGCCAGGACTTTTGGGCTTAAAATGTTTTTAAATCGCAAATTACTTCAGGCTGTGCACTATTTCTCATTTTTCCCATTGTTTTATTTTTAGAAAAATAAAAAAAAAACATCTGGAAATTCTAAAAAAATTCCCAGAAATATTTCAAAGTCTTTAAAACCGCAAAATATTTTCTCTAGATTTTTCTGATCATTTTTGATATAATTGAAAAATACAAAAAGAGTTTGATGCGCGTCTTTCTTATCTTGTGCATATTGTTCTTTATTTGAAAAAAATTTACAAAATTAAAATCGCTAGAAATTTGAAAATCAGAAAATAAAAAATAAAAAATAAAAAATAATAAAAAAGAGAAAAAATCCACAAAAATTGAGGATAGTTTGCCTTTGAGATTCCTACCTTTTCTCTTAATTGATTTTCATCGATTATTTGAATAACCCTCGGGAATTGTAGCCTCCCTGAGTTCGATCCTGTCCTCTATACATGTAAATAAGTAACAAAAATATCTCTTGCTCCACATTTTTTTCTGTAATTATTTTGCAACGAGAGAAGAAAAAAATTGTTTGTTTGTTGCGGGATTTTTTAGGGATAACAACGACTTTCATATCAATAATAACCAACCCTCGAGATTTCCAAGTCAACAGATGACCATGATGAGAGAGAGAGAGACTTGGCGTATAGAGAATGAGAGAGAGAGAGAGAGCATGCGTTATTCTCTTGTTGTAACTTGAAGAGCAAGGGGTTCCTATTCTTATATAGTATTTTTGGAGTCCATGGATCTCAATCCATGGACTATACAACATCAATGGAAGAGATTGATTTGTGATTCTTTCAATGACCATGAGTTTGTTGTAAAAATACAGCAATAATTAATCTAATTTATATTAAATATACATTGAAAAATCAATATAAATTAATTTTAAATTAAATCAATCAAGCATGGAGAAAATGGGAAGGAAGATTGCCTCCTTCTAATGGGGGGGGGGGAGGGGGACCACCCTTTCCTAATGAGAATTGGTGGTTGTCCACCCTCCCAAGTAGGAAGGTGGAAATCTGCATGTAATCTCATGATATTACATTATTCCATGGAAAATCTCCCAATATTTACAATAGCACTTGTTGTAAATTATTCCAAAAAAATAATTCACAATTATTTTATGAACATTGCAATCATGACATTGGATGTTTGTGAATCGCATTCACAACCCAAAATAAAATGTAAATTACATTTTCAATTAATTGTCCAATGTGATTCCAATTCACATCAACATTTAAATTGTAAATGTTATTTACAAATAGATCTCTCTTATATATTATAAATCACATTTATAATATATATATGATGAATATGGATGGTGATATCCAATTATTCATATCCTTGATAAATAAATCACATTTAATCATCCTGGATCTCTATTCTCATGTGCCCAAATAATTGAATCACATTCACATTATTTACATTTTTGATAATTAAATCACATCTAATTATCTTAGATAACTCTCCTTATAATATGAATCAAATTCACATTATTCATGATAATCAAATCACATTTAATTATCAATTTCCTCAATGCTTGGATACAAATATCAACAATGAAATTATCCTTGAACTCTTTCAAGGATAATGCGCTTTCTCCATGGATACTTTGAGATAAGGACATGGAGATTGTGTTGTTCCACGTATAGTGACTTGAATATTGAGATCACATCTCAAATCCAGATCTTACGGACTTCTCATAAATGCTTGAATAAATCAAGATTGCAAATCTAATCTTCTCATTACATCTGAATCACATTCAGATCAATGTCCAACATTTAGACCAAGATCAGATCATTTCTCTACTGAGAGGAGTCACTAAAATCCAGACCCGTTTCATCACTCCCTAGGAATGGAAGCGTCACGGTTATACAAATGTTTATGATCACATTACCATTAGATATTCCTAATACATGTACATCCTGTATACTGGAAGACCCACATTAAACCCAAAGTTTTTAGATCTCTTTTAGACTGTTTCCTTCAGGGTTTATGATTAAGTTTCTCATTTGACTATTGGGAGTTGGTATCGATCATATACTTTCTAAAAGCATATATCATACCCACGTGTTGATCATATACTTTCCAAAAGCATATATCAAACCTACAAATTTAATCAAGCTTCCAAAACAAGATGATCGTGCACCGGATTTGATTCTTCCCATTATCTCATGAGTGTGATCATGCCTTTCGGTTCAGTAAATGAACCTGTATGATTCCTTTGAGAGATCGTATAATTCATATGCCCTAATATGCATACCAGCGCGCCAACGTATAGACCTTGATTAGGTTATTAACCTATTGGTCTGCCAAATGTACATACTCAGACATATAGTAACAGATCAGTCTCCGGTCAGAGGATGCATGCCTATATCGTGACAGCATACAACACAGGACTTTGATTATCTCGTTCTCGTTAAGTCAACTCTTTGACCTAACTAATCTTATACCTCTGAATCTCTATTCTTATGCAGAGGACCTATATCAATTGGTTGGTCAGATACCAGCCTTTATAGATAGGATGGCCATCTCCTTCTCATGCTGGCGATCCTCTCTTTATAATCATTCAATGGTGCTTGATGATTCCTCAATCTAACTCTTTAGATATTCATCCAAGCACCAGCCTCTATGATTCAACAATTGAATCAACAACTGTATGATCATTAAGATGGCCATGGTACATTACCCTAATTGTACTAAGGGACCTATTATGCAAATTAATATTCTTAATTTCAGATCAGGGGATGATATTCGTAATAACATTTATTGCATAATTTCTCGTCGTGGGCTCGCATGTCCAACAATTTCTTAGTCTATGGTGAAAATTTGATGCATGCCTAATGCATGTAGACAGAGTGCTTAAGAGATACTACGAAGTTAACTTAGTGCTCTCATGGGAGAAGAGTCACTTCAAGATCACTAACGTGATCATGTTAGGCCAAATCATCTTTAAATGAGGTATGAGGTTGACCTGTCCAAGGTGGACGTCATTCATAAACTTGAGCCACGTAGAACAATGAAGCAGATGAGGTCTTTTCTGGAGCATGTTTAATTTTATAGGCAATTTATCCAAGAGTTAAGCAAGATTGTTTGACCTCTTACCGAGCTTATAAGCAAGAACACTAAATTTATTATTGATGATAAGGTCCTCCTTTCCTTCACCACATTGAAAGATCTGGTTACTCAGGCTCCTGTCCGACATCCACCCAATTGCTCTTTCTCGTTTGAGATCGTGATGAATTCTTTGGAATTTGCCATTTGGGATGTTTTGGAACAACACAGGGATGGAGTTCCATTTGCTATACATTATGCCATCAGAACATTAAATGATGCCTGGAGAAATTAAACCGTAATAGAGAAAGAGGTGCTGGCCCGGGTTTTCACCCTTGACTAGTTCAGATCTCATATTCTTGGTTCTTAAGTCATTGTTTACATAGACCACACGATATAAGGTATCTATAGAAAAAGAAGCATGCCAAGTCATTACTTCTCCTTCGGATCCTTCTTCTCCGGGAATTTGATTTGGAAATAAAATATAAACCTCCAGTTAATAATGTGATAACATATCATTTGTCCATAATAGAAAGTTCGGAGACTCCCTTGAGCATTGTACTCATGGCTATCCATTTCATCACCTTTATTCTTTCATTTTGGCCTTTAAACCCTAGCTAAATGCATGTAGTTATCATTATTTTGTGTAGAAAAACATATATTATTTGTTGTATAATTATTGTATAAAAGATTCATTTAAAATCAAAATAAAAGAATAAATAAGAGAAAAGAAAAAGAAATGAAATACCAAAGGTATTGAACGACCTTAAATCTTGAGACCTAGGCATCAGATGACTAGGTCGATAAGCAATAAAGGGGAGATAAAGGCCAAAAATACAATGAACCCTAATTTATAAATATCCAATAAATCCATTTTAGGATCCATTTTATTCTTTATTATTTATATGTCAAATCAATAAACTTTAAACATGGAAGTTTCTGATAAAAATACAAAGAAAAATAGAAAATTTATTTCGTGTAAAAATAATACATATTGTACTCTCTACACTTAAAATAAAAATCTGAAACCCAACCTTCCCAGACATGTATCTTCTCCATATGAACTCATCATTCATCAAAATCACCTTTAATTGTATATAACTCTTAATTAACTATTTAATGAAGGTGGTTTCATTTAATTTGTACTTAAGATGCAAAAGTTAGGTTTCAGACCCTAATCGTATAGTATACATGAATAAAATATATATTTTATTTATTCTTTATATTATTCATAATTTTATTTTTAATTATGTAAATATTATTTATAACATATGAATATAATTAGAATAAAATAAAACCATTAGAAATACCCTAAAATAAAAAAGTATATAAAGATACAAAGGTGAATTGTACAAATATAAAAATAAAATAAAAAATATTTATGTAGATTTAATAATGTTAGAATTATACAAATTATGTATTAAAAATAATAAAATCTAAAATACAAAAATAAAATACATATTATATAGATGAATGTACCTATAATTATACTTGTAAAAAGTTACCTATAATCAATTGAACTGTACAAAATAAATAAAATTCATAATAAATAACTATAAAAAATAATAAACATTTTTTATGTTTTGACAAAAAAGTTAATAAAATCATTTATTAAAAATAAAGTAGTAAAGGGTTTTAATTTCGTTTTGTCTTTTAGAGACTAACGTGGTGTAATTGGAGGCCGACGTTGGTTGATCCACCAGTCAACTATGCCTGCGCATAGGGTGTGGCAGGTTAGACCATATTCGACCCATGTTCATAGATTTTTCCATTGCCATTCTTTCGTTCTGTCAGGATGATTCCTTTTGCACTATAGTTACTTGATCCTTGACCTTTGACGCCATATGTCAGCTCGATCTGAGGATCAGTGAAGCAATCAGATCCTCGGTCAAAGACCCGCTTGTATAAAACTCCACCACCTACCCTCATATGAATTTGATCCCATTTGGTCCTCGAAATCCCAAAATTTCCTCGTGTTGAAGCTCTCTGGAGACATCAACGAGCGGGCCAAGGAGTTTGGTGTGGAGGAAGAGGTGCTAGATAGGTGATCCGAGCTCGCAGACCAAGCTTGCCTGAGCTTCGCCCGGGCGCCTTCGTTCTTGAGGTTAAGCATTAGTTTTAATGCCTCTTTCATTCTTAGGGTTAGAAGTAACACAATTTTGGATTTTTTATGCTCGATTAGTCTTTCATTCCTTAGATTAATCATTCAAAGTTCGTCAGAGCACTAGGTTCCAGCCACTATTCTTCGCTGCACCACACCCAGTTCGACACGTTGATGCCTCCATCACCTCCACCTTCCATTTCTCCACCATCCTAAAACCCATCCATGTTTGAGTCCCCATGGATCAAAGGATTGACGTCCTTCCACCGCCTCTCGCTAGACCTCCTTGCCCCCACTCCGTATCACACCGAGTCCACCCACATAAAGGCCAGGTCCCTTCGACTTTTCTTCGTGTTGCTTTTGTGCATCTTTGAAGGGCATGAAGTCTCCATTTTAGGGGTATAGAACTCTATAATAGGCCTCTAGATCCATCAAGCTCTAGGGCCCCATCAATGATACCTAGACCCATCCGATGACTCCAGAAGCTGCTGTTAAATAGGGAAATCCGAGGGTTTTAATTTAGTTGAATTAACGCAGCACCGTTGCAACCCTAGAAACCCCTCAACAAAAATTTTATTTATTTCTCAAGCCAAAAATAAATCAATGAAATGTAAGCAACATAATTTTGCAATTTATTTACATGTATAGAGTACATCATCAAACTCAGGGAGGCTACAAAAATGCTGAGGATTATTATATCCATAAATAATAAATGAAATAAAAGAAGGAATTCTATGTACACTACTGTTGGTTTTAGTGATATTTTGTCTTTATATTTTTTCTTAATTTTTAAATTTTAATGTTTTCTTTCCTGATTCTATATTTTTTTGGTTATTTTTACTTGTTGCATTTTTTAAAATTTTTAAAATAAAAGAAAACAAAACAAATGGAGAAAAATAAAAGGAGAGAAGGCAAGTTATTGGATTTTTAAATTTAGGGGAAATGTACAGAACATTAAAATAAATTTTTTTTGTATTTTTGGTATTTTCTATTATTTCTATTATTTTCAAGAATTTTTAGTTTTTTCTAGGATTTTTAAAATAATCAAAATAGGAAAAATAAGAAATAAAAAATTATGTGAATGTTTTTGGATGTTTAAAATAGGAAATAAAATCAAAAATTAAGAAGTTATGCACGAACAGAAAGTTAAAATTTTCAATTTTCTAGAAGGCATTTTAATGAACTTTTTTTTTAATTTCAATGATTTCTATAGATTTTTCTAGTCTTTTTGGAGTTTTTCTTTTTTTGTTTTTTATGAGGAACTAGCAAATAAAATATGATTAGAAAATAAAACAAATAAAAACACGCATACACTATTTTTTAGATTTTTTCAAAAGGTATATATATTTTATATTTATTTGTATGCAAACAGGAGATATTTTTGTGGTTTTTTATGATTAAAAATAATAAAATGAATAAAATAAAAATTAAAAATCATGATTAACGAACGAATTAATAGGAACCTAAAATGATTTTTGTGGATATTTTAATTTTGACTCTATATTTATTAAAGGTAATTTACAAACAAATAAAATGCAGACTCATAGGGACTAATATACAAAGACAGTTATTTTAAGTTGAAATAATAATAAATAAGAAATGCAAGGTCAGTTTTGCAATTTACCTAAAAAAGCACGTGTCAGCTCACGTGAGGTTCGCTGGATAGTACCTTTTTGTAATTATTCTATTTTAGAGGGCAAGATAATAACAAAACCATGCAGGGCTTTTATTGCAATTAGACTAGACAACATGTGCGATGCATGCTCTTCAGTTCCAAATGACTCAAATGCAAATAAAATAAACAGAAAGGCAAACATGCAGATATTCAAGCACAAAAGTCCTAACATGTATCCACATAAGGACTTATTTGCAAAATAAAAATGAGCAAGAGCTAGAGTGGAAATGTACCACTGAGAGGATGCAATCATGTGCGTGATGGACTGCTTCTATTGCTTTGATCGTGCAACTGCAATTTGGATACACTTGGTCGGTGTCGATTGGATCTAATATATGTATTCTTGATCGGACGCCTCTCGATGCTGCTGGAAGAACAAGTAAGAAGCTTGACTCTGACAACCTTCAATTGAGTAGAACTCGCTCGATGCAGTCTGAATCGCCTTCTGAAGGATGATATGGCTTCATGCAGTGATCCTCTAGCGATCAACTATGATGATGGTGCTTGGTGATGTCTCGATCCGTATATGGAGCTCAGAAGGTCAACGACTGCAGCTAGGGCTCCAGATCTCAAGTCACTGCTCCAAGTGCATCCTTCGGCCCTGCAAAGTGATGCTCTTTCTTAGAAGCAAACTCCGACCATGTTATTAGCTGTTGAAACACGAAGGAATGAGGTGGATGTGTGTCTCCTGTGGCGGATAGTCGGAGGGAGACTGGAATCAAAATCCAAGGAGGATATGGGGGTTCAGATTGTGAGGAGTAAGATGAAGAAGATGAAGTCAATGTAGTTGGAGTGGATGGAATGGGGATTGGAGCACCTCCAATCAAGCATATAAGAAGAAAAGATGGAGATCTAATTTGAACTAATAATAGAAGATGAAATGCAAAATAGAATGCAAAAATGATAAATAATTTTACAGATGGAATGAGAATGACCGTGATCTCAATTTACTGTGAATGGTGAAGAAGCACGGACGTCACGGTGAAGGGTTCTGGCGATATGATGGATCTCACCTCCAATGATCCCTAATGCACTCCCAATTGAAGGGAACACTGCTCTGTCACAGGAGCCGTCGGTTAAACTCGATCTTGGATGAGAGGGAAGGTGGAAAATAGATCAACAATGATCGGGATGGATCTTCCACTATAAATAAGAGCGATGTACGACGCATTTTGAAATTCAAATTATGCATATTCCAAGGCATGAAGAGAGGATGTGGTGATCTGGCAAGGAAGAGGGGGGATAGAGCTATAAGTTAGTAGAAGAATGGAGGATGTTAAAGAATGAGGCATGCAGGAAAACTGGGAGAACATGCACCAACGAGCAGGAAATGTAGGAGAAGGTTGTGGAATGGGGAGTTGACCCAGGTCAACAGACCCATGCACAACCAATCAGAAGCCGCCTAGAATAGGAACAAACAACCTACATGACAAAATAACATGGAAAATGACATTAATTCAAAATAAAATGGAAAATTTATTCAAATAAAAAAATAGTAATTAAATTAGCTTATTTTTTGTGATTTAGAATGATTTAAATAAAATATATACAAGGCTAAAAATGAATAAAATATCTTATTCATAGGTATATATACCTATGTATATAACACCCTGATTTTAAATTTATTATATTTACAAATATACATATAATTTTATAATTTTTTAATGTACAACATTTTACATTAATGACATTTTTATTTCATTTTTATGAGATGATTTGTTAGGGTAAATAAATAGTACTATTTTACAATATACATAGTGATACATGTATACATTATTTTATTTTGGTTTATTTTTAATTTTGTGATTTATACAAATATAATATATACAAATAGTTAAAAATACAATTTATACAAAAATAAAAGAAAAATAAATATATAAATAATATTTATAGGTATAATATACAACATTAACTAGAAAGCCACATTTCACATCTTAAATCTGATTTTTGTGAAAGCACTTCCATTTTAAAGAATATTTAATTTTGAGTACAATGAAAGTGAGTTTTGGTTAATTTGAGTTTTTATGGAGAAGATGTTTATCTGACAAGTTGAGCTTGGTGACTTTATAAAATTCTTGTTATTTACACAGTATACATTGATTGTTCTTGCAATTATTTTTATTATTTACAAATTATTTTTATACAAAAGTTTCAAAAGAAAACATTTTAATTTGAAGTGAATTTTGTGATAAATACAATAGTGTATGTAAAATGTATTATATACAGTGATATACAAGGGTTGAATATACACAATTGAGTATGGGTTTTCTTGATTTCTTAATAAAGGCGTTATCTCCCCCTACTTTATCCTTGTCTATCAGGTCAAGTCTTGACCTTCTCTTGGGGTTAGAGTCAGGTAATATCCATTACATACATACAGTCTTTTGTTTTCTTTATTTTCCCTTTATTTCATTATTTATTTATTTTAGGTTAAAATAGTACTTAAAATACAATGTTAACACAAGAATGAGGGTTAGTAAAAGAAGAGATCTATGGATATTTACTCGTGTTTTACAGGTGATTTAAAGCTAAAATTAATGAATAAATATGTTGAAATGCAGATTCATCATCCCCTATGCTTTATCTTTATTAGTCCCTTAGAAAACACTTATTTGAAGAATAAGTGGCTAAAAATAATATAAAAAGAATAAAGGAAAAATAAATAACTTAGAACAATATTGATTATTAAACTTTTGTTCATAAAATCAAAGTATGGAGATTGGTCAGACCTTTGCACTATTAGTTTGGCGGAACCTTATTGGGAATAGGATTTAAGACTCAACAACCCTCAAATTCCACAATTCTATGTTCAGGTCACCTCAATAGTTGGGTCAGAACAAGTCTACATATGCAAACTCTTACGACTATGAATCTTTATTTGTATTATGTAAGTGAAATATAGCTCCCCACTTCAAAAATGAAAAAAGCAACAACCTACTCTAACAAGGTAACTCTAATTCCTCAGTCCGGCTTCTATTTTCTCGAGGAGCAGGGTATTCCCTTCTAAGTTCATGTACAACCAACTCAAGAAGAGTGGATACAAACGAGAATCGATTGTGGTAAGTATAGCCACATATCCTTGGAACTTGACCAATGTAGCCAAGTCTCCAGCTGCAGGCTTCCTTGATATAAGACTTTGAGGCATATGCCTTGCTTATGAGACACTTCTTGTTCTTTTTTTAATATATAAAAAAAGGTGAAGCATGTACATAAGGAGTTTTTTCTTCGCAAGTCAGTAGACCATCCCTCTTTTGAAGCTTTATTGCAACCCACAACATCCTGTGGTTAGACATCGGTGCCACTAGATTAGGTTGTGGCACAATGTCCATTTATTGTGACTGCAAATGTTTCCACTTCATCCGTGTTGAGCTACGTGCAGAGTGCTTGTCCAAGTTAAGTCACTATCTAAAAGGGTCATGCGAGTGTTGTTAAACATTCTACTTAGACCAATTAAGATGACATGTGAACATATTTTATGAACTCAAATAATTAAGTCTCTTGACCTAAAAAGTCCTAACGTCAGTTCCTTTATGGTTCCTCTTAAAATTTAGTGGACTAAGGTCATAACCAAGCTCTATTCTTCGATTTTATTCTAGACTAATTTAAATGTCAATAGCATTTTGAAATTGCACATGCAAATGCAAGAAATATATACAAAACACATTTTTCTAAGGATAAGAAAAATAAAAGAACAATCTTTTTTGAAAGAATTTTTCGAAGAGTTTTGCAATTTTTATGGATTTTAAATACGTTCTTTTTGAAAGAAAGAGTAATGGTTTAAATATATTCACACGATAAAGAATTGTATATATATTTACAAGGATTTTATACAAGTATAAGTACAAGGATTATAAAAGTTTTCTTATTTTACAAGAGGATTTTATCTAAGACTTTTACAAAGAATTTTTATAGGAGAATTTTATATACAATAAAGTATTTTATTACATAAATACAATTAATTATAGCTTTTATAAACATGTAGATTTTACAACAAATAGATACATCCCATAATGTCTATCCCATAAGACAAAATAATTTTACAAAATATTTTATAAACCTTTTCAAATCATTTTTCAAAAGATTTTACACAGATTTACAAAATATTTTACAGAAATTTTGCAAAGGTTTTAAAAATGTTTTTCAAACAATTTTACAAAAAGTTGTATAAATTATTTTAGAAACTATTTTACACAATGTTTTTTGCAAACAATTTGTTTTCAAAATTTTACATACAATTTGTACAATATACATAATTTTGACACAAAAAATAATTTACAAATCATTTTACAATCAAAAAAATTTTACAAATAATTTACAAAGATGTGTACAAAAAATAATTTTAAAACAATTCTTACAAACATTTTGACAAATAGTTTACAAATTGTTTTACAAAGGTTTTTACAAAATATTTTACAAAATAATTTTGCAAACAATTTTGAAAAATATTTTTTGCAAATCATTTTACAAATCTATTTTTTAGAACATATTATTAACAAAAGTACGAGTTATGGCTAAAGTATATATACAAACTATGTCCTCATAGCAATCAAAGAGCGATAAAGGAAGACTTAACTCGTCCTCAGTATAGAAAAGTGAAAAGAAATTATACAACAACAACTTAAAGAGTAAAAACAAAAGTAGAGAAATCAATAATACCCTTATACTTAATATCAAATAATCCCAAGTATAGAAGATTGTACAAATTAGGAGAACCGAGGAAAAAACTGAACAAACTCAATGACTCGAGTTTTCCTCCCCTATACTTAGGTTAAAAGATCCCTAAGTATAGAAAAAGAATATCAATAATTGATGGACAAGCGAGAGAACAAAAGGAATAATAACAAATAAAAGTGTGAAAGAAGAAAAAATGAACGACATCATTCCCCCTATACTTAGGGTAAAGGATTCCTAAGTATAAGCAACAACATGATTGATGAAATAGAACAAAAATGGAAAAAACTCAAGTCATTCACCCCCACTATACTTAGGATAAAATACATCCTAAGTATAACACACACACACACACGAGAAAGAGGTGAATGATAAAAATGAAAGAAGAAAGAAAAAAAAAGAAAAAAATATATACAAGGGAATATAAGCTCATTTATCAGACGCAGAAGATGTCAAGGAATCATCGTCTGATACAACATAGTAGATGGAATCAACAACAGACAAGAATGTATCTTGATCTAGATATGACTTCAGTAACTGCCCGTTCATAACAAATGATTGTGCGTTAGATGACAACCCAAGCATGACAATACTACCATTGTCACGCACAGCTCTATCAATGAACGATCCTGACCATTTTCTTTTAAGTTTTCCAGGAAATAACTTCAATTTCACATCAAACAACCATATTTTCTTATCAGGGGAGAAGTTCTTTCTTCTGATGTGTCTATCATGCCAACACTTGACTTTCTCCTTATACATGAGTGAATTGTCATAAGTGAAATCTTAGAATTCTAGCAATCTTTTCAAGTCCACTTTCCTACTCTTATTGCTTTCTCATAGTCCAAATTGTATACACGGAGTGCTCATAAAGATTTGTGAATTTACTCAACTGGCAAGTGGCAAGGCTTTCCATAAACCAAATTTATAGTGAGACATGCCCAATGGAGACTTATATGTCATTCGATAAGCCAATAGAACTGAGTCAAGCATCTGGGACCAGTTCTTCCTATCTGGAGGTACAAGTTTCTGAAGTATATTCTTTATTTATCTCCCTATTTGAAATCTCATCCAAGCCATTAGTCTGTGGATGGTAAGGAGACACAACTCTATGCTCAATGACGTACTCATTCACAAGCATTTTGACTTATCTATTAATGAAATGGCTACCCCCATCTGAAATTAGTATCTTGGGAATCCTAAACCGTGCAATAATATTGTCCTTGAGAAATGAACCAACTGTAAGACTATTAGCAGCTCAGGTGGGGATCGCCTCCACCCAACAACTAACATAATCTACAGCAAGTAGGATGTACTAAGATCCTCGATTGATAGGAAATGGGCCCATGAAGTCTATGCCTCAAGCATTGAAAACATCTGAAATTTTGATATATCTCAGGGGCATGGTATATTTGGAACTGATGATTCCTCCCATTTTCTGTTAATCAATACAACCTCAAACATAAACCATAACATCCTTTAACAGAGTTAAACACCAAAGGCCGCTTTGTAGAAGCATTTCTACCATGCGCTTCCCTAAATGATCCCCACCCGACTCTAGTTTGTGATAACTCTCAAGTACACTGGTGTATTCCTCTTGAGGATTGCACCTTCTGCAGATACAATCTTCACCTTCATGAAACGGGTATATATCCTCCAACTGGTTTAAATGAATCATTTACCGAAATCTGTCTACCTTGTGCTTCGACCAATCTTGTGGAACTTTCTTGGATACAAGATAATTCACAACATCAAATACCTGGGAGTGAGGCCACAAACAAAATGGTCTCATCTGGAAAGGTCTCCAAAATAGGAAGTATTGACTACTCAGAAGCCTCTGTATCTATGATCTCGGAATGGTGATCTGCCAAAACATTTTTCACTACAGGTTTATCTCGAAACTCTAAATCAAACTCTTGGAGAAGAAGGATCCATCTGATAAGGTATGGTTTGGCATCCTTCTTTGCCTGTAAGTACCTTATGGCAGTGTGATCCATGTATAAAATGACATGTGAACCAAGTAGGTTTGAACAAAACTTCTCTAAAGCGAACACCATTGCTTACATCTCCTTCTCTGTAACTGTATAATTTCATTGTGCTTCATCCAGAGTTTTGCTATCACAGTTTATGGAAAATGGTATCCAATCCCTTTTCTGACCTAAAACAACTCCAACTGCATAGTCTGACGCGTCCACCAAGATCTCCAATGGGAGGGACCAATCACGTAGCTGAAGGACATGAGTTCTAGTAACCATGCTTTTCATCTAGTGAAATGCAAGGAGGACTTTCTCATCAAATATAAACTCACTCTCCTTGCAAAAAAGCTCCGTCAAAGGCCTGACAATCTTGTCGAAGCCCTTAATAAGTAGCCTATAAAATCCAACCTGACCAAGGAACGACTTCAATTGCTTTAAATTGTATGGCAGCTCTAACTTGGAGATCACATCAATCTTAGAAAAGTCAACCTCCATACAATGTTTGGAGATGACATGGCTTAATACAATTCCATTAGTCACCATAAAGTGATCGTTCTCCCACGAGAGTGCTAAGTTTACCTCGTAACAATGCTGAAGTACTCAGTTTAAATGATTAATACATAAGTTGAAACTATCCCCGTAGACCGAGAAATGGTTGATGAATCCATGATTCACATCCTTTATTCTTGTATTTAGCCAAATTCCCAATGCAAATTACCTGTAAATATATGTCAAATCCACCGAATTAGCATTTTGCATGCATTTGTTAATATTTTGTAATTAACATTTATTTATTTAAAATAAAATAATAAAGAATAAAGGAAATAAAAATGGTTGCAATTATGTAATAAGTACAAACTGACCCAAAAACCGAGAGAAGGTCTAATATTGTCCTGATCGACAAGGAATAAAGTAGGGAGAGATAGGGTCCTTAATGTATAAATATTCTAAAAACCCAAAAATACCTTGTATATATTGCTCATCTTGTGCATTCTCATCACTACGTAGGTTATATATATATATTTCTCAATAAAAAGATCAAAAAATAATTTATCTCCTTACTAAAACTAGTAAATAACAATATAATAAAAATAAAAATAATTGCAAAATTAAATTGTCTACAATTATACAATACCTATACTTGTATTTATGTATTTATTTATTTCTTTTGTATGTAAATTGTGTCTATATTGTATTTTTAAAACTTGTATCTATTTCTAATAATTATATAAAATTAAAATAAAATTCATAAAACACAAAAAAAATAAAATAAAATCAATTCTTCATTGTATAATATCACCAATATTGTATATATTGTACATAATATTAATTAATTAACGCTTGTAATTAACTTGTAAAAATCTCATAAAAATATATTTGTATTCTTTAAATTATTTTGTAAAAAAATAAAATATAAAATACAATATATTTTTGGTAGAAGTAACAAATAAAAAATACATGTACATAATATATAGGTGTATTATACCTGTACATAACACCATATACTGTATATACTATTATATAATCTTAAAAATTTTTAAAAATCACATAAAAATATTTGTAAAATAACTAACATTTTTATTTTTATTACTTTTTATTTTATATTAATTTACTATTTTTATTTGATTTTTCTTTTGTTTTGTATATTCCTTTATTCTGATTGGTCAACCCGAGTCCGTTGACTGGGCCCTTCCTCCTCCCAGATCCGACCCGAGCATCCCTTCATCAGATCTGATTTCTCCCCATTTCCCTACGTAGCTCCAATGACTTCCTTCCTCGGATTGCGGATCCATGTCTTCCCTTGAGATCCGCTATCCTCGCAGATCCCTTAGAAGGGTCAGAATCATCCTAGGGTTGCATGCTTTCGCTGAATCTTTTTCGACCCCTGGGAGCCATATAAGTATTCTCTTCTCCTCCGCCATGCAAAGTAGCTTGCTCCACCCCTCTTTTTCTTCCACCAGAAACCCTTAGGACAGTGACAGGGTCCTGAGGATACCTTTGGTGCTCGATTTTTTTGCAATTTGAGACGTAGCTTAATCGAGGCCGGAGACCTCCGCGCGAGTAGCCTCCTCGACCTTCCACAGTCGGGTTGAGGCAATCACCCTGCCGTTTACCTCGACTTACTCCGCCCTCCAGTTTAGCACATTCAGGTACCTTCACCCCTTCATATCATTGTTTTCCTTCGATTTCATTTATTATCACCATTCTCTTCCCCAGCTTGGACCACCATGTCAGAATTTCATCAGATCATCTATCAGCACCGATTCACACCCGACCTCACCGTCCATCTTCCAGCATACCTTGATCACCCTAAATTCTCGCTCTCAGAATGAGATTAGTCTTAGACTTCCCTCTTTCATCCTCGTCGGAAGTCGATCATCATCCCTTCTTCATTTCTTTGGCTTTTATCTCAAAATAACCTTGGCCAAGGCTTCACTCTCGAGCCGCGATACTCCTTGAAGGTTCATGATGCACATAGGCTCGAATCAAGCCTCACCTATAGTGGTGGATCTATTCCATGCACCTAGAGCTCCAGATCTTCATCCTGCAGTCCTTCGCTCCATCAGAGTATTCCAGTCGATCTCAGCGAGCTGATCTGAGCCTTGGAGCGCCATACACCCTTGATCGAAGCTCAGCCTGCGTTACATTCTTCAAGTTCTTCGAGATGCCTTCAGCGTCGTTGGATGAGGAGCCCCACCTCCAGATTTGATCAAGACCACATGTCATCACCAGAAAGCTGACTGCCAGATCTTATCCAGACCACCATCTGACCGCACATTTGCCACATTCTCTGAGCCCTTAGATATGTCGAGCAACGGTCCATTAGGGTTGTACGCCACAACCTCCACGCATGATCGCCATGTGTCCTATAGGGTATATTTCCCCTTTACCTCTGTCTTTTATGTTATTTCATTTCAGTACAATAATTGTAATAATTTGTTAAGAACATTTGCAATCAAGACCTCGTATTTTTATTATTTGCATTTTAGTCCAGCTAAGTTGAAGTCATGTACTTGTACACGTGTTTTTGTTGGTATTTTGCGAACTTGACCCTAAGCTTTTAGTTGGTTAATGAAACTGAAAAGGTGTTTCACAATCACATTTATACCCCTTTTGCACCTGAATCATGCGTGTTGCACATTTTCTCTAGTCTTTTTCCAATAGGGACACCTGTATTTTTATTGAGTATTAATATTGGGTCCCTGGAACTTTAGTATTTACATCTAGGTCCTTTGTGCTCTATTTAGTTTTCTCTCTCTTTTATTAATTGCAATAAATAATAAAAACAACTCCAAAAAATGCATAAAAATTAGGTTTAGCTTCTGCTAGTGTGTTTTATTTATGGTTTTTTTGTTTGTTATTTTTTATTTACTATTATTAAAAGTTTAAAAACAACCAAAAAAGTCCCTATTTGCCCAAGAAAATTCATAACAATATGAAAAATACCTTAAAAATTCTAGAAAAATTAGATAGCCATGTTTTGATTTGTTTGATTTTCTATCAAATTTGCACATTTCCTTTTACAAAACACTAAAAATTTGCAAAACCTTAAAAATCTCATAAAATTTATAAGAAATCCTTGAAAAATCCAAAAAATTACAATTTCAGTTTCTATTTGTCGATATTTTCTTATAGTTTTTATTAAAATTGATTCCCAAGAGTTTTGACTTATGTGAATTTTTTAATTTGAAATATACCCCTTGTTGTTCATTGTTTGTTCATTTCTTAGTTTTTGATTTTTAGAAAATCCATAAGAATTTCAAAAATTACACACAAATAAATAAAAACAGTATAAAATTCATAAAATAAAAAAACATATTTGTTTAGGATTTTTGAGTATTTTTACTATTTGAAAAATATAAAAAAAGGGGGTGTGTGTGTGCCATTTCTTTCTTTACTTTTATTTTTCATATTTCAAAAAGTCAAAAAAACATTTACAAAATTGAAAACCACAAAAAAAAACCCTTTAAATATCTAGATTTGACTACTCAGTTTATCATAGTGCTCCTTCTGTTCGACCCCGGTCGTTACACCAGGTTAATAAAAGTAGCTTAGATCACCATTTTACCTACTTGATTTGTTTGTGGTTGAATAATCTCGATTTCGACTCGGTTATCTTGGATGGTAATGACATCTTAATTAATCAACTTAGCTTAGTTAGCTGCATCACTCATCAATCGTCCATGAAGACCTCGAGGAAACTACCTACCAAGTCGACAAAAACATACCAACATATACCTTTAGAATGTAGCGGGGGCGTTATACAATCCAAAGGGCAACCATCTAAAGGCGTAGGTGCCAAACAGACAAGTAAAAGTAGTTTTCTCTTGGTCTTTAGGAGTTATTGCAACCTGGTTATATCCTGATTACCCATCCAAGAAACAAAAGAACTCTTGCCCTACAAAACTCCCAATAATCTGATCAATAAAGAGTAGTGGAAAGTAATATTTCTTGGTAGTTGAGTTCAGGTGTCGGTAATCTATGAAGACATGCCATGAAGTAGGTACACGGGTCGGAATCTCCTCACCATGGTCATTTGTCGCAATAATAATCCCGTATTTCTTTGGGACCACATGCAATGGGCTGTCCCACTTGGATTCTGAAATGGGATAGATAAAGACAACATCACACTATTTCATGATCTCTTTCATGACAACATCCCAAAGATTTGGATTTAGATAGCACTGACACTCACGGGTTGGTTTGTTGTCATCATCTAAGTAGATACGGTGGAGCAAAAAGTTGGACTAATCCCATAGAGATCCGAAATATTCCAACCTACGACCTTGCAGTTTCTCTCGAGAACTTCTAGCAAGCGAGATTCCTAATCGTACTACGAACTGATGATGAACGACAACATTTGGGGGGCACCCACAAGGAAGGCATGCTTCAACGTTGAGGGTAAAACATTAAGCTCAGGTGGGGTCTAAATATGCTCTGTGACAACCTCTGCAACTACACTGGTAGAAGATATATGATATATACACTGTGAACTATCCACCGTGGCTAGTGTGGTCTCATTATGCAAAATCTCGTAAAGGTCTACAATGAATGATATCTACTCAGAATGTTGTGTCTCATAAGGATGCTCAAATATCTTAATAAATTCATCAACAAATATCTCAGAAGTATTAGTAGGAGGTATCTCATCAATAATCTCAAAAAAAGAATGCATCTCAGGAATCTTAGAATGTACCTCCGAAAACTCAGAATGATCCTTAGAAAATAGATCATACAAACCATCATCTGCCAACTTGGAATGATAAACATGGGGCAAATGTCGAACGTGCTTTCCAAAGGATCCTTCTAGGAAAGGAACTCCTTGGTGTCCATGAAATCTATATAAAGATCTGTCTTTTCAAAATCTGCAAGAAAATCACAATCCTCAGAATCTTTTGTAACTTTCTATCTGTCATCTGCTGCTGCTTGTGGCGGTGATAGCTTTGGATATGAGATTGCCTATATCATAACCATTTCACTGAGGGAATGAAAGGTTATCTCTCTAGTCCAATAATCAACTACCGCCTCGGCTGTTCGACGGAAGGGCCGACCAAGTATGGTCGGGTATGGAGTAGCGATGCAGAGGTATCCATATCCATAACAACAAAATCAACTAGGAATCTCATTCCTTGCACCATTATGATAACGTCCACAAGAATACCCCTCGACCTATTGATTGATCTATCAGCAAGCTAAGGATAATCCTAGTGGATCTAAGAGGCAGCAACCCAAACTTAGTGAGTAGCGGGTGAGATTAATGGAGGATCTGCTATCGAGCAGGGTATGATTAAACTCTTGATCAAAGATATGGAAATGGATGTGAGGTGCTTCTTTATCTTTCCTTTTAGGTAGGAGGTTACCGATGGCATGAACTCTGGCCAAGGTTAAGAAATGCTTTTCTATTTTCTTTTGGTTGTTCTGCCTTGGTTGACATTTTTGAGAACATGCTTCTTTCATTCCCCTTTTAATGACGAGCATGTACTCCATGACTGATCGATCGCTGAGCACGTGAATTAATTTGCACTCGTTGTAGTATGTGTACTTAGCGAATCAGTCAGAACTGAGAGAAGATCTCTGTGAAGAGTGTCTCTCTCCGTTAAGAGTGTCTCGGCTTTAATTTATATCCAGGTAAGTCCGGTGTCGAACACAGGGAGGCAAAGGAACAACTTCTAGTTAATTTGAAAACTTAGGTCTAGGTTTCCACGCGGACTTTTTTGTATTTTTTATGCAAAAAGAATGTGAAATGCACAATGCAGGTAAATTAAGTTAATAGGAAAAGACACAAATTAGCAAAATTAATTTGAATATGAAACTAATCCAATTTAACCAAATTATTTTCTTCTTAGAATCCTAATCGAGAGAATGCACGACACTTTTTTATATAATTTTATGGGTTAAAATGCAACAATGAAAAATACACACTTTTTATGGGTTTTTTCACAATTTTCCACACAAACAGTATGCAAAAATAATGAAAAATGTACTGGAAATAAAACAGGATGCACGGATGCTAAAATATTTTTTTGGAATTTTTAGACAAAATATGATTTTTTATGGATTTTTTAATAGAAACAGAGTGACAATGAGTAATTAATTCCCAATAAATCCACATTAACGAATTTAATCAGAATACGAATTATCTCACATAGATATTTTTATATGGAATACATGAGATTTGAAATTTCGCAAAAACGATATCTGTAGATTTAATTAAAAATCAATTAACAAATCACTCTACAATTTATTTAAGGCACAAGACAACTCTAATTAAGATGAAATTTGAAAAGTAATTCTCACAATTCAAGGTATCATTTATAATTTTTGTGGAATTTTTGGAGTAACCATGAGTCAGATATGAATTTAAGGGACTAGATTAGGTAAAATATGTAAGAATTTCACTTAAACAATTTCAATTAATTATCCAAAGGTCATAAAAATCTACATAAATAGCCAAATGGTAGAAATTTAGTTACTCAACACCATCATATTTTTCACTAAATAAAATGATGCAAAATGGAGGTCTAAATTAAAATGTAAATACATGGTTATCTGTGTAAATTTCAGAGAACAAAATTCACAAACATTTATTACAGGGACTATTTTGAAAATACAGAAACTAAACGGGAAAAAGGTGCAATCTTTATAAGAAATTAAAAAAATGACCTTCTTCTTCGTGTAACTAGGGCCCGAAGTTGGTGGCGTGCCGTGGGCGGCCGCACGCGAAGGCGGTGACGGCGGGCGGAGAGGGCTGTGGTGGTGCGACCGCGGATGGTGGCACGATGGAGGAGTCTGGCAGGCTAGAACTGGAGGGAGGCGACCTTGCGGGTGCGCTACTTGAAGCAGCGGTTGATGGAGGTGGCGGGCCGAGTAGGCGCTGGATAGCTACACAGAGGTAGCGGTGGACAGCCGTGCGACCCGCACGGGGAGGGCCGCAACGCGGCTGGGCGCTGTGGCACTGCCATTGGTGGCGATGCTGGGAGGGGCGGCGGTGGCCAACGGTTGTGGTGGTCGCGGTGCTGGTAGGCGGCGGTGGGTGCTGCCCACCGCTGCTGTGTGTTTTTTTTTTATTTTTTTTATTTTTTAACTGCTGTGCTGTGCCCTTTTTTTAATTAATTTTTTGTTTTTTTAAATAAGGATTACAAAAGATACAAATGTAGTGGTAAAGGCGGTGATGGAAATAATGGAAGTGATTATGTGGTGGAGTAGACAAATGAAGATATAATGGTGGTGGTGTGATAAGAAAATGCAAAAAAAAACAACGATGACAAAATGGGAGGAAAAATCACCTACGGTGGAAGAGGTCTCCTACGGTGTGCTCACGAAAAGCATGATCTTCGCTTGAATCGCTGGCGAGCGATAAGCTCGTGCAGCGCGCGGTGCGGCTGTGATGTTGGCCAAGAAGCCAACGGATCTCACCGGAGAGAGGGCTGTCATCGCTCGATCGCGGTTGCGTTGCTGTCACCGATTAAACTCTGGGAACTAGGCTTTACTCACATAAAGATGGATCAAGTGCAAATTGAGGAGGATGAGATGTATATAAAAAGGAAAAATGAGAAGTTATGAAAGTGGTGGAGGGAGGTTAATAAAGTAATGGAGTTGAATTAGAAGTTAGAAAAATTGGTGGAATGATGGAATTGAATGGTGGTTATTGTAGAGAATGGAAATTAAAATAAAATAAATAAAATACATAAAAGTAGCCTACTTTAAATAAAAGAATAAAATAAATAAGAAAAGTAGAATGGAAGATTTACAAAAGTAGGTCCATAAAAACACTACGCACATGAATTTTTTTACTTTTCTAATTTCATTTTTTTTTGTATTTTTAATAAATAATAATTACAAAATAAAAATAAAATAGAATACTAGAAATAAAATAAAACATAAAGGAGTTTTTTTTGGATTTTTTAGTAATTAAGAAGAATAAAAAAACAAGAAAGATATGTACAATATATACAAGGTACACCTAGGTCCCAAAACCCAAATTTTGCAAACGAGCTCCGATTTTAATGAAACCAATTTCATTAGAAAGATAACTTTCTAGCTTAAATTTTAAAAGTGAGTTTCATGAATTTGGAGTTTATACAGAGCGGGAATTTAGCCAGGAAGTTGGACTTTACGACCTTTTCTCTTTGAGATCTAGGAGCATTTATTTGAGGTGAAATTTATTTTATATTTTTATATTTTTATATACATTTTTATTAACAAATAAGAGAAAAAATTAGCCATAAAGGAGTTGAATTGAAATTATTAAAAATGTATGAAGTTTTGGGCTATTTACAGGTGAAAAACTCCTTTATTTTACGGTTTTTTATTGCTACATTATTTTGTACATAATATAGAATAATTAGTGTATTTTATTTACAAGAGTTATTTTGTTAATTTATTGATTTTATAGACATTTATTAGAGATTTTACTCGGAGATTTTGCTAAGATATTGAGATGACGAATCGTGGATTCATCACTCCCCTATACTTAAACTTTGCTAATCCTCGAGAAAATAAAGAATGAATAAGTTGGAATAACCCCCTAACTGTGCATGTGAATATAAAACTTGATCCGTTCAAGAACTCTCGGTTTTAGAGATCCTAAAATTCTAAGCTGAACCAAGCTCTAGTCAAAAGGTATCCAATTTCCCTAATCATCAGACTCTATCTGTATACATATATAATAAATATATATTAAGTGTGGACTGCAGTTACAAGAGTAGAGTCGCAAAGTCACCCAAGGTTCAAGTCCAAGAAACTCTCCTAAGAACCCAATCCTCAATACTAGGGAATAAACCATTTCTTGCATCCAATCCACCGTCTCTTTAGTTGTCAGACTTAAAGGTATATATGATGGCCAGTTGATGGAGGGCATATGATTGTGTCATTTCTTATCTCCCTCTCATTGGAAGAAGGATTCTCTCAAGTGCCTTATTACTCAACATATATTTTTGATGTTAATCAGTACGTCCGTCAAGAGAAGTTGGAGTTGTCTGCACTTGTTTTCCTGGGAGTACACCGGGGTGTGCCTTTTTTGAGTACCTATCGTACCTTCTACACCCAGAATTTTAGCATTTATGATGCAGAGCTCTTTTTTGGTGCAAGCCCGACTCCTGATCCTAATAGAGGTGGTTCAAGTGGACACTTTGAAATGGTTGGGAGCGCTTGCCTTCGGTGGAAGCTCATTTTATAATTGACTTTGTAGAAAGAGAGCTTATTTCAACATTGATATTTCTTTGCTTTATTTTTGGCTAGCTCCACTGCTTTTAACAAGAATTGGCGCATACTGATCAACATTTTTTTATTTTATCACACCCTGGCACTTAGGTAAATGTTAAGAGATAATACAAGAACCATGTTCTTGTTCTGTCTAAAGGTGCTGACACTCAGGTTTTATGAAGCCTTCATTGATTTATCCCATCCTCGAGTATCATCAAATCGGGTCCAAACTCAAATCCCTCATCCTAGTTCCTCAAGTGAAATTTCAACTCATCTCATCATAACTGCAGTCGTGTATGTGAGGTGCTGATCATATTCTTAAGGTAGAGACTAAGCATGCAATATAGCACACAAATCTTTCAAACTAGGGAAATGTGAATAATTAAGTCAAAGACCCTAATGACTAAGGCTGGTTAACTCAAAATCTCAAGCTCTCATAAACCAAGTGTTCTTGAACTTCACTAGTCTTGTGTAAATGTGAATGTGCCATGAATTAAATAAATTCATTAGTTAGTTTTTTATTTTGATTTTTGTATTTGTTTGTTTTTTTATGATTTTGATGTTTTTTTTGAAAAGGAAAGGAAAGGAAGAAAGATTTTTTTTAAAGGTTTTTTTGAAAAACACACATTTGTTTTTGATTTTTTTAAAGCAGATAAAGAAAGAAAAGAGATCTTTTTGTTTTCTTGGAAAAAGGTTTTTTTAAAAGCAAATAGGGAAGAAATGAGTTTTTTTAAAAGATTTTTTTACCAATTTTACCCACCCTGTAATTATTGTAATATATACAAAAATACGTAAAAGTACGAGCTATGGGTAAAGTATCTATGTAATATATACACGCCCCCTATACTTAGCATGTTCTATGTCCTCAGAGCATAAGAAGCAAGAAAAAGATATAGCTTGTGATTAGCGTAGTATATCAAAAATAACAAAAAATAAAGAAGTTGATCCGCCCCCCTATACTTAGGATCTGGTCAGCCTAAGTGTATAAGAAGAGCAAAAATGGGGTGGACGAGGTCAAGAGGAGAAATGAATGAGTATATACATATGGTGGGCATCGGCCCCCCTATACTTAGGCTCTGGTCAACCGAAGTGTAGGACAGGAGTAAGTGTGAGAATCGATGTGATATGAAGAATATACAGAAAAGGGAGAAAGTACAAGAGGAATGGATCTTCTGAGCTGCTCAATCTTGATGCTGCATCTTCATGAAGATTAATATGACGTATCTGCTCTGTGCTCACTCTGCATGAAGTTGATGACCTCGACTTGGACTAACTGCTCTTTAGAATCTACAAAATGCTTCAACAGTTGTCCACTCACCACACGAGACTTTGCACCATCTGTGAGATCATCTATCTCTACATGTCCATTCCCGCGCACTTTCTTAACAACAAAGGGACCCGTCCATTTAGATTTGAGCTTCCCATGGAACATCTTCAACCTGTCATTAAACAACCATATCTTTTGCTAGGGATAAAGTCTTTGCACGTAATGTGCTGATCATGCCATCTCTTTACTTTGTCCTTATAAATTATACCGTTGCCATATGCCCTGTTTCGGATTTCCACGAGCTCGTTCAAGTTCAAGTCTTGACGAAGCTTCCCTAGGTGATAACTCCAATTAATCTGCTTAATTGTCCGTTCAGATTTATGAATCAATTCTGCGGGCAAATGTCATGGCTTGCCATAAATCATTTTAAATGGTGAAGTACCCAATGGTGTCTTGTAGGATGTCCTATAGGCCCACAGAACTTGGTCCAAGAGCCGGGACCAGTTCTTCCTATCGGGACGAACTAACTTCTGCAAAATACTCTTCACCTCTCTGTTCGAAACCTCTGCCATGCCATTGGACTGTGGGTGGTAAGGACTAGTAACTCTATGCTCAAATCCATAGTCCTTAGCTAAAGATCTCATATCTCAGTTCACAAAGTGGCTACCCCCATCAGATGTCAAAACTTTTGGTACCCCGAGCCTAGCAATAATATGGTCTCTTATGAACTTACAAACAGTCTTGCTGTCTCCGGTTCGGGTTGGGATAGCCTCCACCCACTTAGACAAATAGTCAACCGCTAACTAGATGTACTCATGTCCTTGGCTGTTGGGAAAGGGACCCATAAAATCTATGCCCCATGCATCGAAAACATCACAAATAATCACCGGCTGCATGGGCATCTCATCTCTCTGTCCAACTGTCCCTCCCATCCTTTGACAGATCGGGCACGATCGTACAAAATCAATAGCATCTCTAAACAAGGTCGGCCAATACAATCCACATTGAAGTACTTTGTGAGCAGTTCTCTTCCCTGAATGGTGTCCACCAACCTCAAGTGAATGACAATATGTGAGGACACTCTGGTACTTCTCTTAAAGAATACACCTTCTCCAAACACAATCCAGTCCTTTGAAGAAAAGGAAAGGATCGTCCCACTGGTATCTCCTCGAATCCGACTTAAGTCGGTCAATATTGCTCCTAGTCCAACCATGGGGAACCTGCTTGGAGACAAGATAGTTCACCATGTTGGCATACCACAGGAGTGAGTCAATAACAGAAATTGACTCGTCTGGGAAGGTCTCTCTAATCCGCTCATAATCAGGAGAATCCTTAAGTTCAATCCGAGAAAGATGATCAGTCACAACATTCTTCACTTCAGGTTTATCTTTTATCTCCAAATCAAATTCCTGGAGGAGTAAAATACACCTAAGAAGATGCGCCTTCACATCCTTCTTTTCCATTAAATATCAAATGGCTGTGTGATCAGTGTAGATTGTCACCTTAGAGCCCAAAATATAAGACCTGAACTTCTCAAGGGCCCATACTATAGCGAGCATTTACTTTTCAATCACTGTGTAATTCTTCTGTGTAGGGTCTAATACTTTCCTCGTGTAGTGGATCGCAAATAGGATCCCCTCTCGCCGTTGTCCTAACATAGCTCCTATAGCGTCAGTCATGATCTTAAAGGGGGGAGACCAGTCAAGAGCTTGTAGGATAGGAGAGGCACAAATCTTCCTCTTCAAGAGCTCTAAGGCCTCTAGACACCTGTGATCTACAATGAACTCTGTGTCTTTCCCTAAGACTCAGTCAGTGGGTGAGCGATCTTTTAAAAATTCTGAATAAATCTCCTATAGAATCCAACATGCCCTAGAAAAGACCGCACTAACTTCACATTGGTAGGTGGATCAAGTTTCTTGATCACCTCCACCTTGGTAGGGTTAATCTCCATTCCCCTTTTTGAGATAACATTCCCTAACACGATACCCTCAGTCACCACAAAGTGACTCTTCTCCGAGGAGAGTACCGGATTCAACTCTCTACACCTCTTTAGGACTCGGTCCAAGTGCGCTAAACATGTATCAAAGGAATCACCTTGGACTGAGAAGTCATCCATGAACACTTCCAGGAAATCTCTCACCATCTCTGCAAATATGGCTATCATGCACCGCTGAAATGTGCCGAGGCATTGTAAACCCCGAATGGCATGTGCCTGAAAGCATAAGTGCCGAATGGACATGTGAATGTGGTCTTTTCCTGGTCCTCAATGGCTATGTCTACCTGGTTGTAGCCTGAGTACTCGTCGAGAAAATAAAAGAACTCTTTCCTTGCGAGTCTCTCCAAGATCTGATCAATAAAAGGCAAGGAAAAGTGGTCTTTCTTGGTAGCAGCATTCAGACACCTTTAGTCGACACAGACGCGCCACGACGTGGGTACTCATGTCGTGATCTCTACCCTCTCCTCGTTGGTGACCATCTGAATTCCTGACTTCTTCAGGAGAACATGAAGATGGGCCACCCACTTGAAGTCAGAAATAGGGTATATAAACCCTGCCTTGCACCATTTCTCAATCTCTTTCTTCACCACTTCCCATAGATTGGGGTTAAGTTCCTATGGAACTCACGGGAAGGTCTCACATTATCCTAAGTAAAAATATGGTGCAAGCAGAGAGCGGGGTTGATCCTCACGAGATCCAATACTGTCCAGCCTATTGCTTTGCGGTTCCTCTCGAAGACCTCTAACAACCTAGACTCCTATTCTAAAGTCAAGTCTGAGCTAATGATAACAAGATATCTCTCTTTGGGTACCACAAGAAAGGCATACTTGAGTGTAGGAGGTAGTGATTTCAGTTCTGGTAATGTGGTGTCATCAAGCAAATCTGGCTGAACTGAATCTGAATCTGGTTCCGTGCTGCATGAAGGTGGGCTCAACTGTGTAGTACTCTTCACCAACTCAGAAGTATCTGGATTCAGATCGCCAAAGAAATACAGTAACTTGGCCAAAGCCGCGTCCGACTCATCATCTGTGTCCTATGATCGTTCCGAAGGGGATGGAACTGACAGATTCAGATGGATCTCTACATCATCACGGGAATAGGTAGATGCATCTCTAACAAGATCAGGCAACACCTGGCAAACTATATCATCCACTATTTCCTTTCCAGATGAAAGGGTCTCGCTCTGTCCTTAAGGAATCTGTCCCCAAATCCCAACGATGCTAATCATTCTGCAATCCGCCTTTGAAGATGAGTACTCTGTGCTACTCTCTGAATCAGGTCGCTGATAATTGGTTTGCTTCATCTCAAGGTTCACTTCTCCGCCTGGAGAACGGAACTTCATCATTCGCGTAACATAATCAAAAGCTGTGCCGACGGTCCTAAGGAAGGGCCGCCCAAGAATGATCTGAGATTCTCTCCAATGATTGGGGGTCTCCATGTCCAAGACTATGAAGTCAACCTGACATCTCTGCCCCTCAATCGAGATAACGACATTCTTCACTTCTCCCTTAGGTCTCTTCACTAAACGATCTGTGATGAATCCTCATTCATCACTCTTTATTCTTTTATATTAGCTACAAAACTTTGCAAAACACCTTGTAGATATTTGTAAATATAATAAATTACCAAAATGAATGCATTGTGTAAATATTCATAATTAGCATGTTTTTGTGCAAAAATAAAAGAATAAAGAAACAAAGAAAAAGAAGGAGATATTTAGAATAAATATCGAGTGACCCGAACCCAAGGGAGGGCCAAGCATTGGCCTGACCGCAAAAGAACCCAAGTAGAGAGAGATAGGGCCATTCCCCATAAATATGCTCCTTCATGTACATATTTTATTTTATTAAAAATAAAACAAAAAATAGGTTTTTATTATTTTGTATATATTTCTAAAAATAAAATAAAAATGGGAAAAATAAAAGAAAAATAAGAATAAACAATTTCTCTCTCCTCAGTGTATATATACCATGTACATAAAATAAAAGACATATTTATTTCACCCTTGTAAATACTTAATAAAAATCAAATAAAAATCATTCTGAATCCCATATTTTATGTTGTAAATATTTAAAACATAAAATAGGGATAAGTATACAAAAATAAACAAGTAAAAATAAAAAAAATACATAGGTACATACACTTGTATTTAATAATAATATAATGTATATACATATTTTATTTTTTTCAAAAAAAAAATAACTAAAAATCATTAAAAAATACTTTGAAAAATAATAAACATTTTTCATGTTGAAAATTTTTCAAAATAAAATCATTTACTATTTTTAAATGAATTTACAAATAATTAATAAAAGGAATTTTCCTATTGGTCTACGGGGGATGTTGACCCCGGTCAACTCTCCCCCTAGGACCACAGCCCTCACGGATCTTGGCGCCAACCCGACTTCACCTATTTTTGCGTCACGATGCGACTTCCATTCGCCTAAACCCCCAGGCTCCGATTGCAGTTCATTCATCCGAGATTCACTCCCGAGGTTTTTCTTAGGGATCTGAGCATCGGACTGCGCGCCCGATCTTCTTCTTTCTCGGTCCCCTGCACTATATAACATCGCCTCCTTCTACCATTTCACGCACCTTTGGCTCACGTCTTCGACTCCCAGAACCTCCATCTTGATCCTTAAGTCACAGCGAGTGATTGAGAGTGCTGCAGCGAGGATTTGGAGGCATTTGCCCTAGGTCCGACGACCATCGTCGTCGAGCTTCGCTGCCGGTTTAGCCCGAGCCTCTGGAGGTGACGCTCCATCGAGGTAAAGACCGTCGGAGATCCATCATCTCCCCCATAGTCAATTCCGACCATCAGGTACTCCCCTTAGGTTCCAGTTCGTCCTTTAGATTCGATTATTCAATTTTAGCTCCGCCAGCTCCGCCTTAGTGGCCGTAGCCCCGTTATTTCATCTCATCCGTATCGATAGATACCTTGACCCATCGTCACCTTCCTTCCACGATCTAATCACCTCGATCTTGTCTATCCGAGCCAATATTGGGTCTGGTTCCTTCCGCTGCCTCTGTTGGAACCTCCCTTCTCCTATCCACGCCGCTTTCCTCTGTCATTTCGCGAATAACCCATGCCGGAGTGTTCCTCCGATCACGAGCGTTCTCTTGCAGGTGAATAAGCGCAGGATACCTCCCTGAGTCACGGTTTCCACCCTTTGCCGGAGTCTCCCAGCTCCCTCCTCCCTCGCTGGAGGATCTCACCGTTGGGAGCTCCATCGGACGCCACCACCCGATGTGGATCGTCATCGTGAGGAGAACCCCCTTCTCCGATCTTCCATCGGACGTTTGGATCACTTCCAGATCGCCGGAGAAGCTTGCCCAGGAGGAGTTCATCCAGCCTACCTCTCTACCGTCGGATCGCACCTCGCCTCCAGTTATCATCCGAGCCGTCCGTACTCTGCTCCTGTCAGGCCGTTAGATACCAGATCTAACGGCCATGTGCACCCCACATTCGGTGCCTCGTCAGCACCGTTAGATCTTCCAGGAGGTGCCATCACATCCGCACACCATCCGCCATTCACCGCCCGACACCTGGCCCTCACGTGCCCCGCAAGCGCTTTGGTTGGGTAACTTGCGCCTAACCACCTACATTTTATTTTGGTTCCTGTTTAGTCTATTAAATAAACTTGCACACTTGGATAATTTGCATATATGGACCTGTAGTTTCTTATATTTGCATTTTAGTCCCTGCTTTGTGGAGACATGTGCTTCGACACGTGATTTTGTGGGCTTTTTGCATATTCAGGGCTGGGTTTTTATGACTGTTATGGAATGAATGATATGTTTTGAGAATTGCATATATACCCCTGTGCGTACAGTATTCGAACATGTGTTGAAATTTATGCGTAATTTGCATTAAGCCCCTGTAGTTTCTGCACGTGTTTCCATTTAGTCCTGAAAGTTTGTTTTCTTGCATTTAGGTCCCTGTGTGATGTAGCTTTTGCATTGGTTGAATAAAATATCAAACAAAATCCAAATCCTGTGAAACTTGGATACGTGGCCTTTGCCATTGTATAAAAATTTCACAAAATTTTTGGGACATTTTTATTACTGTTTGCTATTTTTAAAAAATGAAAACCCCCTATTTTTGCTATTGTTTTAATTAGAAAATCAATTAAAAATATAAAAACTCATTTAAAAATTCTTAAAAAAATTGTGTTTACTTGTTTTTGTGCCTTTGAGCTTCAGTTCGATTTTTATCATGTTTGGATTTATAAAACCCCAAAAAATATAAAACCCTAATGACCTTATAAAAATTATTAAAAATCCTAAAAAAAATAAAAAAAATGCAATTTTGGTTTCTGTAGCTTAGTTTTTATTTCTTTTTTTCATAAAAATTGCCTTCAGATTTTTAGAGGCTAATTAGATATTTTTAATTAGCCTTTCAAATCTGGCTACACATTAGTTCACTATTTTTGCCTTTTTTGTTTTTTTTATAAAATCAACTAAAAATTATAAAATTCTGAAAAAAATTACTAAAAACACTTAAAAATATATAAAACATAAAATTAATTTCATTTGAATTTTCTGAGTTATTTTGGAGTGTTTAATAAATTGTTGAATGTAATCTTTTTAGCCTTTTCCTTATTTTCTTCATAATTAAAAATCACAAAAAATTTTAAAAACCATAAAATCCACCAAAAATCACTTTGTTTATTTTAATTTATTTTTGACTACTTCGTAGGCCATTCGGCCAACCCGTGCTCCTTGAGTTTGACCCTGGTCGTTATACCAGGTTAAATAAACATCGAAGACTGCTATTTGGATTTTTGATTGTTTTATTTCATTTGGTGGTCTTATCTTCTTGTTGAATCCGATTCGAGGGATTGAGGTCGCAACGACCCGTGATATTTATCTCCCTTAGTTTCTCATGATTTTCAGGTCATCAGAATGGCGCCGTTGCCGGGGAGCACGGCTTAGTAGTCCTTTTTGTTTTTGTTTTTGTTCGGTTTTTAGTTTCGCGGCTTTTTCTACGGCTTTTCTTTCGTTCGCGGCTTTTCGCAGCTTTTTGTTTTCTTTTGTTTTTCTTTTATTTTTGTTCTTGTTTGTTTTTATTTCATTTGTTTATTTTCATTTTTACATATTTTTTCTTTTATTTTATTTTCCTCTGCATATTTTTATAATAATCTGGTCTGATACACCTTTGTTTGTTTTCTTGTGAGGGCCCGAGGAACAGGCGGCTTTTCTCGAAGAGCCGACACAATCGTGTGAGTTGAAGGCGGCTCCCTTCTGTACGGAGCCGTAGGAGAGCGCAAGGAGGCGAGCAGGAGTGCGGGAGCCGTAGTTTAGCTTAGATTAGCTTTATTTTTTCTGCAGACCATTTTATTATTGTAATAATACAGGGACAGGACTTTCAGACTTGTGATTGTGGGGTCTGTTTCGCCGAGCACCAGTGTGCTCGGGGGACCCCACCACTATTTTGGTTTTCTCACTTTTCGTTTATTTGATTTCACGTGGATTTCTGTGCTTGAGCCCCTAGATCTAGGTTTGTATTTCGTTGAGCCAGGTAGCATTAGGTCCAAAGCCCTAATAAGAATATCTATTCCTATAGATCACACTTGGACTTAGACAAATAAACCAGTGCTTCACGATAATAGGAACTTCTGTTTAGGATGATTCTCGCCTTTGCATCCATACAGATTAGTTTTAATTTTTGCGCGGATCATAATTGCATGTAGACTGATGGAGCAAGGCACGCCTTCTATCTCATGCATGCATTATTGATTTCGAGCGCATCGGCTTTTCTGTCTTCCTCCCCCTATTTTCTGGATTTAGGAATAAAAAGGAAAATGGAAAATTCGTTAGACGTTGCTTGCTTGAAAAATACCTAAAAACAAAAAACAATAAAATTGGGACTGCTAATCACACTTGATCCTAAAAGACACCTAACTTAGAAATCTGTCTTGGGGAGATTAACCCCCTCCTTGTTTGGTTTGGATGAGCGAGAGATTGACCCGCATCCTAGGCTAGAGCCATATTCGATTTCTTGACAGACTACCGGCCTTTTACTCGGGATAGTCGATTAAGAGTATTGGATTCCTATCAGCTCACGTAATCGCTCTGAAAGACTGACTTGATCACCTAAATAAAATTGATAAGATAATTGACGGATCCCTTACGGTCTTCAGCTCAGTGTTGAGTAGGTGAATCGGGGGTTTGCTTTCTCATCTTGTGTGTTTCCAGATCCCTTCTGCCTTCCCATCTATATTCTCCTCTGCCTACCCTCCAGTCATTTTTCTCCCTCCCACCCTCCCTTCACTTTTCTCTTCCTCTTCTGTATCCCTGGATGATGGACCCCCTCACTTCTTGCCGACTCTTGCGGCTTCTCCATCTTCTGACCATCATTCCAGTCCACCTTCGAGGGAGGTCAGATCTCCGACCAACCTCCCGTTCCCCCCTCCTCTCCCTTTCATTCTTCTGGGAATGCTGCTCTAGACGTCCGCGGAGATCAGATTGAGCAGATGCGAGACCCGGGCGTTGCCATTGCTGGATTAAGAGTGCACTCCGTACGCGATCATAGAGAGCAACTACGAGTATCAGATGCCTCCTATGCCAGCATGATGGATGAGTAGATAGGACAGGGAGCTCAGTCAGCTTCTACATTAGGACCATTCATCCTGGATTTGGAGTTTATTCAGCGACTGTCGACATTCTCAGGAGAGATGTACGAGGAACCCTATCTTCACCCGTCCAAGTTCGAGGAGTTTTGCAGGACACAGATTTATTCATATATCACCGCAGAGGAGATGATGCTGAAGACCTTCCCATTCACACTTCAGGATAGAGACATGAGATGGCACCGACGATTGGGAAGAAGATTCACTACGTGGGGAGACTTACGGTTCGAGTTTCTACAGAGATACTTTCCCCAGTGTAGAGCAGAGATGATGCGGTCCTTGATCACAGAGTTTTCAGTAGACCCCCAGAAGCCACTACATGAGGCATGGCAGAGGTTTCATGACCTCTTGAGGAGATTTCCTGAGCACGAACTTTCACTGACAGGCCTTATTGAGATCACCATGCGGGGGATGATCGCGGATCAGTTAGCACTGGTGATTACCTCATATGGCAGTTCACACTACAGTTCCGACATTGACTTATTGGATGCCATCTCGAGGTTACTTTCACAGAGACCATCTTCACGAGATGTCGTAGTCGGGACAACACATGAGGACGTTGCAGTACTAGCGGGGTGTGTCACACTACATGAGGATATACTTTTTACACACCAACCCAAGGACTTGGATTCTGCAGCACCACAGAGAACAGAGGAGATGATTGCTACAGTGGAGGTTCTGACTCAGAGTCTACTCGAGTTCCCGTTGGTCTTCCAGTTAGAGTTCGAGTCATCCCCAGAGTTTTCAGTTGATAATTCTTGGATATCAGATCATCTGATACTCCGAGAGACGGAGGAGCCCCCGCTACTACAACCATTGATCCAGCCATTCCAGATTCCAGTCCCAGATGATTCAACTTCTTTTCTGTAGAGACACTTCTCGGAGTCAGACTGATACCATGACTCAGCCCATCAACCATAGCTTGATACATGACTACACTTTGGGATGACTGATATAAAGAGTCACATATTTGAGCATTGTGTCCTCCATTTTGATGAGACAGATACGCTTGCTGAGGGCCAGATGATAGACAGCATTGCCGCAGAGCGAGGATCAGCCACAACCACATTGCCAGCCTCCGCGATATTGACCAGCACCTTCTCATGCTTCCAGATTGCCGAGAGCCAGACTTCAGAGGATGATGCATCCTGGTGCACAGAGTGGGTGCTTGACAGCAGCGCAGATGCCCTTATAGATCCCGATCCTCTATTTCTCACCGATGATCTTGCATTTCTCCCCGAGGGTTATCTGCGGGAGGATTTCCCTCACGATGTGTACTCGGTTCCACCTTCTGAGAGTGTATCCCATCTGTCAGATCATGAGATCGAGTCTTCCGATCCTTCTGATTCTGAGTCATCTCACCTCGACGACCCTCGCAAGGATGAGCCGATCCTGGAGATATTCGATTATCTGCTCGATTTGTCTCTATTATATGCATCAGATATTAGTATTCTTAGAGAGTCTCCTGATCTTAACTATACACACCTTTTTGAGATGATGATTGGCGTGGAGGATTCCATGACTGATCCATCCTTCTCCACGTTTGATTTCTTCGGCTCTACACTTCCACTCCAGTCTGATCCTGAGTCGTTGATTTCTTTTGTGCTACCGGATCCCGATCACATCTTCCCATATCCTTGGCCGGTAGCAGACACCTGCCTGATTGCATACCTGGGTGTCCTTCTTTTCACTGTTGATTTCGTCGCTGTTCTCATACCGAAACTGCGACGACATTACGACATTCACCTTACAGATGCCGTCCTGAACCTTGACACAACGTTGTCTTAGCCTTTACGCCTAGCTAGGGGCATAAAATCTAGCGCTTGTTGAGAGGCACCTCAATATTGTACCCTTTTGTATATACTTGTTTCGTCTTGGTTTGATCGTTCTTTCTTCCATTTTTTTTCACCCTAGGTCTTGTATAGAATTATCTTTGCTATGCTTAGGATATACCTCATCCTAAGTATAGGGGGTGGATACACCAAATTATTCCTTTCGTTCCATTTCATCAATTCTGTTGTTGCCTATACTTAGGTATTATTCACCTTAAGTATAGGGGGAGTGATGCCCTTCCATCTTGTATATACTTATTTTCTTCGTTCCATTTCTACCTCTGTCTTGCTGCCTATACTTAGGGATATTTTACCCTAAGTATAGGGGAGGTAGACCCTGTACATTCTCCACTCGGATTTCCCTTCGTGTACAGCCTGCTATACTTAGGATTACTTGATCCTAAGTATAGGGGAAAACCCCGAGTTTCTTCTTGCATTTCTATTCGTTCATTCGTCTTTGTATATAGCCTTCCTTTTCACTTCCCTATACTAAGCACGAGTTATGTCTTCTTCATCGCTCTTGACTCTGAGGACATCGTTCGAGCTAAGTATAGGGGGTTGTCGTATATATTCCATACATACTTTAACCATAACTCGTACTTTGTGTGAGTGTGTTAATAAATACAAATGGCTAAAACCCAAAAATCCATAAAAATTAAAATTGTTTCCTTATAAATAAAATTCTTTTATTGCACATACATATCTAGTCTACAAATTATTTTTGTAAAAATGTTTGTAAAAATATTTTGTGTAAATAGTTTGTATATATTTTGATACCAAAATTATGTATATAGTACAAAATTTTTGTAAAATGTTTTGAAAATAAAAAGTTTGCAAAAACCTTGTGTAAATTTGTGTAAATATTTTGCAAAACTTGCATTCATGCATACATCCATGTTTTCAAAACAATTTTCAAAAACTTTGCACATGTGTAGATATTTTGTAAATAGCATCTTTGTAAATACTTGTATAGTTTTTCCTGGATCATAGTTGACATTTAAACTAGCCTGGAATTAAATTGGAAAATGGACACCTAATTCTAAGAGGAACCTTATAGGGCTTAGGGTTGATGCTTTTCAGGTCCATGGTGACTCAATTCTTGAGTCCACTAGGCTATGATCATATGTCATCTCGATGAGCCTAAGTAGAGCACTTAACAACACACACATGACTCTTTCAGACAATGGCTTTACTTAGACCAGCACTTTACACCGAGCTCTCTACGGATGAGGTGTTGAGGAGGCAGTCTTCCATGACTTGGGGTAGCATATGAGGGTAGTACTTCTAGGCGGAACCTCTCTTCTTCTTATAGTGAAGGAAGTGCGTCTCAACTTGGTCTGGTCGCCATGAGGTCTATGGACAGGAGTTGTGGGTTGCGATAATGCTTCAAAAGAGGGATAGTCTACTGGCTCAAGAGGAAAAACTCCTTATGTGCATATGCTGCACTTTGTAGATATGTTGTATATATGCACATCAAAAAAAGAAAATATGCAAAAGAAAAGAATAACTCCAAAAAAGTGGTGGGTCTGATAGAAAATGATAATCCTACCGGAGTGTATATAGTGCAATAAGAAAAGCTTGAGATCCATGTTCCATCTTATGAAGCTTGCAGCAGGGAGACTTAGCTACACTGGTTGAGCTCCCAGGGATACATGGCTACACTGGCCATGGTCCATTCTCTTCTCCCCACCTTCTTGAGCCGATTGAACTTGAACTTAGAAGGGAATACCCTGCTCCTCGAGGAAAGAGTGGCCAGACTAGGGTCTTAGAGTTACCTTGTTGGGGAGGGTTGTCATTTTGCTACTTCTGAGGTGGAGAGCTATACCTCACTTACACAATACAAGAAAAGATTCATGGTCTTCATGGTTTGTGTATGAAGACTTGTTCTGATCTGGATTATTGAGGAGTCTTGACTATAGATTAGTGGAACTTAGAGGCTGTTAAGTTTTAAACCTAAGTTCAAATAAGGTTCCAATACATTAATAATCCAAAGATCTGACTGAGCTCCATACTTCAATTTAATGAAGGGAAGTTTAATATTCAACATTGATTCATTTATTTTCCTCTCTTTTTCTTTTTCTTTTGTTTTTCACTTCTTCTTCAAATAAGTGTTTGCTAAGGGACTAGCAAAGTTAAATATAGGGGGGTGATGAATCCTCATTCATCACTCTTTATCCTTTTATTTTAGCTACAAAACTTTGCAAAACACCTTGTAGATATTTGTAAATATAATAAATTACCAAAATGCATGCATTGTGTAAATATTCATAATTAGCATGTTTTTGTGCAAAAATAAAAGAATAAATAAACAAAAAAAGAAAGAGATATTTAGAATAAATATCGAGTGACCGGAACCCAAGGGAGGGCCAAGCATTGGCCTGACCTCAAAAGAACCCAAGGAGAGAGAGATAGGGCCATTCCCCATAAATATGCTCCTTCATGTACATATTTTATTTTACTAAAAATAAAACAAAAATAAAAAAAGGTTTTTGTTATTTTGTATATATTTCTAAAAATAAAATAAAAATGGGAAAAATAAAAGAAAAATAAGAATAAATAATTTTCTCTCCTCAGTGTATATATACCATGTACATAAAATAAAAGATAAATTTATTTCACCCTTGTAAATACTTAATAAAAATCAAATAAAAACCAAATAAAAATCATTTTAAATCCCATATTTTATGTTGTAAATAAATAAAACATAAAATAGGGATAAGTATACAAAATAAACAAGTAAAAATAAAAATAAAAAATACATAGGTACATATACCCATATATAATAATAATATAATGTATATACATAATTTATTTTTTTAAAAATAAATAAAAATCACTAAAAAATATTTGAAAAATAATAAACATTTTTCATGTTGAAAATTTTTCAAAATAAAATCATTTACTATTTTAAAATGAATTTACAAATAATTAATAAAAGGAATTTTCCTATTGGTCCACGGGGGATGTTGACCCCCGGTCAACTCTCCCCCCAAGACCACCTCCCTCACGGATCTCGGCGCCAACCCGACTTCGCCGATTTTTCACGTCACGACCCGACTTCCATTCACCTAAACCTCGGGTTCCGATTGTAGTTCATTCATCCGAGATTCACACTCGAGGTTTTTCTTAGGGATCCAAGCATCGGATTGCGCGCCTGATCTTCTTCTTTCTCTGACCCCTGCACTATATAATATCTCCTCCTTCCGCCATTTCACGCACCTTTGGCTCACGTCTTCGACTCCCAGGACCTCCATCTTCATCCTTTAGTGACATCGAGTGATTGAGAGTGTTGCAGCGAGGATTTGGAGGCGTTTGCCCTAGGTCCGGCGACCATCATTGTCGAGCTTCGCCGTCGGCGTAGCCCGAGCCTCTGGAGGCGACGCTCCATCGAGGCAAAGACTGTCAGAGATCCAACATCTCCCCCACAGTCGATTCCCACCATCAGGTACTCCCCTTAGGTTCCATCTCGTCATTTAGATTTGATTCTTCCATTTTAGCTCTGCCAGCTCCGCCTTAGTGTCCGGAGCCCATAATTTCATCTCATCCGCATTGATAGATCCCTCGACCCATCGTCACCTTTTTTCCATGATCTGATTACCTCGATCTTGGCTATTAGAGCCAAGATCGAGTCTGGTTCCTTCCGCCGCCTCCGCCGGAACCTCCCTTTGCCTATCCACGCTGCTTCCCTCTGCCATTTCGCAAATAACCCATGCTGGAGTGTTCCTCCGAGCATGAGCGTTCTCTTGCTGGTGAATAAGCGCAGGATACCTCCCTAAGTCGCGTCTTCCACTCTTCGCCGGAGTCACCCAGCTCCTTCCTTCCTCGCCAGAGGATCTGGCCGTTGGGAGCTCCATCGGACACCACCACCCGACACGGATCGTCATCGCGAGGAGAACCCCCTTCTCCAATCTTCCATCGGACGTTCGGATCACTTCCATATCGCCGGAGAAGATCGCCCAGGAGGAGTTCATCCAGCCTACGTCTCTACCGTCAGATCGCGCCTCGCCTCCAGTTATCATCCGAGCCGTCCGTACCCTACTCCTGTCAGGCCATTAGATACCAGATCTAATGGTCACGTGCACCCCACATTCGGAGCCTCGTCAGCACCGTTGGATCTTCCAGGAGGTGCCATCACAGCCGCACACCATCCGCCATTCACCGCCCGACACCTGGCCCTCACGTGCCCCGCACACACTTTGGCTTGGTAACTTGCGCCCAACCCCCTCCATTTTATTTTGGTTCCTGTTTAGTCTATTAAATAAGCTCACACACTTGGATAATTTGCATATCTGGACTTGTAGTTTCCATATTTGCATTTTAGTCCCTGCTTTGTGGAGACACGTGCTTCAACACGTGATTTTGTGGGCTTTTGCATATTCAGGGCTGGGTTTTTATGACTGTTATGGAATGAATGATATGTTTTGAGAATTGCATATATACCCCTATACGTACAATATTCAAACATGTGTTGAAATTTATATGTAATTTACATTAACCCCCCTGTAGTTTCTACACGTGTTTCCATTTAGTCCTGAAAGTTTGTTTTCTTGCATTTAGGTCCCTATGTGCTGTAGCTTTTGAAAATATCAAACAAAATCCAAATCCTGTGAAATTTGGATACGTGGCCTCTGCCACTGTGTAAAAAATTCACAATATTTTTGGGACATTTTTATTACTGTTTGCTATTTTTAAAAATAAAAAACCCCTATTTTTGCTACTGTTTGAATTAGAAAATCAATTAAAAATATAAAAACTCATTTAAAAATTCTAAAAAAAATTGTGTCTGTTTGTTTTTGTGCCTTTGAGCTTCAATTCGATTTTTATCTTGTTTGGATTTATAAACCCCCAAAAATATAAAACCCTAAAACCTTATAAAAATTATTAAAAATCCTAAAAAAATAAAAAAAATGCAATTTTGGTTTCTTCTTAGTTTTTATTTCTATTTTTTCATAAAAATTGCCTTCAGATTTTTAGAGGCTAATTAGATATTTTTAATTAGCCTTTCAAATCCGGCTGCACATTAGTTCACTATTTTTTCCTTTTTCGATTTTTATAAAATCAACTAAAAATTATAAAATTCTGAAAAAAATTACCAAAAACACTTAAAAATATATAAAACACAAAAATAATTTTATTTGAATTTTCTGAGTTGTTTTGGAGTGTTTAATAAATTGTTGAATGTGATCTTTTTAGCCTTTTCCTTATTTTCTTCATAATTAAAAATCACAAAAAAAATTTAAAAACCATAAAATACACCAAAAATCACTTTCTTTATTTTATTTTATTTTTGACTACTTCGTAGGCCGATTCGGCCAACCCGTGCTCCTTGAGTTCGACCCTGGTCGCTATACCAGGTTAAATAAATAGCGAAGACCGCTATTCAGATTTTTGATTGTTTTATTTCATTTAGTGGTCTTGTCTTCTTGTTGAGTCCGATTCGAGGGATTGAGGTCGCAACAACCCGTGATATTTATCTCCCTTAGTCTCTCGTGATTTTTGGCTCATCAATCTGCGAATTGGAGTAAAGCTTTAGATTTGCAAAGTGGTCCCAACTCTAATTTCTGATATAATGCTAAGGGAAATTAGTTGATTGAAGAACCGTTATCCAAGAGTGTGCGTGCAAACACAATGTCGTCAATACGACTCTCCACATAGTAAGCACCCATGTCTTGCTTTTTCCTTGGCAATGTCTGATTCTTGAGACAATATGTTGTGGCTATTGGCAAGACGTATGTCTTCACATATTGGTCCTCTTTCTTCCTGCTAACCCTAGTAGGTGTGCATCTCACCTTAAGGTATTTCTGGAATGCAGGATGGTTAGCCACATAGTTATCAAATGGCACCTTTATAGTGATATTTTCTCTACAAAACTGTGCCATATCGGGTCATCATTTTGAATCTTTTTGATGTGCTTTCTTGCCTAAGAGCACGGGGAAAAGGGATTGAAGCTAGGGAAACAGAAGATGAAGAATCTAAATCATGAACTGAAAGATCATTCTTTGCATTAACGGAAACAGAGTTCTTCATACAAGAATCTTTTTGATGCAAAATCTAAACTATCTACAATAGGTTGTGGAATAGAAGCTGGAGTGGTATACTCTACAACCAGAGATGCAAGGACCTTTGTAGACTCAGAAGAATATCCATGTTTTTGATGCTGCATATGCGCTCTCCTTCTCTTCTCGGCTTCCTGAGTAGATATCCTCGAATGGTGCTGATGGGGATCTGGAAAATGATGCCTCTCCTCCTCGTCCTCTGAAGACTCCTCAGGTAGAGATCGAAAGATGCCCCTCCTCGTGTCCCTCACCCGGTCAGGTACAGTCATGGTCCTTCCACTCTTGAGTAACATGTGATTAGCGTCGTCACACGAAAGAATCTCATGTTCAGATCTAGGAGATGCTGAATAGTATACCTGACCAAAGTGCTGCTGAGAACCAGATCAATTCAGGCTATTGGGGTTAGCCTGAACTTGGGCTGGGATCGAGGTAGATGGTGCAGTCTGCTCATCTCGCCATCTGGATAGGCGGTTGGCATCCACCCATAAGTCATGAATTTCGTTCCTGTAGGAATGGATCTCATCAAGTATCTGTTGCCATATGTCCACATGACTAGATGAAGAAGGAAGGGGATAAGATAAGGAAGAAAAACAGGAAGACTGGCCCTGCTGGCCAGGGTACTGCCTCTGCCGCTGGGGTGTCTGCTGAAATTGCGAGCCTTGCTGGCCCGCCTGATAATGGCCCTGTCGGCCATACTGCTGGTATTGCTGCCGCTACTTCTAGGGTGGTTGGAATCCAGGGCTCTACTGTAAAGGAGGTGGTGCGGAGGCGAATGCAGTATTGTGAAAGGTCGGGGGACGCTGGTAGGTCTGTTGGTCCCCCATACTTCCCTGCCTTGTAGGGTCTTGAGTATACCATACTCCATTCCCCTCCCAAACTGGTGAAGGCTCCTCCTGAACTGTCTCTGCTAATGGAGGTGGCTGCTAGAAAGAGTGGGTGTAGGACTGGTCCTATTCCCACGGTTGGGGTTGCCTTGACACCAATTGCTCCTGAATATAGTGAACTCGGTATATGGGAGCAGAGGGTGCAGTCACGTCAGGTATCTTTATCTTAGATACCCTATCAGTCAACTCCTCCATTTGTTTTGGAATTTTGGAGACGCTCCGATCCAATTCATCAATTCTCCTGTCAATCCTCTCGACTATAGTAAGCTTGTCCGCAAGGAGTCCCATGCTAGGGATCACATCCTGAGAGAGATCGACTACAACTGATTTTCCTCCTCTAAATGAGAGTGAACTAGGGGACGATGTATAAGCCTTGCTGGTCATCTATGAGCGGTTGGTTTCAGCCATCTTCTCGAACACCTCCCAGACAATATCCGATCCTTGTGATGTATAGCTGCCTCCACAGGCAGCGCTCACTAAACCCTGCATCTCAGGGTTGAGACCAAGTGACGAATGACTAGACCAAGATGTTGTCATCTAGATTATGATAGGGACACTTCTGCAGGATGTCCTTGAATCTTTCCCAAGCATCACAGAAGGCTTCATGGGGTAATTGGAAAAAACTCATAATGCGCTTCCTCATCATGTTAGTCCTACTCAAGGGGTAAAACTTCTTCAGAATTAGGTCCTTGAACTGGGCATAAGTGGTGACTGTAACTCCCAGATTTTTCACCTAGTAGTCGGCTTTTCCACCCAAGGCAAATGGAAGGGCTGTGAGCCTAATATAATCTTGACTAACATTAGGATGTCTAAGGTTAACACAGATGAGGTCGAAGTTGGAATGCATATGGTTCCTCAATTCCCATCAAAGTGTGGTAGCAGGTTCAAAAAATGCGGCTTCAACTCAAAATCGACCGTGGGTTCGGCCGGACTCAAGTAATTTCGAATTCTGTACTGTCCGTGGTTATACACCGCATCCATTGGTGGTTTGACCCTAACATTGAGCTGTCCTAACTGAGCTCTTAGTAGTGCTTGTTGCTGCTCAGATGCAGCTAATCTGGCTAGTACCATTCTCATTGGGTCTTAAGGGTGTTCTTCTTCCTCTTCTTTCTTCTTTTGAGGCATTTTTCTTGAATCTTCTTTAGGTCCTGAATCAGCAATTTGTTCTTGATTAGAAGAGGACTTATGAATCAAGATATTCTCACTGAGGCGAAGGTCTTCCTCGGTGAGGTGGGAAGAGAGAAAGTGAATGGTTGGAGAGTAACCATCCTGAGAGTGGGTGATCCTACGCTCAAGAGGGTCATGAGTCCAGGTTGGTCCAAGTTGCGCCTGGACCTTTGAAGACATACTTCTTGGATGGTTCAACGAGAGATTCACAAAGTAACAATAAATCCCCCCATAGTTAGTCATCTTCGATGTCAGAAGAAACGATTAGAACATGATATTCAATGAGGCACTATTTCTACGGTGCACGTAAATGTGTAGAGTAAACTCACACAATAGAAACGCAATTCAAACGCTCAATTTCACCAACTCATCATGTGATGGCCATAAGGGTTAGATCGTATTATTTGGTCAATTTTAGTTGGTGATAAATGCAATCTTGGAAAGATTAACGACCTGTTAGGTGCCCGTATTTTCCTACAAACTGGCTCGGTTCTTACACCTAGTTGGACCTACTTTCAGCCAATATAGGAGTAAGTGCGGACCATATAAATACGGATACCCGTTCCTTTAGGACTAAGGCGTCCTCTAAACCTCTCACTCTGCTAAGGAAATCCAGACCGTTTACCGGCTACCTATATTCCTCACTAAAAAGTAGATAATCGCCTAAAAATAAAGAACCAGTACTATGTAAGAAATCCTGGCTTGGCTCTATCATAGGGTTGTCTCTCTCTCACTTGCAAGTAAATCATACAATGAGGGCTTTACGCACCCGTGAACAAGGTTCATTTTATTCCAATTTTTTAATTGACATGCTCAATTCAGTCCCAATTTTTAGAGTTAGGCTATCACTTGAAATTTATCTGAACACAACAAGGCACGGCTACCGTTCAATCCCAATTTCCTTTTTTTTGACCTTAAGTTGTAAAACAAGAGAGGAATTGGAAATCATAATGCAAACATGAATCTATGATGCATGCTCAAAAGAAGGTATACTTACAGCGACTCCCAGCACTCTCCATGTGTTTATGCAAAACTGAATTTGTAAATTTTACACTAAATGCATGCAGATCGAGAAAATCATACCTAAACAATATACTATTAGTGGGGAAGAATTGAGTTAATTTGAGCTAAGTAGTACGTGTCTATGTGCGTCTCATTATGAATCTTATCAGATGTGTGAATCTTCTAAGATATGTGTAACCTAAATTACGATGGGCACAAATAAATTTGATGCTAAACTACCGTGTGCCTATCCTTAAATTCGCCACTCAAGTCGAGCCCCACTCTCATCGGAGAGTGAAACAGGTCTTGACACACCACAAAAATAATGTCCAAGTCTTTTTACACACGCGAACTCTCAAACAAGAGTCGCTATAAAGGAGAAAATTACCTAAATTATTACAAAAAATTACAAAAAATGCTCTCAAAATTTTTTTCTTGCTCTTCAGCAGTTGACGCGCTTTACGTCCGTCGACATTCGATGCACTCCAAGTTCACCGTGCCCTTGCAAGGAAAATAAAATTTACGTTAGAGAGATGAAAAACAAAATATATACAAAAAATGAGTAGAAAAATACATTGAGAAAAAATGGATTAATTACAAGGTGGCTTGGGGATCAGACTACCCGTGTAGTGAAAATCTAAATCTAATTTTTCAAAGTAATCCCTAAGCCATTTGCCTCCCCGACAACGACGCCATCTGACCGATCGCTGAGCACGTGAATTAATTTGCACTCATTGTAGTACGTGTACTTAGCGAATCAGTCAGAATCGAGAGAATATCTCCGTGAAGAGTGTCTCGGCTTTAATTTATATCCCGAGTAAATCCGGGGTCGAACACAGGGAGGCAAAGGAACAACTTCGGGTTAATTTGAAAACTTAGGTCTAGGTTTCCACACGGACCTTTTTTTGTATTTTTTATGCAAAAAGAATGCGAAATGCACTAATGCAGGTGAACTAAGTAAATAGGAAAAGACACAACTTAGCCAAATTAATTTGAATGTGAAACTAATCCAATTTAGCCAAATTATATTTTTCTTAGAATCCTAGTCCATAGATGAATGCAAGAAACTTTTTTTTAGAATTTTATGGGTTAAAATGCAACAATGAAAAATACACACTTTTTATGGGGTTTTTTGCAATTTTTCACACAAATAATATGTAAAAATAATGAAAAATTTACTGGAAATAAAACATGATGCATGGATGCTAAGTATTTTTTTTTAAATTTTTAGACAAAATATGAATTGTTTATGGTTTTTTTAATAGAAACGGAGTGACAGTGAGCAATTAATTCCTAATAAATCCACGTTAACGAATTAATTAGAATGCAAATTATCTCGCACAGATATTTTTATATGGAATACAAGAGAATTGAAATTTCACAAAAACAATATTTGTAGATTTAATTAAAAATCAATTAATAAAATCGCTCCACAATTTATTTAAGGCACAAGTCAAATCCAATTAAGATGAAATTTGGAAAGTAGTTCAATCACAATTCAAGGTATCGTTTATAATTTCTATAGAATTGTTGGAGTAACCATGAGTCAGATATGAATTTAAGGGACCAGATTGGGTAAAATATGTAAGAATTTCACTTAAACAATTTTATCTAATTACCCAAAGGTCATAAAAATATACATAAATATCCAAATGTTAGACATTTAGTTACTCAAAACGATGCAAAATGGATGTCCAAATTAAAACGCAAATACATCGTTATCGGTGAAAATTTCAGAGAACAAAATTCACAAACATTTATGTACAGGGACTATTTTGAAAATACAGAAACTAAATGGGAAAAGTTGCAATCTCTACAAGAAATTAAAAAAATGACCTTCTTCTTTGTGTAACTAGGGCATGAAGTTGGTGGCGTACCGCGGACGGTCGCACGCAAAGGCGGCGACGGCGGGCGGAGAGGGCTGTGGTTGTGCGGCCGTGGATGACGGCATGATGGAGGAGGCTGGCGTGCTGGAATTGGAGGGCGGCGGCCTTGCTGGTGCGCTTCTTGAAGCGACAGTTGATGGAGGTGGCGGGCCGCGCAGGCGCTGGACAGTCGCGCGGAGGTTGCAGTGGGCAGCCGCGCGGCCAGCGCGGGGAGGGCCAGATCACAACTAGGCGTGGCGGCGCCGCCGCTGGTGGCGATGCTGGGAGGGGCGACGGTGGCCGGACGGTTGTGGTGGTCGTGGTGCTGGCAGGAGGCAGTGAGTGCTTCCCACCGCTGCTGTGTGTTTTTTTATTTTTTGAAATTTTTTTAACTCCTGTGATGTGCCCTTTTTCTAATTATTTTTTTATTTTTTTAAAAAGGGATTACAAAAGATAAAAATGTGGTGGTAAAGGTGGTGATGGAAATAATGGAAGAGATTATGTGGTGGAGTAGATAAATGAAGATATAATGGTGGTGGTGTGATAAGAAAATACAAAAATAACAACAATGACAAAATGAGAGGAAAAATTACCTACCGTGGAAGCGGTCGCCTATGGTGTACTCACAAAAAGCATGATCTTTGCTCGAATCGCCGACGAGCGATGAGCTCGAGCAGCGCGCAAGTGCAGCTGCGATGTTGGCCAAGAAGCCAACAGATCTCACCAGAGAAAGGGTTGTCGTCACTCGACCGCGGTTACATCACTGTCACCAATTCAACTCTGAGAACTAGGCTCTACTCACATAAAGATGGATCAAGTGCAAATTGAGGAGGATGAGATGTATATAATGAGGAAAAATGAGAAGTTATGAAAGTGGTGGAGGGAGGTTAAAAAAGTAATGGAGTTGAATTAGAAGTTAGAAAAATTGGTGGAATGATGGAGTTGAAAGGTTGTTATTGTAGAGAATAGGAATTAAAATAAAATAAATAAAATATATAAAAGTAGCCTACTTTAAATAAAAGAATAAAATAAAGAAGAAAAGTAGAATGGAAGATTTACAAAAGTAGGTCCATAAAAACACTATGTACATGAAATTTTGTTTACTTTTCTGATTTTATTTTTTTGTATTTTTAATAAATGAAATTTACAAAATAAAATTAAATACTATAAATGAAACATAAAAGAGATTTTCTTGGATTTTTTAGTAATTAAGAAGAGTAAAAAAAGGAGAAAGATATGAACAATATATACAAGGTGCACTTAGGTCCCAAAACCCAAATTTTGCAAATGAGCTCCGATAATGAAACCACTTTCATTCGAAAGACAATTTTCTAACTTAAACTTTAAAAGTGGGTTTGGTGAATTTGGAGTTTATACGGAGTGGGAATTTAGTCAGGAAGTTGGACTTTACGGCTTTTTCTCTTTGAGATCTAGGAGCATTTATTTGAGGTAAAATTTATTTTATATTTTTGTATTTTTATATACATTTTTGTGAACAAGTTAGAGAAATATATAGAAATAAAGGAGTTGAAATGAAATTATTAAAAATATAGGAAGTTTTGGGCTATTTACAGGTGAAAAACTCCTTTATTTTGGGTCCTTTTATTGCTAATTTATTTTTTACAATATAATATACAATAATTAGTGTATTTTATTTACAAGAGTTATTTTGTTAATTTATTTATTTTATAGATATTTATTAGAGATTTATTCGGAGATTTTGCTAAGATCAAGATTTGAGATGATGAATTGCGGATTCATCAATGACTTTAAAGAGTGGCATCTTTAAAACAGTGTTCTGAAGTATCTCTACCACTCCAGGATCAGAGAGTTCTATTTTTTATTTTTGAATTTTTTGAGTTTTATACAAAGATGAATGAAATGGAACAGAATCAGAAGAAACACCATACTGCTCATTTTTGGTATTCAAATCAGAATCATCATGTACATGTGGACAGCCAGAATTAGTCTGTACAATGTTATCCATTACAAGAGTAGAAGAAGAAAAAGGAAAAAAAACAAATGGGCTACTTGGTCTGTAGGTATAGAAGAAGAATCCATGATAGGTGCATTCTCTTTCATGGTTAACTCGACAGTACATCTTTCTTTATTATAATTTTGGCTTTTTCTGAATAATGATGATGATGGTGATGGTGAAGAAGTGGAAGATGATGGTAGTCCTTCATGCTCTGGCTCTGTTACAGAAGATCGCTGCTCAACTGATGAAGAAGATGATGAAGTCGGTTTAGCTCTCTTACTGGCTCGACTCCCAATCCCAACTGCTGCGTGGGAGGCTACAATCTCCTACCGCTCCTAAGATGAATGATGTCATATAAACATGTAAAATCAAGGGCCATACCTGTCTCGGGTGTAGATGGATCATGGGCTACCAGCTCCTTGCATCTGAAGTTGTTGGGATAAGATTCGACCTGGGATGGTATCATTGTCTTTGTGGTGGTCAGGTCGTCAAGCCTCTAAGTCAAATCATTCATATTCTTCATTAAGAGTGCAAGCTGATCTAATATGGGATTCATCAAAGGTGCCTCTTGATGCTCAAATACGGGTTGTCGCTGAGACTGGTAGTGTGGAGGTTGCTAATGCCCACAATATTGTGACTAATACTGAATGGAAAAGCTGCCATCTTCACTACCTCTAGTGGAATGTTAGGGCAGTGTATAGTGCCACATATGCGGTGAAACTACTGGAGGTGTACATAAGGTTCTTCATTAATGTGTCCATGGAATATTGGGAGTAGAGGTAAAATTGTAGGCTTAAGCTCAAAACGCCCATGGTATTCGTTGGTATTTGTTGGTCCTACACCTGGATTATAGGCATCCTTAAGTGTAATCTTAGCCATTGGCTCTAGTTTCTCACCTCCCCCATTCCCTCCATTCAATTTCTCACCCTCATCGCTCCTATCTTGTATATCGTTCCTCATCTCAAAGATCATATATCCCAATCCAGCCTGGATGTTTGCTTGCTCAATAAACTGTACATGAATGGCCTGAATAGAAGCTAACATCATACTGTTGATCTCATTCTGTTCTGTCATGGTACTCTTGCCCTTCGGTGGCATCAAGTGCTCTGACTCAGTGTCTGAAAATGTATATGGCACCTGATTAGTCCTCGAAAATGGTGGAGTCTCAAATGACCGTTCAAGATTAGAGTCAATCTCAAACAATGGATTTATTGATGAAAGATTGTGATGTAGAGAAAGAGGGATATTCCAAAAGTGAGTCTTCCTGAATAAAAGGCAGCCAAACTGGAGTGTGAAATGAGCTCGCAGAGTTCGAACAAGAGATACTCCAATCTGACATCTTTGATGTCAAGAGGGATGATGTGAGAACACAAAGTCAAGTAAAGAACAAAGAAGGGAAAATGTGCAAAAGGCATCGAGGAACCTTTACACTAACAAACAAACACAATACAAACCCCTGATTCACCAACTGAACATATATGGAGACTGTAAGAGTTTGGTCTTTTATCTTTTGAACTTTATATTTAGTGAATCCACAAGAAGTTACTTACTACCAAGCACACAAGTGAGTCACCGTTATCACCCAGTGTACATTCTCAATCCTTCCAAATCAATGGAACTATCTGCCTAGGTTGTCGGGTTTAATATCAAGCCCAAAGGGAGAAAGGAGAATGATTACACAAAGATGATTTTCTAACATCTGAGGCAGGTGCTTGTATCTCAACCATAGACCACATAGATGTGTAGAAGAGCATAGGGTACAAGTCTAGGGATTTGGGCTCTATCCTTATGGATGCGTCCTTACCCACTCTCTCTGGAGTAAAGTACCTGCAAACAATGAGGGGGTTACTCTCCCCAAAACAATGATGATTTGTCCTTACATTTAGTTTTAGTGTCAAGTGAAAATTAGGTGTCCCTTTCTTTATTTAGTTATCACATTTTTTGTATTTTCCAAAGAATTGATATAATGAATTTTACAATTCCTTTATTTCTTATGTGAGATAAATCAAGGGAGGAGATCGGAAAAGCTGATGCGGCGGAAATCAATGATGTATGCATGAGATAGAAATGTGTACCTTGCTCCAGTAGACTACATTCAAAATGATCCTCGCATAAAAATAAATACATAAAAATAAACTAACCTAAATGATGCGCGAGAAGTGTCCTAAGAAGTAATTTCTATTAGCGAACAAGAACCAATTAATTTGAGTAAGTCCAATCCTATGATTTAGTCTATTGGAATAGATATTCTTTTAAGGGCTTTGGACCTAATCGATTATCTAGCTCAACCAAGGAAATATAGCCTACTTCTAAGGTCTCAAGCACATAAAACCACAAGAAAAAAATAAAAATAAAGGTAATGAAAACAAAAGCCGACGAGGTCCTCCAAGAGCACCGACACTTGGTAAAACAAACCTCGCACACACAAGGGTACATAATGGCCTTAGAAAATACAGAAAAAGAGGCAAGTGCCAAAAGAATAATTACAACTTTTTACAAGAATAATGATGAAAATAAAAGTCTAAAATGGAAACAAAAAATATATGTGTTCCAAATCTTCGACTTCTTCCCCATACACTCTCATGCTGCTCAATAAAGAAACGAGCCACTTCCGCTTTGCTTGGGTGCACTGATGCTCCTATGAATGCTGCCCTCGCTCGTCAGGTCCTCACAAGAAAGAGAGAAACAAAAGAGATGTCAAATCACAATTATCAAAATACATGAGAAAAATAAGAAATAAATAAAGCAGACATATAGAAAAAGAAGGCAAATAAAGACAAACAAGTGGAATTGAGGAAAAATTAGAAGAAAATGTAAAAGATATCTCAGTTGAATCCCTATGTCCAATCTTGGGGAGCTTTTGGTGTCCGACAAATCGGATCCTGCAAGTGTTGTGTCTGATCCCTCATGGCATGTGGTATTCAGAATGAGTGCTCACTCCTCAACAAGATGTTATCCTCACAATAATATATATATATATATATATAGACAAAAATTAAATGAACATAAGACATAAATAAAAGACAGAAATATATACAGGTGATAGAAAAAAAGACAAAAATAAGAAGAAGAAATAACAGAAAAAGAAGACAAGAAAATAAAAAGGAAATCAAACATGTATCTACAACCAAGAATAGTAGGCTACAAGAAGGAAAACCGAGCTACCCTCGTCGTGCCTCCCCGACTACAGTGCCATTTTTGAACAGGGAAATCTAGAGTTTTAATTTATTTTAATTAATGCAGTGTCATTGTAACACTAGAAATCCCTTAACAAAATTTTATTTATTTCTCATGCTAAAAATAAATCAATGAAATATATAAGGAGAACTTTTTCTATTTATTTACATGTATAACAAACAGGATCAAACTCGGGGAGGCTACAAAAATCCCCGAGGTTATTAAATCAATGAAATAAAAGAATGAATTCTATGCATACTACTCTCGATTTTTGAATGAATTTTTATATTTTATTATTTTATGATTTTTTAACTCGTATTTTCTATTCTTTCCTAAATTTATATTTTTTTCTAGATTTTTTTTCAAATGTTTACTTTTAAAAATAAACAAAAACAAAACAAAAGGAAAGAAAAAAAAAGAAAAGGAAAGATTTTGGTTTTTTTAAAAAATAGAAAAAATGTACAAAAAAATTTATTTTTTGTGTTTTTTGTACCTTTTACTATTTTTGAGATTTTTCAAGAAATTTTAGTTTTTTCTTGGATTTTCAAAATAACTAAAATTGTAAAAATAAGAAACAAAAAACAACCCAAATGTTTTAGGATTTTTGAAACAGGAAAAAAAATCAAAAATTAAGAAATTATGCACCAACAGGAAGATGAAATTTTCAGTTTTCTAGAAAGCTTTTTTTTATGAAATTTTGGGAATTTTTAGTGACTTTCTATGATTTTTTACTATTTTGTATTTTTTATATTTTTTGGTTTTCATGAGAAACTAATAGATGAAATATGGTCAAAAAAATAAAATAAATAAAAAACATATATACACTTTTTCCGAATAATTCAAAAAAAATATATTATTTATGTCTTTTTATGCAAACAAGATATGTTTTTATGGTTTCTAATTTGTTGAAATAATAAGAATGAATAAAATGAAAAATAAAAATCGGGATGTAAGAATAAATTAACAAGAACCTAAAATGACTTTTGTGGATTTTTATTTATGTCTTGCTATTTATTAAATGCAATTAAAATAAAATAAATGCAAACTCACAGGGACTAATATGCAAAGAAAAGTTATTTTAAGACGTAATAATAACATATAAGAAATGTGAGGTTAGTTTTGCAATTTACCTAGAAAAGACATGTACCAGCGCATGTGAAATGTGTTGGACAAGCCTTTTTTTGTAATTATTCTATTTCAGAGGGTTGGATAATAAGAAAATGATGCAGGGTTGTTATTGCAATTAGAACAGACAACACGTGTGGTGCACGCTCTTCAGTTAAAAGTGGACTCAAATGCAAATAAAATAAACATAAGGGGCTAACATGCAAATATTCAAGCACAACAGTTATGCCACGTGTCCAAATAAGGTCTTATTTTCTAAATAAAAATGAGCATGAGTTGGAGTGCAAATGTACCACTGAGCAGATGCATCTCACATGTGTGACGGATGTCTTCTATTGCTTTGATTGTGCGACTGCAATTTGGGCACGCTTGTAGGCATCGATTGGATCTAGTAGACATGTTCTTGATCGAACGCCTCTCGATGCTACTAGAGGAACAAGTAAGAATCTCGACTCTGACGACCTTCAATCGAGTAGAACTCACTCAATCTCAGTCCAAATCACCTTCTGAAGGATGTTACGACTTCCGGTAACGATCCTCTAACGATCAACTATAGTGATGGCGCTCGATGATGTCTCAGTCCAGATCTGGAGCTCTGAAAGTCGATATCTGCAACTAGGGCTCCAAATCTCAAGTCACTCCACTAAGTGCGTCCTTTGGCTATACAAAGTGATGCTCTTGCTCGTAGGCTAACTCTGGTCGTGTTATTAGCTGCTGAAACACGAAGGAATAAGGTGGATGTGCATCTCTAGTGGTGGATGGTTGGAGGGTGACTTGATTCCAAATCCATGGATGATATGTGGGTTCAGGTTGTGGGGAGAAGGATGAAGAACATACAGCGAAGGTAGTTGGAGTGGATGGAAGTGAATTCGGTGATCGGTGTACCATCGATCAAGTAGATCGGAGGTAATAATGAAGATCTGATTTGAGCTAATTACAGAAGATGAAACGTGAATGAAAAGCGAAAATGAAAACAAATTCTTAGATCTACCAATAGATGGAAAAAGAAGGGTCATGGCCTTGATTCACTACGAATGGTGAAGAAGCTCGGACGTTAAGGTGGATGGTTTCAGCGACGTGATGGACCTCTCCTCCAATGATCCCTAACACACTCCCAATCGAAGGGAACATTCCTCTGTCACAACAGCTGCCGCCTAGACTCGACCTCGGACGAGAAGGAAGGTGGAAAATGGATAAACCACGGTGGGGGTAGATCTGTGGCTATAAAAAAGAGTGGTGTCCGACACAATTTGAAATTCAAATTATGCGTAATCCAAGGCAGGAAGAGAGGACGTGATGATCTGGCATTGAAGAGCTCGGGCTAAAAGTTAGGAGTGGAGGACGTTAAAGAATTAGGTGTGCGAGAAAATTAAAAGAAGAGGTGCCTACGAGTGGGAAATGTGGGAGAAGGTCGTGGAATGGCGAGTAGTCCTAGGTCAACAGACTTGGGCTCAACCAAACAGAGGCTGCCTAGAATAGGACAAAACACACTACACAACAAAAATGCATGTAAAATGAAATTAATCAAAATAAAATGGAAAATTAATTCAAATTAAAAATTTTGAAAATGACAATGGTTAGTAATTAAATTAGCTTATTTTTGGTGATTTTTAATGATTTACATAAAATATATACAAGGGTAAAAAATGAATAAAATATGTTATTCACAGGTATATATACCTATATATCCAACACCGTAATAAATTTATTATTTTTAGAAATATACATAGAATTTTAAAATTTATTAATTTACAACATTTTACAAGGATTTTAATGATATTTTTTTTATTTTTATGAGATGATTTATTATGGTAAATAAATAGTAAAATTTTACAATATACATAGTAATACATTTACAATATCTACATTATTATATTTTAGTTTATTTTTTATTTTGTGATTTTTTTGTATTTTATATAAGTCAAATATAATATATATTCAATTATTTAAAAATACAATTTATACAAATGTACAAGAAAATCAAATATACAAATAATATACATAGGTATTATATGCAATAGTACCCCATAAAGTCACATTTCACATCTTAACTCTGAATTTTGTGAAACCACTTCCATTTTAAAGAATATTTAATTCTGATTACAATGAAAGTGAGTTTTTGGATTAATTTTGAGATTTTATGGAGAAGATGTTGATCTGACAAGTTGAGCTTGGTGACTTTTTCAAAATGTTATTATTTACACATTATACGCTGATTGTTCTTGCAATAATTTTTATTGTTTATAAATTATTTTTATGAATAAGTTTCAATAAGAAAACACTTTAATTTGGAGTGAGTTTGGTGATAAATAAAATAGTGCATGTAATATGTATTATATACAATGATGTACAAGGGTTGGATATACACAAGTGATTATGGGTTTTCTTGATTTTTTGAATGAAGACCTCATCTCCCCCTACTTTATTCCTTGTTGATTAGGTCAAGTCTTGACCTTCTCAGGGGGTTAGAGTCAACCTATATCTATTAATCACGTACAATATTTTATTTTCTTTTTTTTTCCTTTATTTCATTATTTATTTATTTTAGGTTAAAATAGTGATAAATATAGAATATTTATACAAGAATGAGGGTTAGTAAAAGAAGATATTTATTGATATTTACAAGTGTTTTATAAGGGATTTTAAAAGAAAACAAATGAATAAAGATGATGAAATGCAAATTCATCATATGAGGAACACTTAGAGGAATCTCCTAAGCATCTCGCAGCATGAAGAAAGGCCGGAGCAATGAGGATTAATGAATTAACGTGAAGAAGGGCACATGTTCTTCGTAGTTCTTCACGAGTAGGAGCAGTCATTGGATGTATGCCTTGCCCTAGTTTAAATCCAAATTGTCTAATCATGCTAAGCATCGACCGTTGATCTCAACATGAGATTTAGTCCACACCGCATATTGATGAAGCATCATCGAGCGCTACGGGGCCACCACTTGTCTTAGTGAATCAACCGTCACCACCCGATTCAGCATGTAGGGGTAATTTTGACTTAAACCCCCATGTATTTTATATTTTTTTTTGATCCAAAAACTCTCTTCGACGGTTATATTTATTTTGTAATATTTGCAGTTTAACCCCTGTACTATTTATATTTGCACTCAGGTTAAGTCCACGTCACCTCATGTGCCCGTGCACGTGAGGAGACTGGACATTTTTTACCTACACCCTTAGGTTATTTTTATTTCTGTTTAGACCTGGGATTTCATGTTTTAGTATTAAACTTTTGGAAAATTGCACAAAGGACCTCACACTTTTGGAATATTACATTTATACACATACAAGCATGGAATGATTTAAATATTTGTGGGTATATTTTGTGAAGGCCCTAGATTGTTTTGTTTTGTTATTGTTTGCATTTTTGTTTATTTTTATTTGGAGATAGGTCCCTACTAGTGCATGTATTTTTATTTTCTCTATTTTGTTTGTTAAAAATATCATTTGGCCTATAAAATTTCAATGAAAAATATTTTAAGTACCTAAACATATATTAAATCACATATATTTTTCCCTAAGTATTTGAAAGCATTTTTATATTTTTAAAAATTCGAAAACCATCCATTAAATCCATGTTTCCAGAAAAATCCATACAATTATAAAAATATTTTGAAAATTTTCAAAAAAAAAGAATTTTTTTATGAACCTATATATCAAAAATACCTAAAAATAGAAAAAGAAAATGACTAAAACGTAAAAAGCTCTAAAATATTTATAAAAATTATAAAAATCTCTAAAAATCCAAAAATATTTCTTTTCTTTAATTTTTATTTATTATATTTACTATATATTAAAAATATTTTTTTAAAAATTTGAAACTTTTAGGTATTTTTAAATTCAAAAACAATTCGACCTCTAAATATAAGTCCCTATTTTGACATTTTAATCCAATTAAAAATATAAAAAATATTAACAAAATATAAGAAAGATATCAAAAATAAAGAATAAAGACAAAAATATCCGACTTCTTGAATTTTGAGTTTTTATAGCTATATCTATAAATATAAAAGGCTATATTCTTCTTATATAGCTATATTTTCTTATATTATTATTTATATTATTATAATTATTAAATCCCAGAGAAATATTTTTATAACCTTCAAAAAAAGGACTGTACCTTCAATTATTTTCCTAATTTTGTGTTCATTTTGTCTTTTTAACTTTATTATCTATATTGTACTTATATATTATCTATACTTATATTATACCAAATTATAAAGAAAAAATAAAAATTAGAAAATATAAAAATAAATAAAAATTATTACATCAAGAACAAAAAATAAAAAAAATAAAAAATAAGTAATTAATATACCAACTAAAAAATCAGAAATCCTCATAAAATCCCAAAAACATTTGTTGTATTTTTAGTCAATTTTTGTTGTCTATCCCTCGTTCTCCTTGTGTTCGACACTCTATACACACTTCCACTATACATCAATATTTAGGGTTATAATAAATTTCGACCCCTCATTTTGACTGTTTATTTCATTGCTTGTGTCGGTTAGTTATCAATTGACCTACGATTACGTGAGCAGTCACCTCAACGAGAGTGTAGCTCTTGCCTTGTGTAGGCTACAATAGACCCTCACCAGATCCTTGTCATCAAATGGTACCGTTGCCAAGGAACAACACGTAGGATAGATTTTTGGGTCTATTTTTCTTTCATTATTTCTCTTTGTTTATTTTATCTTTACTTGATATAATTGTTCATTGTGCTAACATGTTCTCTTGTGTTTTTCTTGCGAGGAATCTCGAGGCGACAACGACCGCCTATGTGGTTGGATCACCCAAGTCAACAGGACTTGGTCTTTTTAATTTTTATCCAAGAGGAGAGAGTAGGAGGAGAAAGATATGTAGCATATCTTCAGTCTTTTTATTTTTATGTTGGAGTGTTATTTTATTTTTGCACAATTAATTTGTAATAATTCAAGTGGATTTAGACTTGGACACCCGAGCCTAATTTCCAAGTGATTGTTCACTTGGGGGCTCACTGGATTTTCTCGCAATTTTATCACCTTTATTTTCTTTATTTTCCACATTTTGAGTTTTCTTCCTTATTTTTATTTGTTTTGTGGAATAAGACCTTCATTTCATAGGATTGCTTACTTGGTAATCTAAGGCCAAACACCTAATATATTGCATGTACATATAGATTCTACATTTGGACTTAGATCACAGCTTAATTGTTGAATACTTAAACCTGAAATCACGTGCCGTGAGAGGTCTCCATACAACGCTTGCAGGACCCACTGTGGTGGGCACCGAGGAACCTCCAACATTGAACCCTTAGGCTTCTCTTCTCGTATTTAGCATTTAGTTCTTGCCGTTAATAGCATTTCTTGTTTAGGGTGATTTCTATATGTGCATATCAGCATATAGATTAGGTTGGAAAATTCTTTTCCTTGCATATCGCATGGAGAGGGCTGGGAAGAACTGTAAGTCCTCTATATGAGGATTCATCATTTAGGCACTATGGTAAGTTTTAAATCTTAGTGTTGCATTGCAATGCTTTGTTGTTCTCTCCCTCAATATTTGACCACCCATGGCAAAAAGGTTATTAGGCATTTTGATATTAAAAATACCTAAAAAAGAAAAAATAAAAAAAATAAACAAGGGGACTAGTAATAGAATATTGACTGAAATAAAATTCGTAACGAACATTATTGTTTGGGTTCACAAAACCCACATTGTATTTTGGTACATTTCAGACTGAGTGAGGCACAACCCTTAAGGAATAGAGCCAAAAACCCGATATGTGGCTGCCTCAATTACCACTTGGGACCAACGAAGTATTGGTGCTTCTATCGTACGTGACCGAGTAGGGCCTTGTTGACGAAGGTGTTCCCGTCGTGTATGGAGTATCTGACTTGGTCTGAAGTACTAAGACTAGGCCATGCCCTCATAGGTGTGTCTGTCACATTAGTTTGCGTCCGAGTACCTCGCTTGCGAGGGAATTAGTGGTTTCACCTATTGGCTTCCTCTCTCTTTTCTTTGGCTGAGTAGCCACCTAGGACTGGCAATGAGGACCTTAAAAAGTGCAGATCACATGATACAAAGGAGGTGGAACAAGTACGGGGATACTTTCCTATTAGTCCACGTTCCTTTATAGGGCTAGCTGTTAAGGACTCGTGGCAATTTTTGCCTGAATCAATGACTCTAAAATTGAAAAGATAAAAATAGTCGAACTCTTACTGCTTCACATCGAGTTGAGTTGGTGAATCCAATTTTGTTTGTGTTTGTTTGCTTAGATTAGGTTTAAAGATCAATGTCCCACACACTTGTGTATTTTTGACATTCTTCTTTTCTTACTTCCTTTTTATTACCCGGTCATCGTGAGCCTTCTACTGTTTTACACTCCATTTATTTCTCATTCATCGTTGTAACCTTCTTCCAACTTGATCTTATCTTTACCCTTGAGATAATGACTCCAGGATGACTTAGTTGGGACTCCACTATTACCCACATCGACTCCTCGAGCTCAACATCTCCAATAATTTGAGGCGATTCCCCGATGCATGGTTCGGACTCCGTGAACCACTCTTGGGACTCCATGCTTCTTCTTTCTCCCATAGATCGAGAAAACTCTCATCCTGAGTTCTGTCCTTTTTGGATCGAGATTGATTTGACACCATACTCCTCTCCATCCCTAATAAGATTCAGAATTTGACTCTAATTCGGAATTATTTTCTCCAATCGGTGCCTACATGCTTACTGGTCAGGGTGTATTTCCAATTGTAGATCTTGACCCCGATCTTAAGCCTGCACATTCACTGTCGGCATTAGAGATGGCTCCTACAAAAGAGGAAATGGCTATCAGCAGCACGACACAGATACAAATAAATAGAAGAGCCCTGGCCCAAGTTAGAATGAAGTGAACAGTTAGCTCTTGGTCTCCATCTAGGCCATTCAACAACAACTTACTGACCAAGCTCTAGCTTAGGTAACCTTTCAAGATATGTTGAATGATCTGAAGAGGAGATCATAAGAGAGGGAAACACATCGAGGTGGAGGTGATGGTGACAATCACTCTATAGATGGACCTCACGAGGTGAGGGCGAAGCAAGAAGAGGCCAATCCAAGACACCCTTAAGCAGCCATACAACCCTTGGGCCGGTCGCATCAATGAGTGGATCAAAATTCCACCGATCCACATATTGACCTGAAGCCGCAACTCTTTTCTCTCCTCAGCTTCCATGGTAATTCAAATGAGGAGCCATATATCCCTCTGTAATAGTTCAGTCGTATCTGCAGCACATCACACTACCCCAACATCCCATTGGGCGTAGTCAAGATGATCGCCTTCCCATTCGTCCTTCGGGGAAAAGCACTATACTAGATCAACTACATGGGGAAGGTGATGATGACCTGAGAGGACCTCAGGTCAGCTTTCCTTCACAAGTACTAGCCACTCGGTCGTCTCAATCTCATGCAGTTGAAAATCGCTAGTATCTCTTAGGGACCCCTAGATTCCTTTTATGAGACTTGGGAGCAGTTCAATGATTTAATTGAGAAGTGCCCACACCATGACATCCCGAGGACTAGCTTGGCCCAACACTTCTTTAGGGGTTTGACAAAAGCTAGTCAATGTCTGGTTGACGCCGCTTTTGGAGGATCCAACTTCAACAAGGACGAGGATGTAGTATGGCAGATCTTTGAGCAGATGTCCTAATGAGAAGCATGGTTATCCTCATCTCGTTCCTTCCATATCAAACACCAACATTGGTCCTTCGCAAGAATGTGAACATGGCAGATACACATGAAGTCGACTGGTGTGATAACTCTGACTTGACCATCATTGGAAACCACTTGCCGAACGTTGATATCATTGAGAAGAGGTCGACCTAGAGAAGATCGTCGGGATCAAGCAAAGAATGAAGTCCTTAAACAAGATCGATTTTATCACCAAGCAGCTAGAGTTGCAGGTGAACACCATCAGCGCCTACACCACAGAAACCATGCCACTAAGCCTCCAGCCAAGAAGAAGGAGCATACACACACACACATCCGCCTCGACTGAGTCCCAATCAACCTTTTGTCCAACACGTATACTACGTCAACCCCCGGAGCAGCCGCTACCATAACCACAGACTTAGATAGTTGTCTACCAGCCACCTGAATTCCAACATCGGTATCTCAAGCCTTGTTCTCCACCTCCCCTGCTCATTCAAGAGGTGAATGGTGTCTGGAGCAATGATCATCAACAGACCCATCCTCAGGGGAAACACCAGGGTTAGCCCAATGCCATCCGTCCATATCATCAGCAACCCGGCCCAACAACAACCTCCGCAACATGGTTACAACTAGAAGAAGAACAACTACTAGTAGCAACCCAAATATAGAGAACATCAATGCCAACAATTTACTCCTAAATATCATCACCAATACCCCTCTCAACAGTATTAGCGGTACCCTTCTCTTCCTCCTCCTCCTCCTCAATACTCTTAGGTTTACTGACAACATCCTCCCTCATACCATCAGAACCATTGGTCTCGTCAGGTCGAATCTTCTGAGGTTGCCCAGGTTAACCCGACGTTGGATTATTTGGCTCAACTTGTGAAAAAATGGCTCAAATTGATTCTTGAATTGTCTTTGTCAAAAGCCATGGAGTACATTCCTACAACAAAATGCGAACTTAAAGAGGAATATACAACAAAGCGTTCGAGTCTCAAGAAGAAGAAACTAGAGATGCACATCCTAACCATGGCTACAGTAAATGCCATCAATAGTCTCCCACATAAAGAGAAAGACAAGGGACCACCACTCATCAGATGCACCACCTTCAATCCGAAGTTCGAGTGCAATTTCTCAACACTGGGTCTTCGATCAACCTTCTGCGAACATCACTACCCACAGAATTTGGGTTAGGTCAGCTCAAGCCAACCAAGATGGTTCTGCAATTAAAGGATCGATCCTTTAAGCAGCCGAAGGGTATGTTGGAGGATGTAATCGTTATTGTCCAAGGGATGTAGTTCCCTATTGATTTCATTGTCCTGGACATGGACATCTCCGCACCTCTGCTCCATACCCCGATTATCGTTGGTTGACTGTTCCTTCGAACAACCAAAGCAGTAGTTGACTATGGCACTATAGAGATCACCTTCCTCTCCAGCACTGAAAAAATCCAGATAGAGACTGTGACAGAGCCAAAGCCGATAGAGGCAGTGTCTGAAATGAGAGTGCTTGAATCTCAATTGTCTAAGGACTGTGATTTTTTGGTAGAGATCAGACATACATATCTATTTTTGGATGAGAGAAACCACAGAATTCCTCACCCTAGAGGAAGGACAGGAAAGTACGATTCAACTAACTGAAGTCTTTGAAGATGACGTTTTCATTAATGTGCCAATAGAAGAATTAGAACAATTACTCTCATCTAAGCAAGAAGATTTCATTGTAGATCTGTGTGATAGTCTGAATGAAAAAGCAGAATTGCCCAAGGTGGACAACCGACATATGAGAGAGCTAACAACTACAGTCATCGTTAATGTCACCACTAAAGTTACTCCCACACCACCAGAGCTCAAACCCTTGCCCTCTAATATGAAGTACGCCTTCCTTGCTAGTGAACCAAACATTTATCTGATCATTATCAATGCTCATTTGACTGGAGACCAAGAATCTCATCTTGGAATATTTTGGATCTTTATGGGATTAATCCATCAATGTGATTGCATCACATTTACCTGAAGAAGACAACAAGCTTCTCATGAATTCCGATGCCGACTAAATCCTAACCTCTAGGAGGTTGTGATGAAATAAATTCAGAAATGGTGTGATGCAGGATTCATATATCCCATCTCCAGCTCTAAGTGGGTGAGTCCCCTACACGTAGTGCCAAAGAAATCCAGGATCACGATTGTAACTAATGACAAAGTAGAGGAGACTCCAACAAGAGTACCGACATCCTGGCGAGTCTGTGTGGATTACAAACATCTCAACCTCACCTCCAAGAAGGATCATTTGTCATTGCCCTTCATTGACCACATTCTTGAGAGACTAACAATGGAGGAATATTTCTACTTCTTGGACGGGGATTCTGGATACAACGAAGTGTCAATCGCTCCTGAAGATCAAGAGAAGACCACATTCACCTCTCCTTTTGGGACGTACCCTTCCGACAGATGTCGTTCGGGCTGTGTAAGGACCTGACTACATTTTAGAGATCTATGCTGGCTGTATTTGCAAACATGGTGGGAAGTTTTCTTGAGGTTTCCTTCGACAACTTCTCGATCTACGGATATTCATTTAATCAATGTCTTGATTATCTAGAGTGAGTTATGAGGAGGTGTTGTGAAGTAAACTTTGTGCTCTCGTGCGAGAAGGGAAATTTCAAGGTGACTAAAGGGATCGTGTAGGGTCGCATTATATCAAAATGTGGCATGGAAGTGGATCCATTTAAGGTGGAAGTAATTTCTAAACTTGAGACACCGACCAATTTGAAATAGGTACGATCATTTTTGGGTCACATCATTTTCTACTGATGATTTATAAAAGACTTAAGCAAGCTTGGCTGACCACTGACAGAATTGCTAGGAAAGGAGACATATTTCGTTGTGTATGACCATGTTATCCGAGACTTTATTCATTTTAAATACCTTATCACGCATGCTCCTGTCCTGCAGTCACCTGATTGGTCTCTACCTTTTGAGATCATGACAGATGCATCTAATTTTGCAATTGGTGTTGTTCTAGGGAAACGACGAGAGGGAATTCCATTTTCTATTCATTACGCTAGCCGAACACTGGGCAAATCTCAAAAGAAATGTATATTTATAGATAAAGAACAGCTATACGTAGTATTTACACTAGAAAATTTCAGATCACATCTTCTCCGATCAAGGATTACAATCTATACGGACCATTCTGCAATAAAGTACCTTCAAAGCAAGAAAGTCTCTAAGCCTCGTCTAATTCATTGGATCCTTCTACTCCAAGAATTTGACTTGGAAATTCATGACAAACCAAGCATCAAAAATGTGATGGAAGACCATCTTACCAGAATTGTCAATGCAGAGCCTCCTGCGCAAAATTCAATTCCAATCACATATAGCTTTGCAGATGAGGCAATCATGTCTATATCCTCTCTCCCATGGTATGCATATGTTATGAATTATCTCATCTCCAAGAAGATTTCGCCAAAAGATCAAACATGATAAATTCTTGGTTGACATCATTTCTGCTAGTAGGAAGAATCGTATCTATACCAAGAAGGTGCATAATGCATCTGGAGGAGGTGTATACCTCAAGAGGAGATTATGGGTGTCCTAAACCACTATCACAAGCTCGAAGCCGGTGGACACCATTCTAAAAAGAGAATGGCGACAAAAGTTCTTCATTGTGGCCTATGGTGGCTAACTCTATTCAAATATGCATATGATTATGTAAAGAAGGCCACTAACTATCAAAGAATGGCTGGGACCATCAGCATGCATGATACAATGCCTATGAAGTACATTCAGATATTCGACGTATTGATGCCTATGGCATTGACTTTATGGGGCCATTCCCTAACAAGAAGGGATTTGACTACAGCCTCCTCATTGTCAATTACGTTAGTAGATGGGTGGAGGCAATCCCTCCCAAAACCACACAAAACAACACATTCTATCACTTCTTGAAAGATAACATCATCTCACAGTTTTAAATCCCCAAAATTCTTATTTCTGATGGTGGAGACACTTCATTAACAAGGAGGTCAAGAAGTTGACCAAAGAATACAACATCGAACATCGTGTTGTTGCGTTGTATCACCCATATTATAATGGCTTGGTTGAATATTCCAATAGAGAGATCAAAACAATATTACGGAAGCTTGTACGTCTGGATCGTAAGAATTGGTCACACCTCCCCTTAACTCTTGATATTCTATCTATACTAAGGAATATTTTACAATAATTATAGGGGGACACGTGGAGCCAATAATTTTGTATATTCCTATCCTTGACCCTCCCTGCCTTGTGTACAGTATGATATACTTAGGATTATTTCATCCAAAGTATTGGGGGGACGATCAACTTTTAATTCGTTCATTCTTTAGTCGTTGTACCATATACTTTTCTATACTTAATACGAGTTATGCCTTTCCTTTTTCTCTTTGATCTATGATAAGATAGCTCAAACGAAGTATAGGGGTTCCATATATGATGTATATACTTTAGCCATAAATCATACTTTCGTATTTTCAATAATATGGCTAATCAATAATATACAGAATAATTCTTTGAAAACACTTGTAATAAACATGTTAAAAATGTTTTGCAGAATGTTTGAAAATTGGTTGGAAAATCTATTTAATCTTTTGAAAATAGTTTGGATTTTTTTGTAAAATATTTTCAAACCTTTGTAAAATTATTTTGTTTGTAAGAACTTCTTTTATTTTTTTTTTTTGAATAAAATATTTTGAAAATCTGTTTGCAAATGATTTGAAAATGATTGAAAATTATTTGAAAATCTGTATATATTGTTTGGGAAATATCTACAAAATGATTTTCAAAGTTTGTAAATATTTGTAAAAATGTTTGTAAAAATTATTTGCAAAAATAAGTCTTCAAAATATTTGTTAAAATATTTTCAAAAATGTTTTGAGATTCTTTTATAAATAACAACCCAAATAAGAGCCTTACAACATGGTATAAAACATGTATGTAAATTATATCAAAAATCAATTGTAAATATAGATCCAGTTCAGTATAAATAATTGCATATATTTCCTTCACTAATCTTATTCAAGAATCCCTAATAATCTGCAAAATTAAAAATTCTAAGAATATTTGCAAAATCATTTCAAAAATTGTATAAAAATTTGCAAAATCTTTTCAAAAATATCCATAAAAATTTGCAAAATTCTTTCGAAAACCTATAAAAGATCAAAATCAGAAAATTGCATTACAAAAAGATTTTCCTTGCATTGTACATAGCATATGAATTTTTCAGATTGATGTTGATAATTGAACAAGTCCAAGTAAAGTTCAAAGATTTTGGTTGGATCCCAATCCAATTAATCACAGGAACCTTATAGGAACTGGAATTGAGATGTTTCAAGTCTGCTAGACTTAATTCTTTGAGACCATGAGACTTGGTTCAGTGTCATCTTGACTGCCCAAGTAGAATATTTCAGAACACATGCATGGCTCTTATTGATAGTGACCTAGCTTGCACACCTTAACCTTACACTTTGCTCACCTCGGTTGAAGTGGTAGAGGGTTGTAATTGCTGGCATGAGACACAAGCTAATGGAAACATCAGAAGTCGCACATTTATGCCCATTGTACCCTAACCCGATCCAGTAGCGAAGAGGTCTAAATACAGAAGTTTGTGTTGCAATAATGCTTCAATAGAGGGATTGTCTACTAGGACAAGAGGAAAAAGTCCTAATGTAAATGCTGCTGAATATTGTATTAAAAAATGCTTATCCAAAAACTCCAAAACTAATAGACGGGCAAATTTCCAAGAAAAATCGATTCCCGTCGGAGTATGTATGTATATAGTCAAAAGAAAGCTTGTGCTTTGATGAATATGCATTTTATCATCTTTATTCATTTATTTTTGCTTCAAATCCCTTATTAAACACATGTATAAATTAATAAATCCATATTCTTACTAACCTACATGTTTGTGTAAATATTATACATTTATTATTATTTTAACCTAAAATAAATAAAAAAATAAAGGAAAAATAAAGAAAATCAAGGATTGTATATATGTAATAGATACAAGATTAATCAAACCCCGAGAGAAGGTCAAGAGTTGACCTGATTGACAAGGAATCGAGTAGGGGGAGATAGGTCCAAAAATCCAGAAAAATACTTGACACCAGTATGTATTCCTCACTTGTATAATATTGTTTATATTACACACTATTACATTGATTTAATCATAGCTAAATCCCTTGTATATAAAGATAATTCCTTCTTTAAACATTGTGCATAAAATTCTTTTGTAAATAATAAAAATGAAGTCAGTAAAAACTTGTATATAATGTGTAAATAATGTCACTCTCCAAAAGCCTCAAAGTATAATCTTTCGAAGTCAATATCTTCTTCACCTGAACTCCAAATTCATAAAACTTACTTTTATTGTACTCCAAAGTAAATACTCTTTAAAATGAAGGCGATTTCATAAAAATCAGAGTTAAAGTGTGAAATGTGGTCAATTGGGTTATTATTGTATAATAATCCTGTGTATACTATGTATATTATTTAATACATTATTTTTCTTGTGCATGTTTGTGAATATTGTATTTTTCGTTACTTGTAATTTTATTTAACTCATATAAAATACATATAAAAATTACAAAACAAAAAATCAATAAAAATAAAATCATGTATATATTGTATATGTATCACCATGTATATATTGTACACATGCTTATTTAGTTAACCTAATAAATTAACTCATGAAAATCAAATAAAAATATCATTGAAATCCATGTATAATATTGTAAATAAATAAAATATTAGATTATGTATATATATATATGTAAAAATAATTAATTAAATCAAAATACGATATATATAGGTATACATGCATGTAAATAACACCTTGTATTTATTTTGACCCCTGTAATTATATTATTTATTTATATAAAAATAAAAAAAAGTAACTTTAAGTTATTCTTAACATTTTTTATTTACATTATATAACTAAATAAAAATCAATTTCGATTTTTAATTGAATTATTTAACTTTTTATTGTATTTTTTCGTGTAGCCTATTTTGTCCGCATCTGCGGTGCGTCCTGATTGGCCAATTCTAAGTCAGCAAACCCGGGTCAACTCCTCAGTTGAGCCTATTTCCTCCGTTGATTTTTTCCCTACCGTTACTTCTCACATTTTCCCCCGTGCCTCGATCTATAACGCTTCTTGCTTCCTTCTCCGATTCCATTACTCATTCACTCTCCTTCCACGCCTACGTTTTAGATCCAACAAACTCACCACAATCAATGCTCATTTTTGAATTCAAAATATGTCACACTCTACACCTATAAGTCCCGCCCTCCACCTCCGACGAGAAGGTAATCCGTCTCTAGCCCAATTCCATGCCCGTGATCGGTCAATAAAGATAGCAGTTGTGACAGAGCTGCTGCTCTACGATTTGGAGCACGAGAATTGAGTGAAAGATGTGATTCACCTACGTTGGTAGAGAACTCTGCCACATTTCCCCGCCTCTCCGCACAACCGCAGATTGAGGTGTTTTCACTTTGTTTTCTTATCTGTAGGTATCTTAGATAGTTCAATTCTATTTAGAGTTTATTTTGTGCCTTGCTTTCTTTAGAATCACTCAGATCAGTAAATCACATTCAACCTCTGATTTGCACGATCGGAGGAGCTCCATTCGTAATTGATCATCTCCGACCACACCATCACTTCCACCAAACTCCTATCCACCTTCTCCACCCTCTGCCCATCTCCATATCGCTCTAGATCAGGAAATCGATCTCCATTCTGACTACCTATGCTGTAGACCCTCATTCATCCACTATTTCTTATGTCTTTAACCTAAACTTTGGCTGGGAGATTCCTCCGAGCATGAGATTTCAATTGCAGGTCTCAGGAGCTCCAGGGAATGCGTGAATAGCAAGTATCAGATCAAGAACAGGTTCCTGGAGCAGCATATCTTGATCACCTTCTAGATCTTCAGTCTGGTGTTTTCTTATTGATCCAAGGTATTCACCAGACGCGGAATTACTTGGGTCATCTTCTCAATGTGATTTGAAGCAGATCCATTGACGAACGAGGGGGAATCAAATGATCAAAGCTCACCGGGGAAGACCAGCTCCCTAGTTCATCCAAACATCTTCATCACTGTCAGATCAAGAGCGATCGTCCCAGTTCAGATCCTGACCGTCGATAAATCCCCAAAGCTTCATCGTTGATTTGAAGATACAATCTGATCCACGCCATTCAATCTAGAGTCAATCGCAGTTGTCTGATCATATCAGCATAACACTTGAGCCGCTCAAATTTCCACGTCAATAAAGGGTAAAATTACATCAGTACCCTCTGTCTTTATTTTATTCACAAATAAACCCCCAGTGGACACGTGTTTGTAGTTCCTTTAGTTGAAAAATTGCATTTGTATTCCTCACATTTATTTATTCGCAATTAAGTCCTATTTAAACAGAACACGTGCCTAGCATGTGCTTATTGGATATTTTGCAATAGAAATCCTGACATTTTGAGCTGAATTTATTTTAATTTCATTTGGTCTAATCCACTAGGGTAGACATTCCTTGATGCGCGAGATTTTGGGAATTTTGCACATTGTGCCTTGCATTTCAATTATTTGTTATCATTTAGTAAGGAAACATTGTTACTTTGCATATTAGTCCATGTGAGGCTGCATATTTATTTTGCATGTTTATAATCAAATAAAAATTAATAAAAGGCCTCTAAAAATTCCACAAAAATTGATGTAGACTCCTGTAACACTTATCTTGCGTCTATAATATTTATATTGCATTTCCATCATTTCTGTTATTTATAAAAATTCAAAAAATACCTAAAAATGTCTTGATTGCATTTGAAAACCATTAATAATTATAAAAACTTCTCAAAAAATTCTAAAAAATTCCTGCATGTTTGTTTTAACCTATTTTAACTGTAATATCATTTTTTACATATTTATCATTTATAAAAACAATAAAAATTACAAAACAATCAAAAATATTAAAAATTCATATAAAATAAATTAAAAATCCAAAAAATCATATAATTGCTTTCTGGAAAATATAAAAAATCATCTTTCATTATGTACAACTTTCATCAAATTTTGACATCAATTGATATTTTAAAAATCTAAAAATACTCGATTGATATTTTAAAAATCCAAAAATACTCGCATTATTTTCTGTTTACTTATTTTTGATATTTTTGATGTATTAAAGTCCTTAGAAATTGCTAACTATTCTGTTAAATTCATAAAAATGTAAGAAAAAAATTGAAAAACTCAAAAATATTTTTTGCCAAATTTTCTTTATATATTTGCTATTATTGAAAAATTCAAAAAGAGTGTTTTGTCTGAAAATTATTCATTTCTTTTTCTTTAATAATTTTATTATTATTAAAAATTTATAAAGTAAAAATGAAAAAAATATAAAACTAAAAAAATAAAATAAAAATTAATAAAAAAATTACAAAATTCCAGAAATACAAAAATCAAGCATAGTTTGACTTAAGAATTCCTTTATTCTTCGCATTTTATTAGAATAACCCTTGGGATTTTGTAAACTCCCTATATCCATTCCTGTTGCTATACAAGTAAATTAAGTAGCATTTTCTCGTGCTACATTTTTGTATTTAATTTTGGATGAGAAAAATACTAATTTTTTAAGGGATTTTTAGGGTTGCAACGACATTGTTCACAATATCCATTTAAATTAAACCCTTGATAATCCCTATTCAACATGCTTCAAAGTCAAATCCATGTTTTCCTGTAGCTAGATGACTTGGCTACACTGGTCAAGCATCCTAGGGTAGGTAGCTACACTTGCTACCATCCATTCTTTTCTCCACCTCCTCTTCTTAAGCCAGTTGTACTTTAACTTAGAAGGGAATATCTCACTTCTCGATGAAAGAGTTGCTGGATTAGGGAATTAGGGTCACCATATTGGAGAAGACTAACTTTTACAGCTTTAGCCAAGAGGAGCTACATATCAGTGACACTGTACAAGGTAGACATATAGTCATAAGTGACTGTGTATGACATCGACTTGTTCTGACCTGGCTTTTGAGGAGACTTGGGCAGAGTCTTATGTGTTTTAAATCCGTTTCTCAATAAGGTTATGACAAGACCTAACTTCCAAGGGTCTGACTAAGCTCCAAACTTTGATTTTATGAAGACAAGTTTGAAAGTCAAATCAATCTGAGTTCTTCTTTTTTCTTTTGTTTATTTTCTTTTATGCACTTATAGGCCTAAGTGTTTGGTAGGGACTAGCAAAGCCAAGTATGGGGGGTGATGAATATCCATTTCATCACCATTATTCATTCATTTTGGCCTTTAAACCCTAGCTAAATGCATGTAGATAGCTTATTTTGAATAAAATAACATATATTATTTGTTGTATATGTATTGTATAAAAGATTGCATTTAAAGTCAAAATAAAAGAATAAGGAAAAGAAAAGGAAAGGAACTGAAATACCAAAGATATTGAATGACCTTAAACACTGAGACCTAGGCATCATGATGACTAGGTTGACAAGGAATAAAGTAGGGGGATATCATGGCCAAAAATACAATGAAACCCTAATTTATGAATCCCCAATAAATCTTTTTTTGGGATGCATTTTATTCTTTATTATTTATACCTCAAATCAATAAACTTTGTACTTGGATGTTGTAGACAAAAATACAAAGAAAAATAGAAAATTTATTCCATGTAAAAATAATAAATATTGTACTCTCAAATTGTATTCTTTACACTCGGAACAAAAATCCAAAACCCAAACTTCCCAGACTTGTATCTTCTCCATATGAATGAACATCAAAATCACCTTAATTGTATAAACTTAATTGGCTATTTAATGAGGGTGATTTTATTTAGTTTAGAGTTAAGATGGAAAAGTTAGATTCTGGACCCCTATTGTATAGTATACCTGAATAAAATATTCATTTTATTTATTCTTTATATTCTTCATAATTTTATATTTTTATAATTTTGTAGATATTATTTATAACATATATACATAATTACAATTAAAAAATGATAAAAATACACCAAAATAAATAAGTATACAAAAATACATAAGTGAATTGTATAAATATACCTATATAATAAACAACTATAATAAAATAAGTATACATACTGTATCAGAAAAAATAAAAATATATTTGTGAAGCTTTAATTAAGTTAAAACTTTATAAATTATATGTTTAAAATAATAAAATATAAAATACAAAATAAAATTAAAATATATATTATATAGATGAATATACCTATAGTTCTACTGGTAAAAAGTAACCTATAATAAATCAAATTATAAAATAAATAAAAATAATAATAAAATAATATACAAAATAATAAACATTTTTTTTGTTTTGATAAAAATTAATAAAATCATTTACAATTTTAAAACTAATTAATAAAGAGTTTTAATTTCATTTTGTCTTTTAGCGACAAATGTGGCTTAATCAGAGGCAGGCATGTCAGACTGTCTTTGACCCATGTTCATCGATTTTTCCATCGCTATTCTTTCATTCTTTCGAGATGATTCCTTCTGCACTATTGTATCTTGGTCCTTGACCTTTCATGCTCACATATCACCTTAATCTGAGGATCAGTGAAACAATCAGAATGCTCGGTCAAAGACCCTCTTGTATAAATCTCCACCACCAACCCTCATTTGAATTTGATCCCGTTTCATCCTCGAAATCCCCAAAATCTCTGGTGTTGAAGCTCCCTGGTGACACTAGCGAGCGAGCCAAGGCGTTTGGTGTGGAGAAAGAGGTGTTGGAGAGGTGATTTGAGCTCGCCGGCTAAGCCTGCCTGAACTCCGCCTAGACTCCTTCGTTCTTGAGGTCGAGCCTTAGTTTTAATGCTTCTTGTAATTCCTAGTGTTAGTAGTAATGTAATTTAGGATATTGTTCTGCTCGATTTTGTCTTTTATTCTGTAGATTGATCCTTTGAAGTTCGCTAGAGCACTAGGCTCTTGTCACTATTCTTTGTCGTAACACACCCTATTTCGGCCTGTCGATGCCTCCATCACCTCCTCCTTCCATTTCTCCAACATCCTGGCCACCCATCCACCTTCGAGGCCCCCCTGGATTGAAGGATATAGGTCCTTCCACCACCTCTCGATGGACCTCCTTTCCCCCACTCCATATCGCATCGAGTCCACCCAAATAATGGTCAGGTCCCTTCGCTTTTTTCTTTATTGTGCTTTTGTGCATCTTTGTAGGGCTTGAAGTCTACATTTGCAGAGTTTGGAACTCTATAACAGACCTCCAATGCCATCAAGATCCAGGGATCCATCGATGAGCCCCAAACCCATTCAAGGACTCTAGTAGCTGTGGACCAACTTGAGGAATCTCTTGAGCATTTCATTAGCAAGCAAAAAGGCCGGAGCGATGAGGATTAGTAGATTAAAGTGAAGAAGGATGGTTGTTCTCTATTGTTCTTCGAGAGAAGAAACAACCGTTGAATGTATGCCTCACCCCAGTTTTGATCTAGACCGTCTTATCATGCCAAGCCTTGACTGTTGATCTCAGCCTGAGATCTAATCCACGTCACCGATCGATGAATCATCATCGAGAGTTGAGGGGCAATCAAGTGTCATAGTGATTCAACTGCCGCCATCCGATTCAACATGTGGTGGTAATTTTGACTTATACCCCGACACATTTTGCATTTTATTTTTAATCCAAAAACTTTCTTCGACAGTTTTATTAATTTTGTAAAATTTGTAGTTTAACTACTAGACTATTCATATCTGCTCTTAGGTCCAGTCCGCGTCACCTCACGTGTCGTGCGCATGAGGGGACTAGACATTTTGAACCTAAGCCCTTTGGTTATTTTTATTTCCATTTAGTCCTGTAATATCTAATTTCAGTATTAAAACTTTAGGAAAATTTGCACAAAGGACCTCATACTTTTTGAATGTTATATTTGTACCCCAACTAGCGTGGAATGATTTAAATATTTGTGGGTAAATTTTTGGGAAGGCCCCTAGACCATGTATTTTTGTTATTGTTTGCATTTTGTTTATTTTTATTTGTAAATAGGTCCCTACCAGTGCATGTTTTTTTATTTTCTCTATTTTATTTGTTAAAAATACCATTTAGCCTTTAAAAGTTCTAATAAAAATATTTTAAGTACATGGACACATATTAAATCAAATATATTTTTCTCTAGGCATTTTAAAACATTTTCCTACTGTTGAAAAGTTAAAATATATTCATTAAATCCTTGTTTGTTGTAAAAAAATCCATTAAAATTATAAAAGTGTTTTAAAAAAATAAAAAAATTAATATTTATTTATTATTGTTTTTAAACCTACAGAATGAAAATCCCTAAAAATAGAAAAATACAATCATGAAAAATAAAAAATATCCAAAATCCCTATAAAAATCATAAAGAAATTCTATAAAAATAAAAAAATACTTCTTTCTTTTTCTATATATTTCTTATTATATTTACTATATATTGAAAATAGTTTTGGAAAAATTATGGAACTTTTAGATATTTTTAAATTCCAAAGTAATTCGACCTCTAAATATAAGTAAAATCTTTGACATTTTAATCAAATTTAAAATACAAATAATTTGTACAATGTATAAGAAAAATATCAAAAACAGAGAAAATCGTATAAAAATACATAAAGCATTTGATTCCTAAATTTTGAGTATCTATAGCTATATCTATAAATATAAAATCCTATACTATATATATATATCTATATTTCTTTATATTATTATTATATTAAAAATCCCCCCAAAAATATTTTTATAACCTTTAAAAAATAAATGATTATTCCTTGGGGCATTTTCTTAATTTTGTGTTCATTTCTTCTTTTCAGCTTTATTATCTATGTTATACTTATATATTATATATACTTATTATACCTAATTATAAAGAAAAGAAAATTAAAAACTAGATAATATAAAAATAAATAAAAATTATAAAATGAAAATAAAAGATTTAAAAAATAAAAATCTAAAAAATTAAATAATCAATAAACCCACTAAAAAATAAAAAATCCTCATGAAATCCCCAAAATATTTATTATCTTTTTAGTCATTTTTTATTATCTATCATCCGTTCTTACTGTGTTTGACACCTATTCATATTTCCACTATACATTTGTGCATAGGTTATAATAAATTTTGACCCCTCATTTTGATTGTTTATTTCATTTCTTGTGTGGGTTAATTATTAATTGACATAGGATTATGTGAGCAGTCACCTCAGCGACAGTGCAGCTCTCGCCTTGTGTAGGCTACATTAGACCCTCGCCAGATCCATGTCATCTTGTACCTATCATAGAAACCTTTTTTAATGAATCATTTTGAATGCCAATTCTCTACCTAGTATGTCGTTATTGTGAACTATCTCATGTCTGAGAAAGTTCAACAAGATTGGACTCAAGACAAGAAGGATATTTTTTTTTCTGATGTCTATTTCTACCATTAGGAAGATCCCCACCTTTTCAGGAAAGATGCATATTGCATTTAGCAATGGTGCATTCTTCAGGAGGAGTACACAAGTGTCCTTAAGTACTGTCATAAGCTTGAAGCATTAGGACACTGTTCTGGAAATTGAACGGTAGAGAAAGTATTGTAGTGTGGCCTCTGGTGGCCTACACTATTCAAGTATGTCGTGACATATGTGAAAGGATACACTGATTGGTAGATACTGGAAGGTACCATTAGTTCCGAAGATTTGATGCCACTCAACTTCATCTAAATCTGAAATGTATTTGATGCTTGATGCATTGACTTCATGGTCTTGTTTCCCAACGGTCAAGGATTTGTATACATCCTGCTTGACGTGGATTACGTGAGTTGTTGGATGGAGGCTGTCCTCACTCAATCCGCTAATAGTCGTACTATTTGTCGCTTTCTCAAGGACAACATTGTTTCACAGTTCAGGATTCCTAAGATTCTTATTTCAGATGGAGGAAGCCATTTTGTCAATAGAGAAGTCAAAAAACTTATGAAAGGATATGACATTGATCAACGTGTCATGTCTCCTTACCATCCACAATCAAATGGTTTGGTTGAGATATCACATAAGGAGATCAAGACTACTCTGCAAAAACTTGTACGACCAGATAAGAAGAATTGGCCTCAAGTCCTTAATTCTGTTCCATGGTCTTATCAAACCGCTTACAAGATTCTTTTGGTTAAGTCTCCTTATCGCCTTATTTATGGAAATCCATGTAATATGCATGCCAAATTAATTCACAAATCATTATGGTCAGTCAACATATGTAATTTGGACTCATAAGTCAGTGGTCAGAACCAGAAAATATATTTGAATAGACTTATGGAATTCAGAGACTATGCATACGACAATAGCTTGATGTACAAGGAGAAAGTCAAGAGATGCCATGATAGCATATCAGAAGAAAGACTTTCGAGTTGGGTCAGAAGGTGTAGTTGTTTGACACAAAGTTGAAGTATTTCTAGGAAAATTGAAGAGTAAATGGACACGGCCATTTTTTAGTAAAGACTGTGTGGGGGCAATGGTAGCATTGTTATATCAGAATTGTCATCTGATGTACATCCATTTGTAGTCAATGGATATTTGCTGAAGTCGTATCTAGATCATGATACATTCTTGTACATTGTAGATTCCATTGAGGTGGTATTTCAAAAAGAGCTCCAACGTTCAGAGGATTCGGACACAAGAGCTCACAAATTTTTTTCCCTTTCTTTTTCATTTTCATTTCTTTATTTCTTCTTCCATTTTATTCATTCACCCCTTTCATTGTTACACTTAGGATGACTTTATCGTAAGGATAGGGGGGATGAATGCTTTGAGTTTTTCATTCTTTGTTCCCTCGCTTGTCTCTTAACTAGTTGATATTTTGATATATAGTTAGGGACTCTTGACTGTAAGTAAAGGGGGAGACAAGTCGAGTCGTTAATTCTATAAATTCCAACCTTCGATCATCTCTGCTTTTTATATAGTCTTCTATACATAGGATTAATTGATTATAAGTATAGAGCGAGATGATCGACTTCTCATTCTTGAATTTGAGTCATTGTAGTATAGTATTCTTCTATACTTGGCATGAGTTATGTCTTCCTTTATTGCTCTTTGGCCATTTTGAAGACATAGTTCACGCAAAATATAGGGGGTCATATATATTGTCTATATATTTTAGCCATAACTCAAACTTTCAATAATTTGGTTATTAAATAATGGGTAAGGTTATATAATAAAAAGATTGAAATAATTAATATAAATATGTTGAATAATTGGTTTGAAGATAGTTTGGAAATGATTTGAAAAATGGCAGTAAAATGCTTTGAAAAATCTTTTTAGAACCTTTGGAAAATCTTTGTGAAATATTTGAAAACTATTTGTACAATATATTTTTGTAAATGCCTGTAAAATGATTGTAAATTTTTTGCAAAAATGTAACTTATTTGCAAAATAAGTTTTCAAAATATTTGTAAATGTTTGGAAAAAATGTTTCAAATGGTTTAGAGAACATTTTTGTATATAAAACTTGTAAAATCTATGTACATATATGTACAAAATTCTTTGTAAATAAAAACAATCTTTGTGAATACTTGTGAATACATCCAAGTAATTTGAAATTTTTTCGAAAATACCTAAAATTTTAGAAGTTGTTCAGAACTCCACAAAATTTTGCAAAACCTTTCAAAATCACATAAAAAGTTTTAAAACCAGAAAAATGTACTTCACAAAAATACTTTGCATTTGCATTCACATTTTTCTGAATGGTGTTAACAATTGAACTAGTATAAGTAAAATCATAAGATTGGACATTGGTTAAGACCTTAATCCACTTAAATTCACAGGAACAGTATTGGAACTGTAATTAAGATTTCTCATGTTTGCTTAAATTAATTCTTTAAGGTAATAAGTCTATGTTCACATGTCATCTTGACTTACTAAGTAGAATATTTCGAGACACATGCATTACTCTTGTCGACAATGGCCTAACTTGGACAAGTGCTCTACACATAGTTCACTCAGAGAGGGGGTCAAGGGAAAAATTCATTATCTATTGGCTCAAGAAGAGAAACTCCTTATGTAAATGTTGCTATTCTATACATGTTAAAAAAGACATGGAATAAAGACTCCAAAATAGTTAGACGAGCAAAAATAAATGAAAAATCAATTTCCATTGGATATATGCATCAATAAGAATGATGTATATTTCAATGTCTAATATTGCATGGTTGACTGCATCTGGAGTCTTGGATACACTGGTCAAGCTCCAAAGGATTTGTAGCTACACTGGCTACGGTCCATTCTCTTTTCTACGCTCTCTTCTTCAGTCAACTACACTTGAACATAGAAGAAATGCCCCGCTCCTTCAGGAAAGAGTTGCTAGATTGATGAATTAGGATTCCCATTTTGAGGAGACTATTTCTTTGCCACTTAGGTTGTGGGGAGCTACATTTCACATTCACTGTATAATATTCTTAAAGTCTGTATGAAAAGGTTTGTTTTGATCTAACTATCAAGGAGAACTGAATAGGGGGTTGCGGATCTTATGGGATGATAATTTTTAAATCCTATTTCAGATAAGGTTCCGACAAACTAACAATCCAAAGGTTTGACTATGCACAAAACTTTTATTTTATGAAGATAAGTTTAAAAATCATCATCATTCTAGGTTCTTTGTTTTTCTTTTCATTATTTTCTTTTTAAGTACTCATTCCCATTAGTGTTTGCTAGGGACCAGCAAATCTAAGTATATGGGATGATGAATTCCCATTCATTTACCTTTATTCTTTCATTTTAGGCTTTAAAACCCTAGATAAATATATGAAAATAACACCAACAAACATGAAATAACATCTACATATTTACATGTAAATGGTGTAAAAATACATGTATTTAAACCCTAAATAAAATAATAAAGAGAACAAAAGAAAAATAAAGGAGTATGTTTCATACTGACTGACCATGAACCCCGAAACCAAGTCAATAGTTGACTTAGTTAACTAGGAACAATGTAGGGAGAGATAGGGCAGAATAATGTACATAATAAATCAGAAAACTCTAAAAATGGTAAGAATATAATATATATTATAAATAGCTCATTTTTATACTAATTTATTTAGCATCAAACACACCTCAAATAAACTTGTGTTAAAAATAAAATTTGTACATACTAATGTATATAAAATAATAAAAATTTTAGCAAAAATATATCATTACTCAGGTCACTCCGTATACTCGGATGAAAAAACATAAAAAGAACTTCATTGATCAATATCCTATCCAAACGAACTCGAAATTAACAGAACTCAGCTCCATTGTATTTAAAACTACATTATCTATCTAATGAAGATGGTTTCATTATAATTGGAGTTAAAATGTAAAGGCCGACTAATTGGGTACATTGGTACTTACACATCTGTATTTTCAGCCATATTATTTATTGTAGATATTTTATTCACTTTATATTTTGTAATTAATGTACATATTATATAACACATACTAACATACAAATAAAATTTATAACCACTTAAAAAGACCAAAAACAAATAATAAATACAATAATATAGGTATAATATACATATATGTGTAAAATACATGTAATTGTTTGTACATATAAATAATTACATAAAAATCCCAAAAATATGTTTACTTATCTAGTAAAGAATATAATAAATAATTTTTTTAAATAAGGTATTATGCATATAGAAAACAAAATAAACATACAAATATAAATTATATATTTACTAATATATAAAAATAATAGTATATAAATAATAACAATACATAATATATTAGGTTATAAAAATAAATAAAGAACATAATCAATTAGTTTATAAAAAGACAAACATTATTTATGTTTTTAGTTTTATTAATAAAATCAATGTTTATTTTAATTCACATGCCATTTAATTTTTATTTTGTTTTGTCGTGTAGTGTGCTGACATAGTCCAAGGCAAACCACTCAGGTGCATTGAGGTGTTGACCTGGAATCAACACCCCCCTACTCTTGTGGCAATATGTCAGAATGTGTCCCCTCCTAACCAAAATGAATCCTTCTTCTTTTGGCATGACCCCTTCTTCGATTTTGAAGATCAATTACGCTCCTTTTCTCCCATATTTTGGATCTGGATAACTGACGTCTGAATAAGTCCCAAACCCTATTTGAAGAGATGCATTCTTTTCATTGTTATATAGTTGTGCCTCCATGTTTTTGAGCCCCCTAATCCGCACCACCACAATGTAACACCTAGAATAAAGTTCTGTAGGAAGCCCTTTGTAACAAAAAGGAGTTCTCAGTGATTCAAGACAAGGAGTAGGTCACTAAATCATTCCTCTTTTGGCCTGATCCCTTCTTTGATTCTGAAGATCGAATCACGCTCCTTTTCACCCATGTTTTGGATCTAAATCGCCTATGCATGAAAAAATCCCAAACCCTAATCGAAGAGACACATTCCTGTCACTGCTATATAGTTGTGCCTCTAGGTTTTTGAGCACAATAATCTGCACCACTTCTTCGTAACCCCCAGAATCAAGTTCTGGAGGAAGCCTTTATGATATGACAGAGTTCTCGCTGATTCATGATGAGGAGGCGGTTGTTGGAGCGTGATTCAACCATCATCGGAGATCTTCTCTAGGTGGTCTTGCTCCCAGATCACCTGGGCCAAGTGAGCCCCATATTCTAGCATTTTAGTTTCGTCTTTTGTTCAGTAGCATATATATGCATTTTAATCCTTTCAATTTCATCATGATTAGCTTTAAAACCAAAACAATTTAATATGTTGAAGCTTAGAGCTCTGACCTCCATTCCCTTGCTTAACCCATTGTTCTGACAATGCTTCACCTCCATCTTCTTCCCTATCATCTTCTACACACATCAGATTCCCCCTTCCCACTCAATCTTGCACAGATCAAGGTCCATCGATCTCCCTCCACTGCATCACCAAAGATAAAGAACATTCCATCATCCACTTCCCTATTCCACTAAAAATATGTCAGGAGGCTTCACCCTGGATACCCCATTTTGTGGGGTATTCAATCCAAGGGAACAAGATCTAGGTGGTCATACTTTCACCAGACCTCCAGGCCTCCTCTGATGAGGCTCATACTCTTTTGACCACACCATCCGATGCGAAACCCCTCCAGTTAACTCTTGAGTCCTTCCTAGCCTTGAGAGGTGGCCGGAGGTCGGAGTTATCAATAATCGAAGGAGATTGCTTAGGGAGTTCTCTTTGTTCTTGTGGGACAACATATGTCATCAGATCAAGGAGTCACTCCAAATTTAACGTAGACCATCTAATCTCGAAGAACCACAACCATCAAATCTATATGAAGATCTGCCGTCAGTCATCCATCGTCACACCTGTATCCGCTCATCTTCATCGTTCAATCAAAAGTGAGGCACTCCGCATCATCAGACCACATGTAAGTGTGGTAATTTTCACCTAACCCCTTCTCCATTTTGGATTTTCTATTTAGCCATATAAATAATATATGTAGTGCATTTATTTCTAGATATTTTGCACAAGTGGACCTAAGTTTTCATATTGCACATCAGTACAATATTGAGCACCTGACGTGGTCCTTCACGTTAGGTACATTTGACAATTTACACTTTGTATCCTGGATTTCTTGAATCGGTTAATGAATGAAGTTATGTTTTATGTAATTACAATCAGGTCCTTGGCGGTTGTTTTTAAATTGATATTTTAATTGCAAAACTTGCCTTGATGCCAATGGAGTTGTTTTGTATATACTTGAAAGCATGAGAACTGTGAGTTAATTGCAGAAAGTCCTTCCCAGACATCAATTAATTAGAATTTAATTGGGATTATGGCATGAATGACCCATGAACTATGGTTGTATGTTCTGAAATGCATGATTAGTTTCAATTCATTACAGTTTAGTCTACATGCTAGCCTATTTAACTTTATTTCTTTATTTTAATTCGTTTAATATCATTTCTTTGTAAAAATGTTATAGGATATTTATTTTAAATATCTTACACTATATTCAATTACATATATTTTTATTAAGGTATTTAAAATCATAAAAATACAAAACAAGCTTTATTTCATTAATTTGACTTAGAAAATTCATAAAAAGTAATATACATCTAAAAAATTACCCAAAAAAGAGTATTTAGACTTAACAAACCCATAAAAAATACTAAAAAAGTTAAAAAAATACTCAAAAATAGAGAAAAAATTTTGAAACTAAAAATATATAATTTTATCTATTTTAACTTTTTATCATGTTTTAAAATACAGAAACACTTTTTACATCTCTGTTTATCTATCGCAAATATATTACCTTATATTTTGAAAATCTAACTAAAAACATTTACAAAATCAAAAGCGCATAAAAATATATTAAAGATATTAAAAACCACATAAAATCATATATTTTTTAAAAATTGACAAAAATAATTAAAAATCAAAAAACAAAGAGGCATGAAACAAAAAATAAATCGTAAATTAGACTCAATTAATTGGTTTATTTTTGTCTCTACCCTTATTTTGCATTCTTAGTGGTTCGACACTCTACACATACTTGAACCTATACACATTTTGTAGAATTAAAATAAAAATTCTAACTCACTTCACACTGCTTGATTCATCTATATTGTGGGTTTGACTTATTGTTTGAACTTCATATCCGAGTTGTTTGGTCCTCACAACGATTATGTATCTACCTTATCTGATATCGTAGATCATGCTCAGGTCTTTCTCAACAACTACATGCCTCTTCTAGCATGGCTTGGACCTTCTAAGCGATCCTAGATGATGCCGTCCACCACTAGCAACCTTTCGGGATTCATAGTAGGATGATCGACCATCAGAGAGGGAGATTGTCTGGCTCGATGTTGGGGAAGAATGTGTTCTTCCCCGGTTTTTCATCATATATCAGAGCAGTTGGATTTTGAATCGACCTAACTCTGATTTGAGATGTTGATCAAGAGCAGAGCCTTGCACCAGTGGAGTCGTAGATCGAGTTAAGTGAGGCAGTCTCCACCGTCTGATCGTGTGCTAATGAGGGGAATATTGAAGATCTAACCCCCAGCCTTTTGCCTTTTGTGTTTAATGTTTAACATATCATTGAATATGTAAATAATTTAGGATATTTTGTGATGTAAACCCCAGAACTTGTCTTAATTTCTCTTTAGCCCCTACCAGGCGATATATTATTTATATTTTGGTTATTTTGCATGAATCAACCTAGAACTTTATTATGTGTTTCTAATATACATTCAAACTTTATAGAAATTGCAAGTTACTCAAAGTTCTATTTTGTTAGTTATTTTTATGAATTTTAATTTTATTAATTAGCCATGATCATTTAATAATCTTAGGATAATTATTATAAGTCCGTGGTACATTGTTGAATCACATATACTTTGTTGGGTATTTTACCTATATTTCAATATACTTTAATACATATCCAAAAATCTCTTAAAAATATTAAACAAAAACTTTAAAATCTTAAAACTCTAAAAACCTTATAAAAATTGCGAAAATTCTAGGAAAATCCAAAAATAACATTTTCTAGTTCTAAAATTTTCTTTATTTAATCATTATATCTCAAAATTAGTTTATGGTTAATTTTGTATTGATATCTACCAAGAAAGTTTCTAGATTTAATATATTCAGTGTTGTGTGTATTTTTAATTTTAAAAATCCATAAAACTAGAAAAATATCATAAAAATGAGAAAAATTAGTAAAAATGTTAAAAACCAAAAAAATATATTTAATTTTCTTTATTTTGATTTTATTTAACTTATTGGAATATTCAAAAGATATTCTCCATGTTATTATCTATATATTATCAATATATCATATATATATTATATATCTTTATTATTTACTATATTTTCAAAAAACCAAAAACAAATTAAAATTTGCAAAATTTAAAATTATAACATTAAAAATCATAAATATTTTAATATAATTAAAAACTCACAAAACATTAAAAAAGATATAAAATAAGAAATGCTATATATTAAAAATATTATTAACTAGTGGTAATTAATAATTATGTTGTCTGTCCTCGTTATGTTTCCCTAAGTTCGACACTCTACCTTGCTTACGCCAATATACATTATTGTTGAGTTATAATTAATTTTGACTCATAGACGTTAGATTCTTCATCTTATTGTGGGTTGATTATTATTTTATCCAATGATTGATCATCGCAGCGATTGCCGACCTAGCTTGTTAGGTTAGGAGATCGATCAATTGGTTAAACGAATGTCATCATTGTCAGGGAAGCAACCGTTGGGTAGATTGTATATAGTTATCCATCTTGTTTTATTTCATTTTCTCCTTATTTTTTCATTGATATTTTGCTTAATTATTCTAATCACATCTCTTTTTTGACTTTGTTGTGAGGGATCGTGGATCGAGGGTGAATTTCCTAGGAGATTCGAGGCACCCTTGTGAAGTAGAGATTGGCTTTCAGACCTAGCCAGCATGAGAGAGCCACAAAGGAAGACAAAGAGCCACTCAGAGTAGTCTTGTCTTAGTTTCTTAGATTAGAATAAGTTAGGTTGTAATTTTGATTTTGTGAGAGAGCGATTCAGAATTAATTTGTAATAGTTAGCCACTCTCTGGACACTTAGTTCTCACGAGTCCATTTCACCAAGAGTTTGTTCACTTCGGGGACCCGATCAGTTCTATCGAGTTTTTATCACATTCTTCTTTATTTCTTCATTTTCCCTTTATTTAATTTTTTTTCTCGTGTTTTAAGTTTTTCACCTTATTTTTGGTATACTTCTTTGTTGATTGAACCCTTAGATTTAGGTTGGTTGCTCGGTACTTAGGTCCACAACTTAACATATTTCATGTTCCTTTAGTCTTATTATGCTTGGACTTAGTATCAAAATAACACATTCTTCGCGTTAATAACAACTCCTGATTTAGGGCGATTTCAAGCTTGCTGCTTATAGACCGGTTTAATTTTATGTACGTATCGATTCCATATAGAGTGTTGGCATAAGGTACACATTCCTTTTTAGAGTGTTGGCATAAGGTACACATTCCTTTCTCAACATTTGCATTCATAGTTTTCACCGCATTAGCTTTTCCGTCTTCCCTCCCTTGTTTTCTTGGACTTATAAAAAAAGGAAATTAGAAATTTTGTTAGGCTTTTATTTAAAAAATAACCAAAAAAAGTTAAAAACAAAATTTTTGAAAAGGCATTGTTAATATCACTTTGACCTAAATAAAACGTATTGGATTCATTGATTTGGGAAGATCAACTCCCTCATTGGACACAAGTACTCTCCAGATTGAGTGAGGCATGTACACTTAAGAAGTAGAGCCGAAAGCCCTAGAATTATGCCCTAAGTGCTTGGACTTAGTCTCAGGTCATGTTATTGATGCAAGCACTTGCCTCTGACTTAATTAAGTAGTCTTATGTTAAAGTATGTGTGATCCACCAACTCAAACATGAGCTACTCCAAGAGACCACACCTGTGAGTTTGTTTAAATAACTACTTGAATCTCCTAACTCTAAATTTGAAAAGATAACGATCGAACTCTTACGATTATTACCTAGTTGAGTAGGTTAATTAGGGGTTTGCTTTGTGTTGATTGTGATTTGGATCCATTGTGTTCCACTTCCTTTGAGTTTGTAGCAGGCTTTAAGTTTCATTTCATTTTCCTTTTTGTTTTCATTATTATTTATGTCATGATGATGGGTCATTTCTCGCGTCAGAAGGATCTTGCTACTTCTTTTCACCCACCTCATCCTCGTTCCCCTGCTCCGATTCAAGATGACTCTCTTCTTGAACAATAGTTTTGTCTTGTCTGGTATGGGATTAATCCCCATTTGGTAGGTGTCTTGTTCAATATTTCGTTCTATACTTTTTCTTCCATGTCCTCTATGTCCCCACCCATGTCACATTCTATCTCTTCTGGGTATGTTGTGCTGTGAGTTTATGCTCGTGTTGAGGATATTGCTAAAATGATTGAACTGGGTAGATATCTTGTTGGAATGAAGGTGCAATCTTTGGGGGAGGAAAGACCAGATTGGTGTGATGAATTTCTTGAGGATTCCAATATTACACCCCAGACTGAGGATGTGATCATTCAGGCACTACATAGTATGGACAATGAGACTGACTTTGTGAATTTCCATTTTCATACAGGTTAGGCTTCTTGGATACCATCTCTTGTGATATACTAGGCGGTAGAGCAGGAACCCACATTGTCTTGGACGTTCTATCATCCAATTCACTTTCCATGTCTTGACATACTAGATTCCATTCCTCCGAGGGACTTCTTAAACTCTTATGGATATTTTGGACCGTTCCACCATCATAAGGTATGTGAGGATAATCATTTTGATATGACGGATATTGATAGTCCAACATATGAGGCATTTATCCTTCGAATCGATGAGAATGATGGATTTTATGACCAGATGGTTGCCAGCATCGCCCCATTCTTCACTGATGAGTTTGCTTCCATCCCTGAGGATTATCTGCGGGAGGATACAACATCTTCTTTGTACTCAATTTCATTTCTTGAATGTGTATTCGATCTGTCATATCATGAGATCGAGTTTTATGAGTCTTCTCTCCATAACGACCCTCCCCATGCCTTGAGATATTAAATGATTTCTCTAATTTATCTCCATCATGTACATTAGATATCTAGTTTTATAGTAAGTCTCCTTATACAGACTTTTCATATCTTTCTGAGACGATGATTTGCATTGAGGATTCACGGTTGATCCTTCTTTCTTCATGTTTCTTTATATCGGTTATATTCATTTCACTCTTTTTTTAGACGATGATTCCTTTAACGCTACCAATTCATGACTTAGTTTTTTTATTTTATTTACCTGGTTGCTAATACACACTTGATTGTTTATTTGGATGTTTTGGTTTCCACTATTGACTTTATTGTTGTTCTCACACCGAGACAATGACGAGATACCGATGCCATCTTGAACATTGATACAATGTTGTCCTATCATTTGCACCCAACTAGGGGTATAAACTCTAGTGCATTTTGAGAGGTACCTCAACATCATCTACCTTGTATATACATGTTTTGTCTTTTTACTCTTTTAGTCTTATGTTTATTGTTTTACACCCCAGGTCTCACTTAGGTTTTTGTGTCTATACATTGGATATACTTCATCATGAGTATAGGGAGTGTAGACATTGTGTTGTTCATATTCGTCCTGTTCCATTACTCATGTCGTTACTTATATCTAGGGATCCTTTACCCTAAGTATAGGGGGAGTGATGTCATCATTCTTTCTTATTTATTTTCATTTTTAATTTCCTATGTTCCCTCATTTGTCTCTCAACTTGTTGATATTCTAGCCATATGTAGGGACTCTTTACCCTAAGTATAGGGGGATAATCCAAGTCATTGATTTTGTATATTCTCACCATCGATCGTAACCTATTAATGTATAGTCTTCTATAGTTAGGGTTACTTGATCCTAAGTATAGGTGGGGGGGGGGGTGATCAACTTATTATTCTTTTACTGAGTCGTTGTAGTATAGTATTCTTCTATACTTACTGTGAGTTATATCTTCCTTTTTTGCTCTTTGGTTACTATGAGGACATAGTTCGAGCTAAGTAAAAGGGGGTTGTATATATATACATTAGCCATAACTCATACATTCTTGTATTATCAAGAATATGTCCAATGTACATTAGGTAAGGTTATGCAAGAAAAAGATTGAAAAAAAAACTCTTGTAAATATGTGCAAAAATGTTTGTAAAATTGGTTTGAAAATGTTTTGCAAATGATTTCGAAAAAATGGTTATAAAATGTTTTGAAAAATATTCTAAAAACCTTTGAAAAATATTTGAATTTTTTCAAACCTTTAAAAAATATTCTTTTGGAAATGTTTGTAAAAAGATTGTAAAAATTGTTTATAAATATGTTCGAAAATTTTGTTATAAACTTATTTACAAAATAAGTTTTAAAAATTGTTTGTAAAATGTTTGAGAAAATATTTCGAATAGTTTTGAAATCCATGTATATATTGATCTTGAAAATTTATCCAAATAAAATCCTTGTATTAAACTCTTGAATAAAGTGTGCGTAAAATCCTTTGTGAATTTGTATAATATCCTTGCAATTACTTGTAAATGCATGTAATTCACTAACTCTTTTAAAAAATACCTAAAAATGAAAAATGTTCAAATCTCAAAAAAAATTGCAAAACCCTTTACCACATAAAAAAGTTCAAAACTAGAAAACTAACTTCATAAAAATATCTTTGCATTTGCATTCTTCAAAATGATGTTGATAATTAAACTAGTCTTGAATAAAATATGAAGATAAGAGCTTGATTTAGACCTTAATCCACTTAATTTCACAAGAACCTTATAAGAACTCGAATTAAGACTTTTCAGGTCAATGTGACTTAATTCATTGAGTCGACTAAATTATGTTCACATATCATCTTTGATAGCTTAAGTAGAATATTTTGTGACACATGCATGACTCTTGTGGATAATGGTTCTAACTTGAACAAGCACTCGACACATTTCTCAACTTAGATGAGGTGGTGGGGGGCAGAATTCTTTATCTTGAGAAGCATGTGTGTGGAAAAATACGTCGCCCTAATAGGAGGCCAGTGCACTCCAACCCGATCTAGTGGCATTGATGTATAAAGACAAGACGTTGTGGATTGCAATAAAGCCTCGAAAAAGGGATAGTATACACTCCCAAGAAGAAAACTCCTTATGTAAATGTCATTGTAAAAAAGGTATAAAACAAAAAACTCCATAAAAATAGACTAGTAAAAAGTCAATGAAAAATCATTCCTGTTGGAGTTATGTATCAATAAGTAAGGCTTATGCTTCGAAATTAAAGTTGCAAGGTTGCCTGCAACTGGAGACTTTTATGCACTAGTCAAGCTCCAAAGGATATGTGGCTACACCGGTCGCAGTCCACTCTTATTTCTCTATCCACCTCTTCTTTGAGCTGGTTGCATTTGACCTTAAAAGGGAATAACCCGCTCCTCGAGGAAAGAGTAGCTAGACTGTGGAATGACTGTTACCTTGTTGGGGGAGAGTGTTTCTTTGCCACCTCATATGCATGGAGCTACATTTCACATACAATGTACTCATGAGTTTTATAGTCATAAGATTGTGCATATAAAAAGACTTGTTCTAACCTGACTATTGAGATGAACTAAACAAGGATTTTGGAACATGAGGGTTGTCAAGTTTTAATCTTATTCTCAATAAGGTTCTGCCAAATTTACCATCTGAAGGTTTGACTAATATCCAAACTTTGATTTTATGACGATAAGTTTAAACACCATAATCATTCTAAATTCTTTACTTCCCTTTTCTTTGTTTCCTCTTTCATCGCTCATTTTCCTAATAAGTGTTTTCTAGGGACTAGAAAAGTTAAGTATAGGGGGTGATGAATAACAATTCATTCACCTTTATTCTCCTAATTTGGCTTTAAATCCTTAGTAAATACTTGTAAATATCACTAATTTTCATGAATTAACATCCTAACCTTGTTGTATAAATATTATATAAATAGTTGTATTTGAACCCAAATGAAAGAATAAAAAATAAAAGAAAAATAAAGTAGGTATCAAAGATACTGACTGACCTTGAACCGCGAAACATAGTCAAATATTGATTAAGTCAACCACAAATAAAGTAGGGAGATAGGTGTTGGACATGCGAGCCCACAGCGAGCCATTATGCAATAAATGTTATTGCAATTCAGTCCTTAATCTGAAATAAAGAGTACATAATTTGCATAATAGGTCCCTTAGTACAATTAGGGTTGTGTACCATGGCCATCTTAATGATCATACAGCTGTTGATTCAATTATTGAATCATAGAGGCTGGTGCTTCGATGAATATCTAATGAGTTAGATTGAGGACTCATCGAGCATCATCAAATGATTGTTAAGATATGATCTCCAGCCTGAGTAGGAGATGGCAATCCTATCTCATTTAGGCTGATATCTGACCGACCTCTTGATGCAGGTCCTCTGCATAGGAATAGAGATTCGGAGGTGTTAGATGAGTTAGGTCAAAGAGTTGACTTAACGAGATCGAGATAACCAAAGTCCTATATCATATGCTGTCATGATATAGGCACACATCCTTTGACCGGAGACAGATGTGTTACTATATGTCTGAGTATGTACATTTGGCAGACCAATAGGTTGATAACCTAATCAAGGTCTATACACCGACACGCTGGTGTGCATATAAGGGCATATGAGTAATACGATCTCTCAAAGGGATCATACAGGTTCAGTTACTGAACCGGAAGACATGAGCTCACTCATGAGATATTGGGAAGAATCAAATTCCATGCGCATGGTCATCTCGCTTTGGAAGCTTGACTGAATTTGTAGGTTTGATATATACTTTTGGAAAGTATATGATCAAGACCTAGGTATGATATATGCTTTTGGAAAGTATATGATCGATACCGACTCCCAATGATCGAATGAGAAACTTACTGATAAAACCCTAAAGTAGACAGTATAAAGTTGATCTAATACTTCGGGTTTATTCTGAGTCTTCCAGTATGCAGGATGTACATGTATTAGGAATACCTAAGGGTGATGTGATCATAAACGATTGTATAACCATGACGCTTCCATTCCTAGGGAGTGATGAAACAGGTTTGGATTTTAGTGACTCCTCTCAGTAGAGAAGTAATCTGATCTTGGTCCAAATGTTGGACATTGATCTGAATGTGATTCAGATTCAATGAGAAGATTAGATTTACGGTCTTGATTTAATCAAGCATCTATGGGAGGCCCGAGATCTGGATTTGAGATGTGATCTCAATATCCATGTCACTATACGTGGAACAATACAATCGCCCTGTCCTTATCTCCAAGTATTCGCGGAGAAAGCACATTATCCTTGAAAGTGTTCATGGATAATTCTATTGTTGATATATGTATTCGAGCATTGAGAAAATGGATAATTAAATGTGATTTAATTATCATAAATAATATGAATTTCATTCATATTATAAGGAGAGTTATCTTAGATAATTAAATGTGATTTGATTATCAAAGATGTAAATAATGTGAATGTGATTCATATTATTTGAGCACATGAGAATAAGTTATCCAATATAATAAAATGTGATTTAATTATTATGGATAAGAATAATGTGGATAGTAATATCCAATTATTCATAATATATTATAAATGTGATTTATAATGTATTAGAGAGAGCTAATTATAATTTATATGTGTTGATTAATTATTATGTGTATTGGATACACATTGTGTAATTAATTGACAATGTAAATTATATGTTGTTTTGGGTTGTGAATATGATTCACAATTTTTCAATGGCAAGATTGCAATATTCTCAAATATAATTGTGAATTATTTTTGAAGAATAAAATTCCAACAAAAGTTGTTGGAAATTATGGGAGAATTTCATGGAGATGTGAAATCTAATAAGATTACATGAGACAATCTCCACCATATGGAGATGGTGGGCGGCTACCAATTCCACAAGGAAATTGGTGGCCGTCCCCACCATTCCTAATGGGGAGATCATTCATGCAAATCTCTCTCCATAATTGCTTTATCTAATTTAGGATTAAAATATATTTGACATCTCAAATATATTTGATTTAAATTAAATTATTGTTTGTTGTCTTTTACCAACAACAATCTTGACCATTGGATTGACATAAATCAATCTCATCCATTGATTTTATATGTCCCATGGATTGAGATCCATGGATCCCAAAACCCTATAAATAGAGAGGCATACCCATGCTCTCTCTTTACACATAATGCTTGAGAAGCATCTCTCTCTCTCTCTCTCTCTCTCTCTTTCTCTCTAGACGTCAGCCCTCTCTCTCCCTCTCATGGCCGTCCACCATGGATGCCATGGAGAGGTTCTCTATCGCCGCGGCATCGTCGTTATGCTATCCGTTCTTATGCTCGTGGATCTCCGTCTCCTTCAATGCGCCTCGCTCGTGAAGAAGACGCCGGATCTCGTGTGTCGAGATCAGGAGATCCGCCGCTTGGATCATCAACATGGATTGCGAGAAGCACGCGGTTCAATCCCGCGCTCGCAAGCGTCTCCTCTGTCGAATCGGACTTGAGACAGGAGATCTCTTCGTTTAGAGACTCGATCGCAACCACGCTTCAAGAGGTAATCCTATTACTTGTTTGTGGTCTAGATGAAACGATCCGAGAAGTGTTCTTGGATCATGTGGTTTCGTCGTAAGAAATTTTTTTTAAATTCCGCTGCATCGAGCAACTAGTGCGACTAGTCGCTCCTCGTTGTATTCGATACGACGCTCACGCTTCCGTGATACGCTTGAGGATCTAAGCATATCCTTCAAGTGGTATCAGAGCCTTAGGTCGACGGTTTTGAATATGTTTCGCAAACCGAGGACGACTTGGGTTCGTTAAGGTCGTGAAATTTTTTATCGCATTTGATTTCGCAGATCTGTTTAGTATATTTTTCGGACCTGTTTAAATTGTTTAAACACGAAAATAGCACTTAGATTGTGTTCCCCATTAAATAAGGAAACCATAGGATCTAAGTTTGCGTAAATCGGATTTCGTATGCTCGAGATATGGTTGTTTTAATGAACATGTATTCACTGTTAAGGGAACTGCGAATCTTAACGTAATTAAGGAGTTAATTACTGTTTAGAGACGCCTCGAAATGCGTGCAAAACACATAGGTTCTGTTGTAAATCAAGTTAGCAAACTATGGAAACTTACTTTGCTTAATTTGGATTTAAATTGATTGAGATATGCTAATTTTAGTAAGTAGGAGTCACTGCTGAAATTACTTTCCTAATCAAGAACTATGTGATTGTCAATTAGTGAAATTAATTGTTAATTTCATGAAATAATTATGGAAAATATTTGAGAAATATTGGAATATGATTATTTCCTTAATTGACTTGGCCCTGATGAATCTCCATTTCATCACCTTTATTCTATCATTTTGGCCTCAAAAACCCCAGCAAATGCATGTAAATAGCATCAATTTGTACATAATAGCATTCATTATTCATTTGTATTAATTGTATATAAAATAAGGTTTTTAATGCCAAAATTATAGAATAAAGAGAAGAAAAGAAAAAGGAATAAAATATTAAAAATATTTTATCACCCTAACCCCGAGACCAAGGCCAGCATGGAATTGGTCGACAAGGAATAAAGTAGGGGGAGATAAGGGCCGATATACAATAAATACCTCATTTATTTATTCATCCATTTATGCATTTTTGACACCTATTTTATGCATAATTATTTATTCATCAAATAAAGAAACTTTGTACATGAAAGTTGTAGATAATCATGTGAATAAAAATACAAAATTGAGTTTGTACAAAAATAATACTCAATGTACATTTTATACACAGAATAAAAAGCCAAAATCTCAACTTCACAGACCCATATCTTACAAATAAAAGCTCCAAATCACCTAAATTCACCTTTAATTGTATATAGCATTTCATAAACTATTTTATAAAATTGGTTTCATAATTTTTGGAGTCCATATGCAGAAGTTAGGTTTTTGGCCTTTCTTGTATATAATACCTGATTAAAATATTCATTATATTCACTAATCATTATTTTTATAAATTACTATTTTTAGAATCTTGTAAATAATGTATATAATTCATATACATATTAGCCTTAGAATAAAACCGAAAAGAATATGTAAAATAAAATAAGTCTATATAGGCAAAATACCTATGAGAAGGATGAACATAAATAAAAAGAGAAAAGCATTCGTTAATTATTTCATTCTTTTATATTTTTACAATAATGTATATATTATATAAAATACAAAGCTAAAATAAAAATAAATAAAATCCATTAAATAAATATAAGGTATATAATATACAGGTAAAATACCTATAAGTATACTTACATATACACAAACACATTTATTTAAAAATACAAATAAACTTATAAAAATCAAACAAAAATATCTTTATACTCACAAAAAAAAATTATAAATTTATAAATAAGCCAAGAAAATAACAAAAGAAAATAAACAAATTAAAAATAAAATACAATAAAATACATGTAAATACATACATATACATATTGTCCAAATAAAACTATAACAAAACACCTCGAAAAATTCAATAAAAATCATAAATAAATACTAGATGAAATAATACACATTTTTTATTTTATAAAAAAAAATTAATAAAATCATTTAAGGCGTCAAATAAATCAATCTTCCTTCAGATTTGCTATTTTGTCTCGTAGCGGCCTACGTGGCCCAATGAGGCGCCGGCCAACGTTGACTTCCAGGTCAACTGTCCCATCCCTCGCCTGGCGTCTCTGAACTGTCTACTCCCCCGATTTCATGCCTTTTTCCCGGGCACACCATCCATCAATCGACAACGCTTCCTTCGCAAGAATTGTTCCCTAATCTTCCATGATGCCCGCTGAAATCAAAGATCAACGAGATGTTCATTGGATCAGCCAATAATCGCCGGGTAATAAGGCCCCTTTCCAATGTTTATAAATAAAAAGCTCCGCCTCCTTCCTCGAATTTGGCCACTTTTTATCCAATCTCAAGCCTTAATTCTAGTCCTAGGACATTCCTCGTGACAGGGGGAGTGAGCTGGTGCCTCGAATCGGCCGGAGAGAGGAGGATTTTGTCGCGGCGGAGCTCCAGCGTCCGCCCTGCTCCTTGGAGGCCCCCAGGTATAAGAGCTGCCCTTTTAATGCGTTTTTAGTTAGCTTTTAATGTTAGCATTTCATTCCAGTAGTTAGATTAGTGGTTAGTTAATCACCGTAGCTAGAAATCCAAAATTCGAAGTTCGCCGGAGCTCCGCTCCGGCGACTTCTCCACTCTGGATCTGACCGTATCCGACCGCCCTGTTCACCCCATTTCGAAGCCCAACGCTTTCTCCATCTGTCGCACGCATTTGTTCAACCCAGGACCCCAGGTCCTGGCGAATCGGGGCTCCTCCTCCGCCGTTCGCCGGAGCCCCTCCGCCCACCACATTTGTGCGTTGTAGCTTTAAAACCCCGGGTCGAGGAGCAAGCTCTCTCGCCCGCGGTTCTTCCTGTGCAGGAACTTCGAAGAATCGAGCCCAGATGGGCTCGCATTGAACCAGGAAGAGGTTCCTCGGGGCCCCTTTCTTCTCCGACCTCGCTCCATTGACTCGGACCCCCAGGAGCCATGAGACCACCGTCAGACGACGCGGAAGCCTCCCAGCTACGATCAGAGAGCTTCAGATGCGCGGGAGGTGCCCGGAGGAGCCCGAGCTACCCGATCGAAGTTCGCCGGGGGCGAGTTTCTTCCCAGTTCTTCCAGGTGCCTTCTACACCGTTGGATCGAGAGGGGCGGCCCAGATTGAACGCCGACCGTTCGATGAAGATGTACATCCACCGTCAGATCAGCCGGGAGGTTCTAATCCTAGCCCTTCATCGCCGAACCGATGTCCGCCGTCCGATGGCCGCCACGTGGATAAGTGGCGCCTCCCGCGCCGCAGGATGAAAAGCTTTGTTTAGGGGTAAATTTCATACCAAGCCCATTACTTTTTGTATTTAGTATTTAATCCCAAAAATAAAAGTTTTAGTTGTAAATAAGTTGTAAAAATTGCAGTGGACCCCCTGATGTTTACATATTTACACTTTAGTCCCTCCGCGCCTCACGTGCAACAACCACGTGAGGCGCGTGAAAATTTGCATCTAAACCCTGCCGGGTTCTTGTATTTATTAAATGGTCCTGAAAATAAAAGTTAAAGTGTATTTTTGTTGTAATTTTTGCATGTATGCCCCTGCCAACTATTTTATTTGCAAAAATACCCCTGCCAGGCCATTTAATTTTTGAAGGCTTTGTCTATTTATTTTATGCTTCATATTTAATCGAAAAATCTTGCAAAAATAGACTTAAGCTCCTGTTTGGTCATTCTTGAACGCCATATTTTTAGTTTTGCATTTTGTTGCATTTTTGCATTTATTAAAAATAAAAAACATGTCTTTTATTCCCTGTCTAACTTATAAAATCCCAAAAAAATATGAAAATGCCTCGAAAAATTCCAAAAAAATTACCTAAGGTGTATTTTGACTTATATTAGCGTCAATCCAAAAATTCCTAAAAATGTAAAAAAGAAAACCTTAAAAATTCAAAAATACCCAAAAACTTCAAAAAAATATAAAAAATCAGAGAAAAATCAGAAAAATATAAACTCAGGCCCTATTTATGCTATATTTTATTATCGTTATTAGAATATTAGTGTGGAAAATTTTTGAGGCTGTTAGCTATTTTTAATCTCTATTTTTGTGACAGCCAATACCTAGTCCACTGTTTGCTATTATTTAGCTATTTAAAAATACTAAAAATGTTTGCAAAAATACCCAAAAATCAGAAAAACAGTAAAAAACCATGAACATTCCAAAAAGACCATTTTCCTGAATTTTTTACTATTTTTGAGTATTTTTGTGAATATTATAATACCCCTTTTATGTATATATATATCTATATATCAAAAAAAGAAAAAAAAATATATTATATATATGTACTTAGTTATATGTATTCTCATTAATCTTAATATAATATAAAAAAAAGAATATATATATATATATATAATTATTTTATTATATTTATATATACCTATATATATATATATATATTACATGTATTATAAGCTATATACTTACCCTCTATGTATATATAATTACTATATTTGTATTATATACATTTATATATATAATACTTAATTATTATATTTTAATAATATTAAAAAAAATAAAAAAAACCCCACACAAGGATGACTATGATTGACATGTAGGCTATTGCATTTTGTATTGCTCTCTGTGGTTCGACCTCTACATACTTGTCATTATACATTTTATGGTAGAGTAAATAAAGATTAATTCACATTTGTTTTGAGCTTGATTGTTGTATTCTTTGGTTGTGGGTTAATTGCTGATTAACACCGGTCTTCTATGAGTGGTCGCCTCAGCGACAACACTTTTATATTTTTCATGGCGACCCTCATGGAATACCCCTGTTATCAGATGGCGCCGTTGCCGGGGAGCAATGAGCATAACCAAATTGACTTTTGTCATTCTTGTATAAAAATTTAGATTCATGATTCATTTTTGTGTGAGCAGCTATTGTTTTATTGCCATTAATCACCATGCTTCATTTCTTTATTTATTGTGATTAATTTATCTGCTCTATTTGATTAACTGAGTATGCTAATGCAATCTTTTTGTAACTTTGATGCGAGGGACCGCCACGCTAGGATGGCTTCCTAGGAGGCCAAGGCAGCCGAGCTTGGAGGAGGATGGTCTTCTCTTCTCATGACCATCTGGAGAGTGCACCAAAGAAGCAAAGAGAGGGGCATTAGATAGGCTAGATATTTAGGAAAATTATTTTTGTAATTCATGGTGAGAGAGAGACTATTTTGGCATGTATATAAACAGGACTCTACTCTTCACAATGAGGTCCAGTGCCTAGGTGATTGTTCACCTGGGGGCCTCATCGCGGTTTTTTTTCGAGTTTTCATCGCCTTCTTTTATTTTGTTTCCCGCAGTTTTGAGCTTTCCGCCTTTCTTTTACTTTGTTTTGTGTGCTTGGAGCCCCTAGATATAGGTTGCTTGACTTGGTAGCCAGGTCCAAACATTAATAAGAATGCATGTTCCTATAGTCTACTTCGATTGGATCTAGTCAAACTCAAACAAGTTGTAAATTTGTCTCTTAGCCTTCTGTGCCGTAGCGAACCCTGTAAAGCGCTTTCTCCTACCCTCAATTTGTTGAGCAGAGGAGGGGTGAGCCAAGACCGGACTCTCTTGGGCTAGAGACAAATAAGAAACTTATGGTTCTTCACGCTAATAGCAGCTTATGTTTAGGACGATTTTGTGCCTTGCATACCGACATGTAGACAGGTTTAAAAATTCTGTTTTGCATACCACATGGAGAGAGCTGGGATGCACTGTAAGTCTTCTAACTCAACATGCATCATTCGGTTCAATGGTGAGATTTCCATCATGGAACCACTTGCACGGCTTTTCCGCTATCTCCCTCTGATTTTGAGCACCTAGGACTTAAATGAAAATCTACAAAAACGTTAGGCGCTGGTATGAAAACAGATCCAAAAAAAGTGAAAACCAAAAAAAATTAAAACCAGGGGACTGCTAAATAAACTTTGACCTTAATTAAAATCTGTAATGGACTATCATTGTACCGGGTTCATAAAGCCCTCATTGTTTTCAGGTACTTGGAGGGGGACCAAAACCCTACTCCCTTGAGCGAGTGCGACCCCTAAGGATAGAAAAGCCCAAAACCCAGTCTGCAACTGCCTTGTGTATCGCCTGGATTTCCAAAGTAATGGCGCTTCTATCGTACGTAGGCGAGTAGGACTTGGTCACCAATGGTGACTCTCTATTGTGAGAGCATCGACCCTGTCCGAAGTATTGAGCATAGGCCACGCCTTCACGGGGGTGTCTGTCTCATCGTCCTGCGTCCGAGTAGGTTCTTGCACGCTCACGGGTGATTCCGTTGCGAGCGAGAACCGAAGTATTGGTTTCGCCTATCGGCTTCCTCTCTCTTTTCTTTGGCTGAGTAGGGAATCAGGAAGGGTTACAAGGACTCCAAAAAGTACAGACTACAGGTTACACAGGAGGAGGACAAGTACGGGATACTCTTCCGGCAGTACTCTCTCTCCTATAGGGTAGCGTACTAAGGACTTGTTATAAGATATGCCTGAAAATCACAACTCTAAAAATGAAAAGATAATAAATAGCCGAGCTTTCACGGCTTCACATGGCGTGAGTTGGTGAACCTGATTTTTTCTTGTGTTTGTATGGATCTAGATTAAGGTTCAAAGATCAAAGTCCCGCGCCTTTGCGCAAATTTTGTTATGTCTTCCTTTGACCACCCCGCTCAACCGAGCCTTTCTACTGTTTTACACTCCTTTTGTTCCTCGTTGACCATCGTATCATTCTTCCAAAATCCGACATTCTCCTGTGCTCCGCGAAGTTGATCCATGGATGGTTTCGTCGGGACCATGCCGATACCTACATCGATTCCATGGACTCAACCTCGCCAATAATTTCGAGGCGATTCCCGAGAACCTGATCCGGACTTTGCGGATCGATCTCCAGACTCCTCGTTTTCTACCTTTCTCTTGGCCACCCAATAAACCGGGATCACTTTTGTCCCGCTATCGTCGTTGTGAATGGGAGTCGATTACAGTCTACATCAGTTTTCCATTCACAACATGCTGGGGTTGACCTGAATTCCAGCTTCATCACGGCAGCTGAGCATTAATTGCAAGTGATTTGATTCGGACCGTCTCATTATGCAGATAGAAGACAGTGCGAGCCTTGGAGACTACTCCGGAGTTCATTTCGTCCGACTCAGACCCTGACATGGCGCCAGGAGGAAAGGGCAAGGGTCAGCAGCCACCCACACCAGAGGGACAGGTGCCAGATCAGAACCAAGTCAATGCACAGTTGCTGGCATCTATCCAGGCTATCCAGCAGCAGCTGACTGAGCAGGCCCTTACGCAGACCGCTTTCCAGGACATTTTGAATGATATGATAAACCGTAACGACGGAGGAGGAGGCCGAGGCAGAGGAGGCAGGGGAGGAGGAGGTGGAGGAGGAGAAGGTGGTGATGACCCCAATGATGATCCTGAATTTCCACCACCGCCGAAACCAACACTCAAAGAAACATACAATCCGGGAGACAGCCAGATGACCGAGTGGATTCTCATTCCACCGGTACACGCTCACTTTGAGCTGAAGCCCCAATTCATAGCCCTTCTCCCTGCATTCCATGGCAACACCAATGAAGAGCCGTACATTCACCTGCAGCAATTCTCCCACATTTGCCGAACCACCCATTATCCGAATGTTCCCCTGGACATTGTCAAGATGACGGCTTTCCCCTTCAGTCTACAGGATAAGGCCCTTTATTGGGTCAATCACATGGGAAATGTCGTGACGACCTGGGAGGAGTTGAAATCTGCCTTCCTGCACAAGTACTACCCTCTCGGTCGGCTCAACCAGATGCGAGCCCGTATTAGCAATTTCTCCCAAGGGGCACATGAGTCCGTACATGAGGCTTGGGAGAGATTCACTGATCTGCAGGAGAAGTGTCCCCACCACGAGATCCCTAAGACTAGCCTGGTCCAGCATTTCTTTGGGGGACTCAATATTGAAAGTCAAAGGCTCGTGGACGCAGCATGTGGGGGCTCCCACTTCAACAAGGATGAAGATGTTGTATGGCAAATTTTCGAAGAAATGGCCGAAGGAGAGGCCGCCCTCTCTTCATCCAAGGCATACCAGAAGCAGCCCCAGATCCTCCAGAAACAAGTTCACATGGCTGCATCAAAAGAAGCAGAGAGAGATGAGAGCTCCAACCTCAGCATCATCGGGGGCCATCTCTCTAAGGTCGACATAATCGAGAAGCGATCACAGGACCTTGAGAAACTCGCTGTGATTGAGAAGAGGACCCAGAACCTGGATAAGCTCGATCAGATCAATAAGAACCTCGAGCTGTTGGTCGGTACGATCAACTCGGTCCAGTTGGCTACACCATCAGACGCTCCCGCTGAGAAGAAGGACGAGCCGCAACCGCAGCATCAGACTCAGCCGAGCCAGCAGCCACCGGCAGTCCAGCACGTGTACTACGTGCAGGCACCCGACCAGGGCCCGCCGCAGCAGCGGATGGTCGTTTATCAGCCAGAGTTCCTTTCCATGCCTGATCCAGTTTTCCCACCACCACCCCTGATCCAAGAAGTTAACGGGGTATGGACGAATGATGCACAGCCGACCCGTCCTCAGGGACAACTCCAGGGTCAGCAATTTGCCAACCGGCAGTACCACCAACCTCAGGGTGGTCGTTTTGGCCAAACCTCTCAACCTCACCAACAACACCAGCAGCCTCCTCAGTTCGCACACCAATGGAGGCAGAACTTTCCGTATCAGCAGCAGCCGCAGTATCGCCATCCACAGCCGTATCACCAATACGCGGCTGCTCAGCCTCAACCATACCAGCAGTATCCACCTCCGTCCTACCAGCAACTTCAACTTCCTGCTCCACCACAGCAACACCACCAGCAGCCTCCCCACTCATCTAACCAACAGCAGCGTGGTCTGCACGCTGCATCTTCTGATGTGCCCCCAGCTAATCCCACCATGGAGTGTCTAGCCCAGCTTGTCCAAAGGCTAGCGGAGATGACCAAGCGGCTTGATGACCTGACCGCCACTCGCACTACCATTCCGGCACAGGTCGAAGCCAACCCCAACAATTTCAAGAAGAAGGAGCAGGTAGAATGTGATGTCCAGTCCGCGTGTGATAACGATATTACTGTTTATTCTAATGCTGTTACTCTCAGGAGCGGTAGGGCCTTGCCTCTGCCTGCTACCAGATGTGGGGTGAATAAAGAAACAGGTGGATCGTCATCTTCCGCATCAGCCGTGCCAACTCCAGGGGTGGGTGAGGAGGAAGAGGAAGGAGAAGCCAGTCCAGCCGTCGTGCCATGTCATCAGCCTCAACCAAAAACACAAAAAAATCAGCAAAAACAAAAACAACAAAAAGACGCATGTAGCAGAAGTGAAGCCGCGCCAGCTTTGGAGGAGCCGCCAGCAGCAGCCGATCCCTTGCCAGCCGATGGAGCCAATGCTACCCTTTTTGATCGCCCAGCAGCACCAGCATATTCAGATCCAGCTTGTACTCCTTTTTGTAGTCCGGATGTACAACATTCTATGGGCGATGATTTTGATGTAAATAAGAACTCTAATTTTCCTACCAGTAATGTGAATATTCCTTTTCCGCATGCAATACAAAAATCCAAAAAAATTGCAAAAAGAAAAACTGCATTGTCTGATCCAGGTGTCGTGGACATTTTGGATAAATTGACTATTGAGATTCCATTGCTGAAGGCCGTGGAATACATGCCAGCTGTGAAGAAAGGATTGAAAGAGGCATGTACTAACAGGCGTCGCCCAGCGCAAGATAACAGACGCCAAGAGGTAGAAAAGCACGTTCTATCCATGGCCACAGTTGCAGCTATCACCAACCTCCCCCAGAAAAAGCAAGATACAGGAGCACCTCTGATCAGTTGTGTGATTTTCGATCAGGTCTTCGAGCGTACTTTTCTTGACAGTGGTTCTTCCATCAACCTTCTGCCCTCGTCCATAATGCAAGAATTCGGGCTGGGACCGCTCAAGCAGACACGAATGATCCTTCAGTTCGCTGACCGATCCGTTAAGCGGCCCCGAGGTTTGTTGGAAGACGTGATAGTTACCGTGCAGGAGATGAAATTCCCAGCTGACTTTGTAGTCCTTGATATGGACTCTCCTGCACCACTGCTCCAGACTCCTATCATCCTTGGCAGACCATTTCTCCGTACTTCAGGTGCCGTGGTTGATTACGGGTCTGGAAAGATCACTTTCAGCTCGAACACCCAGCAAATCACGATCAACATGAACAAGGAGCAGAATGCCACAACTGATGAGAGTCAAGCAGCACCAGAAGTAGACTGTGATTTGATTGCAGAAATCAAAGACTTAGAGTTGTCGCTGGACGATCCATGGACCCGAGAAATCCTCACTCTTGAGGAGGACTTGGAAAGCACAGTCATCATAAGCTCCGATGATTTGTGGGAGACAGATTCTCAGATGCAGGCGCATCTTCTTGAGCATTCACTCCAGACCGAACATGAGCAGCTCACCACAGAACCGTTCGGTACATCACTGGGATCTCAACAGGATGTTGAGGATGGTAACAGTCTCAAGGTACATCCCACCACCAGCATGGTATCAGAAGTGACCGATAAAGTGGACAGACTGAAACCAGAACTCAAGCCACTTCCTGCAGGCCTGAAGTATGCTTTCCTTACGGGTGAAGAACACATGTATCCAGTCATCATCAGCAGCAGGCTGAATCCGGATCAAGAATCTCGACTTCTCGAGATTCTAGAAAAGAACTGCAAGGCACTTGGTTGGAGCGTATCAGACCTCCGAGGGATAAATCCAGCTCTGTGCTCACACCATATCTATCTAGAAGACGATGCCAAGCCGTCCCGCGAATTTCAGAGAAGGCTGAACCCTAACCTTCGGGACGTGGTCATGAAAGAAATCACAAAATGGTGTGAAGCAGGCTTCATCTATCCCATCTCCGATTCAAAATGGGTAAGCCCCTTGCATGTAGTTCCCAAGAAATCCGGGCTTACCGTGGTCACAAATGAAAAAGGAGAGGAAATTTCAACTCGGGTACCGACATCCTGGCGGGTGTGTGTTGACTACCGCCGTCTTAATGCAGCAACCAAGAAGGACCACTTCCCCTTGCCATTTATTGATCAAGTATTGGAGAGATTAGCAGGCAAGGAGTTCTTCTGCTTCCTGGATGGGTACTCCGGGTACAACCAAGTGGCGATCGCCCCTGAGGATCAAGAGAAGACTACCTTCACTTGCACGTTCGGTACCTACGCCTTCAAGAGGATGCCCTTTGGATTATGCAATGCACCCGCAACCTTCCAAAGATGCATGCTAGCTGTATTCGCCGAGATGGTAGGCAGTTTTCTCGAGGTGTTCATGGATGATTTCTCTGTCTATGGTGATAGTTTCGATTCTTGCCTCGAGCACCTAGACAAAGTGCTTCAGAAATGCCGGGAAGTCAATTTAGTGCTCTCATGGGAAAAGAGCCACTTTATGGTCACAGAGGGTATTGTGATGGGCCATGTCGTTTCCAAACGTGGCATGGAAGTCGACCCAGCCAAGGTGGATGTCATTTCAAACCTTCAACCACCTCAGTTAGTAAAGAATGTGAGGTCATTCCTGGGGCATGTGGGATTTTACAGACGATTTATCAAGGATTTCAGCCGCATTGCCCGACCTCTAACAGAACTCTTGTGCAAGGAGACAGAGTTCATGGTTGATCAGCCGGTTCTCCTTGCTTTCAATCAATTGAAGGAGCTTATCACTCAGGCTCCAATCTTACAGCCTCCCGACTGGACTCGTCCATTTGAGATAATGACCGATGCATCAGATTTTGCAGTCGGAGCTGTTCTAGGGCAGAGGAAAGACAAGGCGCCCTATGCCATTCACTATGCCAGCAGAACGTTAGATGAAGCTCAAAGAAATTATACAGTGACAGAGAAAGAACTGCTGGCTGTGGTTTTCGCCTTAGAGAAGTTCAGATCCTATTTGTTGGGGTCAAAAGTCACAATCTTCACGGACCACTCTGCTATTCGGTACCTACAGCAGAAGAAGGATGCCAAGACCAGAATGATTCGTTGGATCCTTCTCCTCCAGGAATTCGATCTGGAAATCAAGGACAAACCTGGAGTTCAGAATGTGGTAGCAGATCACCTCTCCAGAATTGAGCAGCATGAGTCTCCGCTGAGTAATGCACCTATCACAGAAACCTTCCCTGACGAAGCTATCTTAGCCGTGGATGCTCTCCCTTGGTATGCTGACATTGTCAATTACCTCGCCTCGGGGGTAATACCTTTAGATTGGACGAAGAATCAGAAGAACAAATTCATGTCGACCATCCTCTTTTACCAGTGGGAAGATCCCCTTCTATTCAGAGAAGGAGCAGATTGTATTTGGCGCAGGTGCATTCCTCAGACGGAGCAATCTAGTGTCCTCGAGCATTGTCATTCGCTCGAATCTAGTGCGCACCATTCTGGAGATCGTACGGAAGCAAAAGTATTGCAGTGTGGCCTCTGGTGGCCCACTTTATTTAAGGATGCAGCAGAATTTGTTAAAAGATGTATTGACTGTCAGCGACTGAAAGGGACACTCACTGCCAAAGACTCAATGCCTCTGAAAATCATTCAGATAGCAGATGTTTTCGATGCATGGGGCATTGACTTCATGGGATCTTTCCCTAATAGTCAAGGTTTTGAGCACATCCTTCTTGCCGTAGATTACGTGAGTCGTTGGGTTGAAGCTATCCCCGCCCGAGCCGCCGACAACAAAACAGTTTGCCAGTTTCTGAAGAAGAACATCATTTCGTGGTTTGGGATACCAAAGATTCTCATCTCAGACGGGGGTAGCCATTTCATCAACAAAGAGGTCAAGAAGTTAACGAAGGAGTACGGCATCGATCACCGTGTCGCGTCTCCTTATCATCCGCAGACCAATGGCATGGCGGAGTTATCCAATAGAGAAATCAAGACCATATTGCAGAAACTTGTTAGGCCAAACAGAAAAGACTGGTCTCAACTCTTGGACTCAGCTCTTTGGGCTTACCGTACGGGCTACAAGTCTCCCTTGGGCATGTCGCCCTACCGTCTTGTATATGGAAAATCATGCCATCTGCCCGTGGAATTAATTCACAAATCTCTTTGGGCAATTAGTAATTGTAACTTGGACTCACGAAAAAGTGGTCAGAAGGGAAAAGACGATCTGAACAGGCTCATGGAATTCCGAGACTGCGCATACGATAACACCTTGATGTACAAGGAGAAGGTGAAACGCTGGCATGACCGGCACATCAGACGAAAGACCTTCGACGTTGGGCAGAAAGTGTGGTTGTTTGATGCAAAGTTGCGGATATTCCCAGGTAAATTAAAAAGTAAGTGGACAGGGCCATTCCGAATATGTGAAGTGCGTGACAACGGAAGCATCGCGATATCAGAATTGTCCCCTGACGCACAGCCTTTCGTCGTCAATGGCCAACTACTGAAGCCTTACTTGGAACCTGATGCATTCTTGGCCATTGTTGACTCTATTCAACTAGTGCACAACGACGACATCTCCACAGCACCTGCAGCACCAAAAGATTCAGACGATGTACTCCAACCACTATTTCTCTGATTTTCTTCTTTTCTTCTTTTCTTCTTTTCCTTTTCTATTTTCTTTTTCTATCTAAAAGGTGCCGCCTTTGTAGACAGTTTTCTATACTTAGGACGTACTTTGTCCTAAGTATAGGGGGATGTGCACCTGGAGTTTTTGATTTCAGTTCGATCTTCTCCATTGTCTCCTCTTCTATACTTAGGAGTATCTTACCCTAACTATAGGGGGAGACAATCTGAGTACGATCAGTATATTCCCACCCTTGACCCTCCCCGCTTTTTGTACAGTCTGCTATACTTAGGATTCTTTGATCCTAAGTATAGGGGGGACGGTCAACTTCTCATTCATTCATTTCTTTCATATTTATTCTTTAGATCTGTCTATACTCAGTACAAGTTATGTCTTTGCTTTTTCCTTTCGATCTATGAGGACATAGCTCAAGCTAAGTATAGGGGGGTCGTATATACCGTGTATATACTAAAAGCCATAACTCATACTGAAAAATAAAATATCACTACAACACAAAATAAAATGTCAAAAGTAGCTTTATAATAATGAAAGATGATTATGAGTTCCTCAGACTCATTGTAATTATACTGACTAGTAAGTCAGAAAAGTGTTTTGTACGAAACGTTTTCCTTTGAAAAATCTTGTGAAAGTTGTTTGAAAATAGCGTGAACAAGTATTCAACGATTGAAAAATTAGATTGTGTGTAAAACCTATTTTCTTTGAGTGAAAGCAAAAACTTTGTGAAAATTAGTGTGCAAATGATTGTGAAAAGTTGATTGTTAAAAGTGTTTTGAAAAATCTATATATGTTGTGTAAAACATTTGTAAAATAGTTTTCAAATGCGTGTACATGTTACAAAATTATTTTGGACTAGAGTTTTCAAAAACCCTTGTGAAAATGATTCTCGAGTAAGTCTGAGGAACCCGCACAAAAATCTCTCATTTGTAAATAAGGAATAAGCCAAATAAAGTTTATAAGGACTGAAACCATATTGTACATCAAATACAATTTTTCTTCTTTTGTATCTACTGATTAATAAATCAGATACCTATACAGTATGATTTGAAAACTAATGTGACCAGTTTTGAAAAATTTGAGGTGAAATGATTTCAAATGTGTGAAACTGTGTTGATTGCAAAACTTTTCTTTGTGTGAAAGAAAGGATTTCAAAAACCTATGTGCAAATGTTTTGAAAAATGATTGTCAAACTTATTGTGAAAATTGTATATATATATACATATAGTGTGAAAAATCTTTGCAAAAATAGTTTTCAAATTTGTGTAAAGGATTGCAAAAAAATTATCGTGTACTATAGTTTGTAAAAGTATTTTCAAAAAGCTAATAAGAACACCATTGCAGATACTAGTAAATCAGAAACAAAACACATACAAATTCTTTCTGTACATACCCAAATAAACTATTTCATTCACACCTGTAAAGTTGCTAAAAAATTCCTAAATTTTGAAAATAAGGCAGCACGCCTGTGTAAATAAGTGTACATACTTTTTAAATATTTTCAGTTCGTACTTCCTGTGCAGAAATTCTTTTTGTAAAAACATTCTTTGATCCTTTCAAATTTTTGTGAAAAATTGCATCATTCATTGTGCATAGCATAAGCATACCATTCATATTCTTTTTGAGTGAAGCTTGATGACTGAATCAGTCTAAGAAAGTCTCAAATTGGAGCTCGGTTAGACCTTACCGCACCTAATTGCACCGGAACCTTATGGGAACTAGGTTTAAGGTACCTCAGGTCTATACAGACTTAATTCTTTGAGAAATCAGGGCTGGGTTCAAGTCACCTCAGTGGACTAACTAGAACTTTTCGAGACACACGTATGACTCTTGCCGACCGTGATCTAACTTGGACACCTGCACCTTTCACTTGGCTCAACTCAGTTGGAGTGGTGAGGGGGTTGGATTTGCCAGTCTGAGACGCACACGGGTGGAAACATTCGTCCTCGTCTAGGGAGGGAAGTGCACCCCAACCGGATCCAATAACAATGAGGTCTAAAGACAGGAGATTGTGGGTTGCGATAAAGCTTCAAAAGAGGGATAGTCTACTGGCTCAAGAGGAAAAACTCCTTATGTAAATGCTGTTGTGAATAGTATGTTGAAAAAAAAATAATGGTCAGGCCTGTACAAAAATAAAATGCCTGCAAAGTATGTACAAAGTCAATAAGCAAGCTTGAGCTCCAAAGTCAAATATGTAAGCCTGCAGCTGGATGACTTGACTACACTGGTCTTGCATCTCGGTATAGGTAGCTACACTGGCTACCGTCCATTCTTCTCTTCACCCCCTCCTCTTGAGCTGGTTGCCACTTGAACTTAGAAGGGAATACCCTGCTCCTCGAGGAAAGAGCTGTTGGATTGGGGAATCATTGGGTTGTCATTCTGGAGAAGTCAGTTCCTTTGTCATTTCAGTTGGGGAGAGCCACTATCACTTACACCGTACAAGTCAGCTTCATAGTTATAAGAGTTTGCGTATGATGTAGACTAGTTCTGACCCGGCTATTGAGGTGGGTTGAACCGAGTTCTGTGATTACCGAAGGCTGTTGCAATTTAGAGCTGGTTCCCGACTAGGTTCCACACACCTTCACACCCAAGGTCTGACAGGAGCTCCAAATTCAGATTTTGTAAGGACATGCATTGCACTGAAAGCACCCCAATTCACTCTATCTTTCTTGTATTTTCCTTTTTTCTTTTCTTTATTCTTTTTGCACTTATTGCATAAGTGTTTGCTAGGGACTAGCAAAGGAAAGTATAGGGGGGTGATGAATCTCCATTTCATCACCTTTATTCTATCATTTTGGCCTAAAAAACCCCAGCAAATGCATGTAAATAGCATCAATTTGTACATAATAGCATTCATTATTCATTTGTATTAATTGTATATAAAATAAGGTTTTTAATGCCAAAATTATAGAATAAAGAGAAGAAAAGAAAAAGGAATAAAATATTACAAATATTTTATGACCCTAACCCCGAGACCAAGGCCAGCATGGAATTGGTCGACAAGGAATAAAGTAGGGGGAGATAAGGGCCGATATACAATAAATACCTCATTTATTTATTCATCCATTTATGCATTTTTGACACCTATTTTATGCATAATTATTTATTCATCAAATAAAGAAACTTTGTACATTAAAGTTGTAGATAATCATGTGAATAAAAATACAAAATTGAGTTTGTACAAAAATAATACACAATGTACATTTTATACACAGATTAAAAAGCCAAAATCTCAACTTCACAGACCCATATCTTACAAATAAAAGCTCCAAATCACCCAAACTCACCTTTAATTGTGTATAGCATTTCATAAACTATTTTATAAAATTGGTTTCATAATTTTTGGAGTCCATATGCAGAAGTTAGGTTTTTGGCCTTTCTTGTATATAATACCTGATTAAAATATTCATTATATTCACTAATCATTATTTTTATAAATTACTATTTTAAGAATCTTGTAAATAATGTATATAATTCATATACATATTAGCCTTAGAAAAAAACAAAAAAGAATATGTAAAATAAAATAAGTCTATATAGGTAAAATACCTATGAGAAGGATGAACATAAATAAAAAGAGAAAAGCATTCTTTAATTATTTCATTCTTCTATATTTTTACAATAATGTATATATTATATAAAATACAAAGCTAAAATAAAAATAAATAAAATCCATTAAATAAATATAAGGTATATAATATACAGGTAAAATACCTATAAGTATACTTACATATACACAAACACATTTATTTAAAAATACAAATAAACTTATAAAAATCAAACAAAAATATCTTTATACTCACAAAAATAAAATATAAATTTATAAAATAAGCCAAGAAAATAACAAAAGAAAATAAACAAATTAAAAATAAAATACAATAAAATACATGTAAATACATACATATACATATTGTCCAAATAAAATTATAACAAAACACCTCGAAAAATTCAATAAAAATCATAAATAAATACTAGATGAAATAATACACATTTTTTATTTTATAAGAAAAAATTAATAAAATCATTTAAGGCGTCAAATAAATCAATCTTCCTTCAGATTTGCTATTTTGTCTCGTAGCGGCCTACGTGGCCCAATGAGGCGCCGGCCAACGTTGACTTCCAGGTCAACTGTCCCATCCCTCGCCTAGCGTCTCTGAACTGTCTACTCCCCCGATTTCATGCCTTTTTCCCGGGCACACCATCCATCAATCGACAACGCTTCCTTCGCAAGAATTGTTCCCTAATCTTCCATGATGCCCGCCGAAATCAAAGATCAACGAGATGTTCATTGGATCAGCCAATAATCGCCGGGTAATAAGGCCCCTTGCCAATGTTTATAAATAAAAAGCTCCGCCTCCTTCCTCGAATTTGGCCACTTTTTATCCAATCTCAAGCCTTAATTCTAGTCCTAGGACATTCCTCGTGACAGGGGGAGTGAGATGGTGCCTCGAATCGGCCGGAGAGAGGAGGATTTTGTCGCGGCGGAGCTCCGGCGTCCGCCCTGCTCCCTGGAGGCCCCCAGGTATAAGAGCTGCCCTTTTAATGCCTTTTTAGTTAGCTTTTAATGTTAGCATTTCATTCCAGTACTTAGATTAGTGGTTAGTTAATCACCGTAGCTAGAAATCCAAAATTCGAAGTTCGCCGGAGCTCTGCTCCGGCGACTTTTCCACTGTGGATCTGACAGTATCCGACCGCCCTGTTCACCCCATTTCGAAGCCCAACGCTTTCTCCATCTGTCGCACACATTTGTTCAACCCAGGACCCCAGGTCCTGGCGAATCGGGGCTCCTCCTCCGCCGTTCGCCGGAGCCCCTCCGCCCACCTCATTTGTGCGTTGCAGCTTTAAAACCCCGGGTCGAGGAGCAAGCTCTCTCGCCCGCGGTTCTTCCTGTGCAGGAACTTCGAAGAATCGAGCCCAGATGGGCTCGCATTGAACCAGGAAGAGGTTCCTGGGGGCCCCTTTCTTCTCCGACCTCGCTCCATTGACTCGGACCCCCAGGAGCCATGAGACCACCGTCAGACGACGCGGAAGCCTCCCAGCTACGATCAGAGAGCTTCAGATGTGCGGGAGGTGCCCGGAGGAGCCCGAGCTACCCGATCGAAGCTCGCCGGGGGCAAGTTTCTTCCCAGTTCTTCCAGGTGCCTTCTGCACCGTTGGATCGAGAGGGGCGGCCCAGATTGAACGCCGACCGTTCGATGAAGATGTACATCCACCGTCAGATCAGCCGGGAGGTTCTAATCCTAGCCCTTCATCGCTGAACCGATGTCCACCGTCCGATGGCCGCCACGTGGATAAGTGGCGCCTCCAGCGCCGCAGGATGAAAAGCTTTGTTTAGGGGTAAATTCCATACCAAGCCCCTTACTTTTTGTATTTAGTATTTAATCCCAAAAAAAAAGTTTTAGTTGTAAATAAGTTGTAAAAATTGCAGTGGACCCCCTGATGTTTACATATTTACACTTTAGTCCCTCCGCGCCTCACGTGCAACAACCACGTGAGGCGCGTGAAAATTTGCATCTAAACCCTGCCGGGTTCTTGTATTTATTAAATGGTCCTGAAAATAAAAGTTAAAGTGTAATTTTGTTGTAATTTTTGCATGTATGCCCCTGCCAACTATTTTATTTGCAAAAATACCCCTACCAGGCCATTTAATTTTTGAAGGCTTTGTCTATTTATTTTATTCTTCATATTTAATCGAAAAATCTTGCAAAAATAGACTTAAGCTCATGTTTGGTCATGCTTGAACGCCATATTTTTAGTTTTGCATTTTGTTGCATTTTTGCATTTATTAAAAATAAAAAACATGTCTTTTATTCCCTATCTAAATTATAAAATCTCAAAAAAATATGAAAATGCCTCGAAAAATTCCAAAAAAATTACCTAAGGTGTATTTTGACTTATATTAGCGTCACTCCAAAAATCCCTAAAAACGTAAAAAAGAAAACCTTAAAAATTCAAAAATACCCAAAAACTTCAAAAAAATATAAAAAAATCAAAGAAAAATCAGAAAAATATAAACTCAGGCCCTATTTATGCTATATTTTATTATCGTTATTAGAAAATTAGTGTGGAAAATTTTTGAGGCTATTAGCTATTTTTAATCTCTATTTTTGTGACAGCCAGTACCTAGTCCACTGTTTGCTATTATTTAGCTATTTAAAAATACTAAAAATGTTTGCAAAAATATCCAAAAATCAGAAAAACAGTAAAAAACCATGAACATTCCAAAAAGACCCTTTTCCTGAATTTTTGACTATTTTTGAGTATTTTTGTGAATATTATAATACCCCTTTTATGTATATATATATCTATATATCAAAAAAAGAAAAAAAATATATTATATATATGTACTTAGTTATATGTATTCTCATTAATCTTAATATAATATAAAAAAAGAAAAAAAAATATATATATTTATTTTATTATATTTATATATACCTATATATATATTACATGTATTATAAGCTATATACTTACCCTCTATGTATATATAATTACTATATATGTATTATATACATTTATATATATAATACTTAATTATTATATTTTAATAATATTAAAAAAATAAAAATAAAAAAAATAAAAAAACCCCACACAAGGATGACTATGATTGACATGTAGGCTATTGCATTTTGTATTGCTCTATGTGGTTCGACCTCTACATACTTGTCATTATACATTTTATGGTAGAGTAAATAAAGATTAATTCACATTTGTTTTGAGCTTGATTGTTGTATTCTTTGGTTGTGGGTTAATTGCTGATTAACACCGGTCTTCTATGAGTGGTCGCCTCAGCGACAACACTTTTATATTTTTCATGGCGACCCTCATGGAATACCCCTGTTATCAGGCCCCAATACATTAATTGATTAGATTTGATCTAAATCATAATTAGAATCACAATCATCAAACTCGATTGCTTGAATAGGATTGGGAATTTGTCTAGCAAATTTTCTTATAATCAAAATTGTTTTGATTACTATATGGTATAATTTCGGTTGAAAAACCGATGATCATCTCAAGTACAAATTAATCAATTTGGCATTATCCTTTCTCGAGGCGGATATGGTGTCTAGTCGGGGATCGCTGGGGTAGCGGGTTGCAATGTATGCGGTCTGTCCCACTTCCGCCTGTACTGGCCATGACAGCGGGTAGGGCCGGGATAATGTCCGAGGGATTAAGTTGTATTTTTCTAATTATTAAAATACGAATTAATGCGTAATTTGAGAATAATACCATATATATTCAAGCATAAAATTAAGTTTGATTGATTGAATTGGATTGATAATTAATTTAATATGATTAAGTTAATTATGTCCAATTAGGAATACTCTAATATGATTAGAGTTAATAATTCCCTTGGAAGAATTAGTTATATGAATGCGATTCATAGTAATTAATTAAATTTGAATAAGAGGTGGAGGATCACATAAGTGACATCCATGGTCTCCCGTCAAGGCGAAGGGTTTCCGTCGCCAGGGATTGTATATAGGAGACGCCTGTACGAAGTGACAGGTCCTATATGCAAGCGCATCTGGATCGGACTCTTTGCTTCTCGAAAGAGTAAGGTCGTATGCGTAGTGACCCCAATATCGGATCCTCATATTATTGGGGCGATATTGGATTGCGCATAGCGAGTTCTATTCCTGTTGACGGTTGGTTCAATTAACGACGAGTCAACATCACCTTAGGGGTGGTGGGCCCGGGTGTTAAAGACCGAATTGGGAAATGCAAGTTGGACTTGCAAGGCGGAATGTGTTCCCGCTTCTCTTTATTGGAGTTGCAGTTTCTCATATTATTGGGATGTAACAAAGATAAAGAGGAGATCCCAGATCTTGTTGAGATATAATGGTAAGTATATCTCTTACATTGAAAGTGAATTAAGGGAATGAACTTTCAGTGTCTTTGACAAGGCAAGACAACTTTGATATAAAAACTCCTAAATCAAAGTATAATATGTATATATATATAAATATATACACTCATGCAAATTTCTTATTTCAGATAATCCTTCATTAAACCCACTCAATTCTATACTCAATAATAACCAGTAAAATATCATGGATTGGACTCATGATCCAGATATTGTACTTGCAGTTAGACACATAATTATGTGGTTGCAATATGCAAGTTTCCTCATAATAATGAGGAATGACAATTAAATAGATAATAGGACTTCAAACCCTAGGGTTTGTATGTCTCTATAAGTCTTGATGTCGATGATGATCACAATTGTCAAATAATCCTTATAAAATCAATAAAGATATTATGGCATACATATGTGCTCTTGACATTTAATCATGAATGACATGGTTCTCTGCATCATGTAGAATGGTAGCTCTATAAGAGATGATGTATTCAAATTGTTTGAGTACCTATCTGAACCTATGTTTCAAGAGTTTAGATGGATGTAGTTGATGAGTGTCATCATTCTACTGTCTATACTCTAGGCATTCATGAAGCTTCATAATATTCATATTGTATGAATTGGGTGAAGCATGTATAAATGTCGAAATGCTCTTACATTAAATTCTTTTGAATTTAACATAAGAGGTCCTTGGTCTTAAGCATTGGTTGTTTATAGATAAAGGGAGCGCAGTGGAAGCATGGGTTGGATCCAAGCAAGAAATATAGTCAAAAGGTTAACTGTATTTCTGTAACTTCCATATGACATCCAAAGAGTTGGATAAATGCAAATACTGCAATAAATTGATGTGTTGATAGTATGACTACCAAATCTATCTAGAATCTTTAGAGAAGGAATCAGATAGTACATCTGAGTAATCTACATATAATCATTGAAATTGACTTACTTATTTGATAAGATAAAGTCTAATAATTGTATCTCAATCTTCTAATGACACTTGCAATTGGTTGCATATGTTTTAGAAGACTGGAAAATTTGATCTTAAGGTCTATAGTTATCCTTGAGAAATTTGATGCAATTGTTGCAACAATCTCTTTTGGATTGATAGACTTGTTATTTTCAGTGGGAGGCCTTAGTCTTAGAGAATGTCTCTATGACCTAGATATTAGAATACACTCATTGTTTATTTCTAATTGTTGGATATAAACATGAATTCTGTAATAAATCTATCAAAAGGAGTTATGATGGAGATATTTCAGATAGTAATCTAAAATCTAGTGAACTCCATTAAATTAGAAAATTAATGAATGATTCATTAAGATTTCTAATATTGAAAATTAAACCTTTAAAGATCAATAGGAGGATAAAGATCATTTGACAATGATCTGGCATCAAATTTTGGACATATGTCTGTTGGTGAAATCAATGGACTAGTAAGACATGAAACTTTAGATTGTCTAAAGATTCAAATCTCACATACTTGTGAATATTGTATTCAAAGTAAAAATGTCCAATACACCCTTCTTTGGGAAAGGTGTAAGATGTTAAGGTATTCAAGATCTCATACATATTGATGTATGTGAATCTATATCAGAATAAACATTATGGATATGTGATATCTATTAGTGATTATTTGTGATATGAGATTTCTTCTCTTCACTTAGAAAACTTTGAAATGTTCAAAGATTTCACAATTTTGATTTAAAACCAAAGTTTGAAGGAAGATGAAATGAATTTGATCTAACAAAGGTAGCTTGTACCTATTAGATGAATTCAAGAAATACCTTATGGAGATATGAATATCATTCCTATCTCAATCCTCCTAATGAACCTTAACTCAATGGAGTTGTAGGGAGACACAATTGATCATGTGTGACATGATTTAATCAATGATTAATCCTAGCATAATTATCTCTTAGTTTCCAATGTATATATGTAGTAGAGACTACATTATATACTTAATAAGCTTCCATGCATGTAAGCTGGACTCTAGCACTAGAGAGTGCTACTTCATTAGGAAAATAAAGGATGGTATTGTATACCTACTTTATGACCTTGAGATTCTTAAAGGATCTCATCTCTGAGAATGTGATTCTTAGATGATGACTCTCTTAAGAATCGAGATAAAATGAAGTGAAGGAACTCATTTAATCTTGAGAAGATAATGAGGCTCCTGAAATTGGAAACTAAAAGGACAATTAAAGATGAAACACTAATACCTCTTCAAATGAGTTTGAGGATGTATTCCATGTGAAAATGACCAGACTTCATGTGATGAAGCTCCAGAGGATCATGACATGAAAAGATGGATGTTAGCAATAAAAGTCTAATGTAGACTTCATATACAAGTGTTGTATATGGACCCTCGAGGATCCACCTATATGGGTCCGACCCATTAAGGTGTAAATGGATCTTCAAGAGAAAGAGGGAACCTGATGAGAAGGTAGAGACCTTCAAAGCATGGTTCGTAGTCATGAGCTACACACCGAAGAGAAGACATCGCTCGTGATGAGACTTGCTCTCCAGTGACCTTGCTTTAACTCATCAGAATATTGCTAACTATAGCTACACAACTTGACTATGACATCTTCATGATGTGAGTCAAGATTGCATTCCTCTATGAATACCTCTCTGAGGATATTCATATGAAGTAGCCCCAGGGCTTCATGGTTGAGGAAAGCAAGGTGTGCAAGCTAAAGAACTCCATCTTTGGACTCAAATAAGCTTCTTGTATTTGGAACATAAGAATGGATGAAATTGTAAATGTTATGATTCCAGATAGAATCTTGATGAATCATGTAAAGCTTAGTGGGAGTGCCATTGTGTTCATCGTGCTAAAGGTAGATATTATTCTAATCATTTAGAATGATATAAGAATAAATAATAAGTGTTTTAAAATTTGGTTGTTCCATACTTTGAGATATGATCTCAAGGATACCTCTTAGATCTTAGTTCTGAAGTCGTTCAGAAACAAAGAGAAGAGGATATTGGGACCGTCACATTAGTAGTACACCTTGGACTTATTGCATTTTCTGAAAAAATTCCAAGAAAGGCTTCCTTCCCTTAAGATGTGGTAGTGACCTGTCTAAAGGGATAGCACCTCAAAGAGTTGAGGAAGTGAATGCTAGAACTGCTTGCACTTGTGCATCAGTTATGAGAAGCTGGGTATATGCTAGATGTGTACAAGAGCCAGATGTCTGCCATGCAGTGGGAGTAGTGAACTGTTACTAATCCTGCTATGGAGATAAAACAATAAAACACTTGATTGCAGTAATAATAATATCTTCAAAGATGATAAAACTTAGAGATAGTGATCTCAAAGTCTTATCATCAAAGGTTTAAGATCTTGTAGATAGTGATCTATAAGAGTCTTGACTGCAGATACCTTAGGAGATAGAGATCTCCAGGAATGAAGGTATTCTAAAAGGATTATGAGAATACTGGTTATGATAATTAACAAGATGTAGTGTCAATGACACTATAACCGACAAAATTGAGTATTGGTTGCATAGGATGCAACATTCGCATTGGATGCAAACACTGTTACTAGGAGATATGCAAGTGCCGTAAAAGGACTTGGCGTAGTCTCTTGGGAACAGAGTGACTGATCAACTTACCTATCTATTTTCTAAATAGCATATGATTGTCACAAGAGTGTGGGTTTAAATAATTATCCCATTAATGGCTCTTTGGGCTAGTGGGAGATTGCTGGACATGCGAGCCCACGGCGAGCCATTATGCAATAAATGTTATTGCAATTCACTCCTTAATCTGAAATAAAGAGTACATAATTTGCATAATAGGTCCCTTAGTACAATTAGGGTTGTGTACCATGGCCATCTTAATGATCATACAAATGTTGATTCAATTATCGAATAATAGAGGCTGGTGCTTGGATGAATATCTAATGAGTTAGATTGAGGACTCATCGAGCACCGTCAAATGATTGTTAAGAGATGATCTCCAGCCTGAGTAGGAGATGGCAATCAATCCTATCTCATTTAGGCTGATATCTGACCAACCTCTTGATGCAGGTCCTCTGCATAGGAATAGAGATTCGGAGGTGTCAGATGAGTTAGGTCAAAGAGTTGACTTAACGAGATCGAGATAACCAAAGTCCTATATCATATGCTGTCATGATATAGGCACACATCCTTTGACCGGAGACAGATGTGTTACTATATGTCTGAGTATGTACATTTGGCAGACCAATAGGTTGATGACCTAATCAAGGTCTATACACCGGTGCGCTGGTGTGCATATAAGGGCATATGAGTAATACGATCTCTCAAAGGGATCATACAGGTTCAGTTACTGAACCGGAAGACATGAGCTCACTCATGAGATATTGGGAAGAATCAAATTCCATGCACATGGTCGTCTCGCTTTGGAAGCTTGACTGAATTTGTAGGTTTGATATATACTTTTGGAAAGTATATGATCAAGACCTAGGTATGATATATGCTTTTGGAAAGTATATGATCGATATCGACTCCCAATGATCAAATGAGAAACTTACTGATATAACCCTAAAGTAGACAGTATAAAGTTGATCTAATACTTCGGATTTATTCTGAGTCTTCCAGTATGCAGGATGTATAGGTATTAGGAATACCTGAGGGTGATGTGATCATAAACGATTGTATAACCATGACGCTTCCATTCCTAGGGAGTGATGAAAAGGGTTTGGATTTTAGTGACTCCTCTCAGTAGAGAAGTAATCTGATCTTGGTCCAAATGTTGGACATTGATCTGAATGTGATTCAGATTCAGTGAGAAGATTAGATTTACGGTCTTGATTTAATCAAGCAACTATGGGAGGCCCGAGATTTGGATTTGAGATGTGATCTCAATATCCATGTCACTATACGTGGAACAATACAATCGCCCTGTCCTTATCTCCAAGTATCCTTGAAAGAGTTCATGGATAGTTCTATTGTTGATATATGTATCCGAGCATTGAGAAAATGGATAATTAAATGTGATTTAATTATCATAAATAATATGAATTTGATTCATATTATAAGGAGAGTTATCTTAGATAATTAAATGTGATTTGATTATCAAAGATGTAAATAATGTGAATGTGATTATTTGAGCACATGAGAATAAGTTATCCAATATAATAATATGTGATTTAATTATTATGGATAAGAATAATGTGGATAGTAATATCCAATTATTCATAATATATTATAAATGTGATTTATAATGTATTAGAGAGAGCTAATTATAATTTATATGTGTTAATTAATTATTATGTGTATTGGATACACATTGTGTAATTAATTGACAATGTAAATTATATGTTGTTTTGGGTTGTGAATATGATTCACAATTTTTCAATGGCAAGATTGCAATATTCTCAAATATAATTGTGAATTATTTTTGAAGAATAAAATCCCAACAATAGTTGTTGGAAATTATGGGAGAATTTCATGGAGATGTGTAATCTAATAAGATTACACGAGACAATCTCCACCATATGGAGATGGTGGACGGCTACCAATTCCACAAGGAAATTGGTGGCCGTCCCCACCATTCCTAATGGGGAGATCATTCATGCAAATCTCTCTCCATAATTGCTTTATCTAATTTAGGATTAAAATATATTTGACATCTCAAATATATTTGATTTAAATTATATTATTGTTTGTTGGCTTTTACCAACAACAATCTTGACCATTGGATTAACATAAATCAATCTCATCCATTGATTTTATATGTCCCATGGATTGAGATCCATGGATCCCAAAACCCTATAAATAGAGGCATACCCATGCTCTCTCTTTACACATAATGCTTGAGAAGCATCTCTCTCTCTCTATCTCTCTTTCTCTCTAGACGTCAGCCCTCTCTCTCCCTCTCATGGCCGTCCACCATGGATGCCATGGAGAGGTTCTCCATCGCCGCGGCATTGTCGTTATGCTGCTCGTTCTTATGCTCGTGGATCTCCGTCTCCTTCGGTGTGCCTCGCTCATGAAGAAGACGTCGGATCTCGTGTGTCGAGATCAGGAGATCCGTCGCTTGGACCATCAACATGGATTGCGAGAAGCACACGGTTCATCCCCGCGCTCGCAAGCGTATCCTTCGTCGAATCGGACTTGAGACAGGAGGTCTCTTCGTTTAGAGACTCGATCGCAACCACGCTTCAAGAGGTAATCCTATTACTTGTTTGTGGTCTACACGAAACGATCCGAGAAGTGTTCTTGGATCATGTGGTTCGTCGTAAGAAATTTTTTTAAATTCTGCTGCATCGAGCGACTAGTGCGACTAGTCGTTCCTCGTCATATTTGATACGATGCTCATGCTTCCGTGATGCGCTTGAGGATCTAACCATATCCTTCAATAGGTTCGAATAATGTATATAATACATACAAAACCCTAGGTACACAATACACTCTATAAAGCTCAAAATTACATTATTTTATTCATAGTTAAACACACTTCAACTAAAAATGTGTTCAACATTAAACATGTACATAATAATTTATAGAAAATAAAAAAATTAATGGCACAAATTAACCGCACACAAATTACTCAGTACACAAATTGGAAAAGCCACAAACAAAACTTCATTAATCAATATCTCCTCCTTATGAGCTCCAAATTCACCAAACTCGCATCCATCGTATTTAAAATTAAATTATCTATATAAATGAAGGTGTTTTCATTTAAATTTGGGTCAAGATACAAACGTCGGCTACTTCGGGTACTATTGTGCTTGTACATCTCCATATTAAACCCATATTTTACCTTTTACATTTTTAACTTCTTTATATTTTTCATTTATTGTACATACTATTTAATAACTGTATAAAATATAAATATAATCAAAAGCATTTTAAAATGCCAAAAATTATTAATAAACCATAAATACATAGGTATAAGATACCTATATTGTAATCATACAAATTTATTTATATATATATATACACCAAACAGTAAAGATCCAAACAAATTATGTAAATATGTATTAGATAATATTATAAATAAATTATTTAAATATAATATTATGCATAAAAATATTAAAATATTAATATAAATATAAAGTATATAGGTATATATAGATACACATGAAGTATACAAATATTATATACTATTAAATAATTGATAAAAATAAATAGAAATCACCTAAAATGGTTTAATAAATAAGAAAAAACTTTTCTATTTTGAGTTTTTATTATAAATTATTTTCTATTTTATTTTCTCGTATCTCTATTTTTAGACATGTTTTTCTTTTAGCGAGAGGGTTTGGACCAATCATAGCCTAGGAAGAGTTGACCCCAATCAACCCTCCCTTCTTCGTGCAAGTACACCCATCGGATCTGTCCACACCCTGATCTCCAAAATTTTCTCTCAGATGCCATCCTCGTTTGACCTTACAGCCTTCATGAGAATTGTGCTTCTGACATTTGGGTTTAACGCCAACATCTCACAACGGATCGATCTTCACTTATGGAAATGCAAAACCCTAGTCAATGAGGCCCTTCCACTACCTTTTATTTAACATCTCAAACCACACTTGAGCTCAAGGATCTCGATCACCACTGTAACCCCAAACTCTAAAGATAAGAAGTGATAGCGGGTGATAATAAGAAGTCCTCCAGGACATCAACATGGAGAAGGCGACCAATTTGAGGCTCCCCATCACCTGTCTTCATCTTCAGACGAAGGTTTCATCTCCTGAGCTCGTTTCTAGATGAGGCATAGTTGCAAAATCACCCCTAGTTATGTCTTTTGATTCTTAATGCCGCCTAGTTTTTAGTTTCCAATTTATTGTGGTTACTTAGATTTTATTTCCAAAGATAAAGTACATCGGATCCCTTCAGATGTTTCCATGTTCCACCAAGCAACACTTTGTTTCGATGCCCCCAGTCATTACATCACCTCCCCCATCATCTTCTCCATATGTATCATCCATTTGCTCATCGTGATCTTTCATAAATCACGAATCTGCCTCCATCCATCGCCATCATCAGAGGACTGCACCCATCTAACCTTCTTTGGTTTTTACTCCATTTTTTCTAGTCGGGAGTGTTCCTCTCAAGCCTAGTAACATTTTTGTGTAGGTATATGGGCTGGAAGACTCCTTTCTAGTGTGAATCAAATTTCTACAAGCTCTTCCAGATACCTGAGCTGATAACCACCACAAGGCCTTTCCAGTGAGGACTAGATATTCTGAGCGACCCTAGACAACGTGGACCACCTCTAGCAACCTTCTGGGCTTCACAACAGGCCACTTAACCACATGATGAGGGAGATTGTTCGACTCGATGTTGGGGAAGAATGTGTTCTTCCTGGTTCTTCCATCGCATCTTTGAGCCACCGGATTTCGAATCGCCCTAGTTCTGATAAGGGATGCTGATCAAAAGCAAAGCATTGCTCGAGTACAACCGTAGATCGAGTTAAGTGAGGCACTCCCTTTTATATGATCGCACGCTGATGAGGGGTACATTACAGATCTAACCCCACACCTTTTGCTTTTTATATTTAATGCTAAATATATCATTTAATATGTAAATGACTTTGGATATTTTACGATATAAACCCCACAACGTCTGTTAATTGCTCTTCAGTCCCTACCATGCAATGCATTTTTTATATTTTTAATATTTTGCATGATTCAACCCCGGGTTTTATTATGTGGTTTTGAAACACATTAAAACTTTCTAGAAATTACAAGTTATCCCACGTTCTATTGTGTTAGTTAATTTTTTGCATTTTAATTTTACTATTTGCTTTAACCATTCAATAATCTTTGGATAATGATTATAAGTACCTGAGGCATTGTTGAATCACATATTTTTGTTGGACACTTTTGATGTATTCTCCTTTTTATAAAATACCAAAAACATGATCATTTTCCTTGTTTAGTAATTAAAAATCAATAAAAATTCGAATATATCTTTAAAAATTTCAATAAATACCATATTAAATATATTTTGTATACTTTATCACAAACAAAAAATCACATAAAAATATTAAACAGAAATCTTAAAAATCACAAAACCTAAAAACTTATAAATATTTGAAAAAAAATTCTAGAAAATCCAAAAATAATGTTTTCTATTCTAAATTTTCTTTATTATGTATAGTATACATTAAATTACTTAGGGATAATGTTGAACTGATATCTATTTTTAAAACCATAAACAAGATTATGGATTGAATATATTCACTTTTTGTATTTTTAACTTTTAAATCCAAAAAATTAGAAAAATATCACAAAATTATAAAAAATAGGAAAAATATTCAAAATCTAAAAATATTTTTTTCTTTAATTTATCTTTATTTGACTTATTAAAAATTAAAAATATATTCTCCATATGAATATCTTTATATTATCTATATATCATATATATTATCTATATCTTTTTTTTATTTATCCTAATTTAGAGCCCAAAAAGAAATACAAAATTTACAAAATTAAAGAGATAAAAAATATAAAAAGCGTAAAAATTGAATCTAATTAAAAACCCATAAAAATATAAAAAAATTAGAAGACGTAAAAATAAGAAAATCTAAAAATCAAATAATATTATTAATTAGCAATAACTAATAATAGTTTTATCTATCATTGTTACGCTTCCCAAAGTTCGATAGTCTACCATACTTACACCTATATGCATTAATATAGAGTTATAACAAATTTTGACTCACTCACACTTAGATTATTCATCTTATTATGGGTTTGTTGTTGTTTATCCAATGATTAATCATTGCAGCAATTCTTGACCTATCTTTTTATGTTAGTCTTTAACTAACTGAACATAGGTGCCTAACATCCAGTATTAGAGGAGCCTACGGTGTCTGATAAATCAGATCCGGCAATCGTTGTATCGGTCCTCGGCACTCGTCACGTGAACAATCCACAAAGACAACAATCAACCCATGGTATATTTTAAGCTGTGAAAGCTACTGCGGGTGAAATTTATTATATCCTAGAAAAGACGTGTATAGTCAGCAAGAGTTGTGATCGAACCACTTAGAGCAAACTTGAGGATATGTATAATTACTATTAACTAATAATAATTAATAATAATCAGTTTTGTTTTTTGTGATTTTTTTGATTTTTTTGTTGGTTTTAAATTATATTTAATTTTTATGGATTTTATATTTATTTATTTATTTAAACTTTTTTATTTTTATTTTCTTTTAATTTTGTAATTTTCTAATTTCTTTTTGATTTAAGATATAATAGACAATTATATAATAATAATATTGTAGATATTATAAATAATACATAGGATATAACATATATAGAAAGGAAATGTAATCTTTATTTTTAAAGCTTTTAAATATATAATAGCATTTATGATTAATAATAATGATATATAATATGTAAGGTATATAAGGTATATATAATCTATATGAGTTTTTAGAATTATAAATATAAATATATATAATATGTTAGGAATTTAGAAAATAAAATATTTTTATATATCTAATATTTTTATTTAATTTTGGGATATTTTATATATTTCGTGCTAAATTTTATGTATTTTTAATGTATTAAAATGAACAAAACAATGAATAAGATAAATAAGTCAAAAATTTTTGGGTATTAGAAATAGATAATAAGTGCAAAATTTCTCAAAATGATTTTTAATGTATAGTATAATATAAATAAAAATATACAATAGAAAACTATTTTTTGGATTTTTAAATACTTTTTACTTATTTTAATAGTGTTTTTAGAGTTTTATGATGTTTAATGTTTTATATTATTTCTTTATTTTTATATGATGGTAGAACATATAATAATATAGATATACTATTTTTTAAATTTTTAAAGTTTGTTTTATAATTTTATTTGGTTTTTCTATGTAAACAGTGAATACATAACTGCTAATTTATTTTTAATAAATGGTAGAAATCCAACTAATGCTAAAATAAAAATACAACAAAAATAAACAAGTCACAAGACATCGACCACAATTTTCTCATCAATTAAAAAGCACGGCAGCTATTATAGAAAAATATAAAAGCATAAATAAAAGTATACAACCTAAAAGAGGTATTTTAGTAATTAAAATAAAACACAAGGGTTCACATGTAATTTACCAATGAATCTCCATTTCATAACCTTTATTCTATCAATTTGGCCATAAAAATTCTAGCTAAATGCATGTAAATAACATTATTTTGTTCAAATTAACATTCATAATTTAATACATTTATTGTATAAAATAAAGTTTTTAGTTCCAACATTATAGAATAAAGAAAAGAAAAGAGAAAGAATAAATTTCCAGAGGAATTTTATGACCCTAAATCTTGAGACCATGTTAAGAATTGATTTGGTCGACAAGGAATAGAGTAGGGGGTGATAAGGGCCAAAAACCAATAAAATTAATAAGTCTTATTTGGGATCTATTTTATTATTTTTTATTTATACCTCAAATAAAGAAACTTTGTACATGAAAGTTGTAGATAAAAAATACACATAAAAATACAAAATTTATTTCACATAAAAATAATACACAATGTACATTTTACAATGAGAATAATAATCCAAAATTCGAACTTCCCAAACATGTATCTCCTCCATATGAACTCAAAATGCGCCAAAATCCACCTTATAATTGTATATAACTTTTATTAAGTTATTTAATGAAGGTGGTTTCATTTAATTTGGAGTTAAGATGCAAAAGTTAGGTTTTGGATCCCTATTGTATAGTACACATGAATAAAATATTCATTTTATTTATTCTTTATAATTTGTATAATTTTGTAAAATATTATTTATAATAAATGTACAAATTTAGAATAAAATAAAACCATATGTAAAATACTAAAATAAAATAATATATAAAAATACATAGAAGAAGATGCAATACTAATACCTATATAATCAATACCCTTATTAACTTTAGTATACATATTACATCAGAAAAAATACAATAAAAAATATAGTTGTGTGTATAAAAATAAGTTATATATATAAATTATGAAAATAATATATATATATATATGGAAAACATAGATCAATAAACATATAAAAAGTAACTTATAATAAATAAACTCATAAAAATAAATAAAAATCCCAATAAAATACTACATTATAAGACAAACAACTTTCATGTTTTAATTTTTTTTAATATAATCATTTTCTTTTTGTTTTTGAATTATTTCTATTTTTATTTAATTTTTGTTGTTTTGTGGGTCGACGTGGGCCAATGGGAGCGAGGCATCGGTTGACCCGCTAGTCAACTGAACCACGTGCCCTTGGTTCCAGCGCCACACACTCAACACCTCAATTTCCCGCCTTGATTCTAACCAAATCTTTCATCTTTAGTTCTCGCATCCTTCTTGACTTTTATTACTCGTGCATTGTTCTTTCACGAGGGGTGATTACTCGACCATCGATGCATCGAGTTGTGAGTTGTACCTCAATCAAAGTCACCCCCTACAAATAATTATCTCAGGCCTCCATTCAAAATTTGATCCTCTTCCGCTCTAGAAATCCCTAAACCTAGCTTTTATCGAGGTTCCAGGTGACACCAACTACCCTCTCTGTGGTTCAGTGCTCTTCCTGGTGTGTAGAATCGAGTGATCCTGTTCGCCGGAGCTCTTCCGCATGAAGCTTGCTTCAGGCGTGTCCCCTGTGAGCTTCCTTCCCTTTCTCTTTGTTTTTTCATTCCTTAGCATACAATTAGCATATAATAGTGATTAGGTAGATTATATTTCATCTGCTTTTTTGTAAAATCAAAAATTAAACTTCACCGAAGCTCCGACTCCCGCCTCCTTGTTCCGCCATAACCGACTGTCTTCTGACCTCCATCACCTTCCCTAGCGCTTCCTCTTCATCCCACGTTCTCCCGCTCCCCTCAATCTCGCACACATCGAGAGATCAGTTCTCCCTCCTCCGCCACACTCCAAAGAACATCGTTTGACCTCATCTCTCACCCATTTCGACCCTCAAAGCCATCCTTGGTTTCGTGTATTTGTTGCGACTAACCCGTGCAGAAACGAAGAGAGAACCAACGTTGTAGGGGTGTTTGAGGTCCGAACAGAGGCTCCAGGTGTCAAGCTTCGCCAGAGCATCTCTGGTGGTGTCTGGCCCATTTTGTGGAGCTCAATAACTGCAGGACACCTCTAGGAACCTATTAGGCATCTCAGTTGCAAGGAAGAAGACAAAGCTTCCCTGGAGACCAGATCGAAGCTCAGCCTCTCATTGTTCTTCGTTTGTTCTTCATGAGTACCTCTCCGCCATCAAATCAAGCACATCTTCCACGAGGTACAACTATCGTCCGATGGTTTGAGCCTCAACCGCTTGATCTCTCACCAAGATCTAATTGCAGTCGTCGACATACTAACCATCATTTATCGTCCAGATAGCATCACGTGTCAAGTGGATGCTTCAACATTGTTGGGTCACATTTTAGAGGGTATTTTATGCATGAACCCTCTCACTTTTTGTGTCTTATCTTTAGTCCATAAACATATGTCTGTAGTTCAAATACATCTGCAATATTTACATTTAATCTCACTCACTTTTAGTGCATTTAGTTCCATTCCACATCATCTCATGTGCATGTGCACATGAGGGAACGATATATTTTGCATATGGACCCTTTATTTTTTTTATATTTCATTTTAGTCCATATTTTTGAGGAATTAGTGTAATATTTTCTGGAACAATTGCCTCGAGACCCTTGCACTTTTAGTAGATTGCAAAAATACCCCTTTACGTATATATTATTAAATATTATTGGAGAAAATTCAAGTTTGCCCCTAGTATTCCAATGATGTGTTTGCATTTAGTCCATAATTTTAAATATATGCAAAAATGCCCCTACTAGAATGTATTTTCTTTTTGTAGTTTTTAGTTCTTGAAAAATAGCTCATGATCGTTAAAAATATGAGGAAAATTACCTTAAATACATGACAAATATTTCTATCACATATATTTTTGGTTTGGTATTTTGATTTTTTTCTATTTATAAAAATTCAAAATTTGAGCTATTATTCGCTTTTTGTAGTTCAAAGCCCATAAAAATTATAAAAATGTTTTAAAAAGTATTTTGGATGTGCAGACCAAAAATCACAAAAATAGGAAAAAGGAAAATGCTAAAAAGTAAAAAGCTCCAAAATCCATATAAAAATTACAAAAAATCCTACAAAAATAAAAAAATTGTAATTTCTATTTTTTTAATTTTTTACTATATATATTATTAATTAAAATTAGTTTGGAAATTTTGAGCCTTTTTGTAATGTTAGATTCCAAAACAATTCAGACCATTTATCTTTTTCATTGTTTTATCTTCTTTATTACTTTAAAAATACCTAATAAGTAGGAAAAGTTACCTAAAAATCACAAAATAGTAGAAAAATAAAAAAATACAAAAACAATTATTTCTGCAATTTTTTATTGTAGTTGTATTTATAATTATATCACTCTATATTATCTATATAAGTATATATTATTATATTAGATATTAAAAGAAAAGGAAATTTAAAAATCAAAAAAATAAAAAAAAATAATTAAAAATAATTTAGATATATAAAAACAAAACTCCATAAAAATTATAAAATTAAAAACCCATAAAAATATAAAAATCCAAAAATATCTAAAATCATTGTCTTTCTTTACAATTTTTGATTGTCTATCCTCAATTGTTTCTTGTGTTCGGCCCCTACAATACTTGTCCTCTATACATCTATTTGTAGGGTATAATAAATGTTGATTCACACTTGCTTGCTTTTCTTGATCTATACATTGTGTAGGATGATTGTTGTTCGATTTGACATTTGTGAGTGATCGCCTCAGTGATATTTTATCTTCGCCTTCCGTGAGGCTAGTATTTTAGACCCTAACAAGAGTATTCTCAACATTGACCCCACAGTTTTATACTATATTTACAAATTGAAATACTAAAACAAAATAAAACCAATAAGGCTTTTATGCAAAATTCACAGTGCCTCATGTGGCGCAACATGTTTGGCACGAGGACATTTCTATAATATAAGTAAATTTCAAGGGCTCCTTAATAATTTTTACGAAAGTTTTAAACTACAATTAATATTTATAGGACCTACTATAAAATAAAAAAGAGCGGAGGGGTTCCTTTTATTATCCAATAGTGCTCGATCCAGCAGCGTAGGTAGTGCCACGTATGCTTCACTTAACCCGATCAATGAAGACCGAGAGCTTTGATTCACTTCTAATCCTACGATAGAGAATGAATATGGCACGCTATAATCAGACGGTTCTCGAGGGTTCATGAAGAACACCTCAAGAATACAACCTGGGTAAACTTTAATCCGTCTATTCTCCTCGCTCCGCCCTCCTCCTACTCCCTTAATGGTCTCAATTTATTAATGCGTATGCTCTACTCTTGCAGGTGGCTTCCATATGATTTCAGGTCCTTGCAAATGGAACCTGGGGATTTCAGTATTCCATGAACCTAGGGCTTCAAATAAAGCTTTAAATCCAGACTCCAAGTGGGTGCGTGAGTGGCTAACCTACACAATAGACCTATGGGTTCAAGGAGAGTGTGGACGACAAAAGATTGAAGCTGGGCACGCGATGGATGAGCGGGGCGAACGAGCTTCAGGTGAAGATAACATATGAAACTCTGTGGCATTTATTCTTGCAGAATGTAGGATGATAAGTGGAGTAAAATATGGAACAGGCGAAGGGGGATGAAGATGAGGTGGAATGGCGGGTCGAGAACATGGGATTTACAGTGATTTCAAGGCTGAAGCTCGAAGATCCAACAATTTAAAACCTAAAATTACATTAATTTATGAACTAATTAATTAAAATAACATCTAAGTTATGATATGGAAAGAAAATGAGAGATAAATACGGAAAGAAACAACTCCACCCTGAAGGATTCAGGAAATGGAGAAGAGCCCGTCGGAGAAGATCCAGTGGACCTTGGACCGCCGAATTGCGCCTATTATCCTCATCAACAAGGCTCGGAAGTTCGTGATGTCACCACGAGCTTCAACAAAAGGGTATCCTATTGGGGTTACGAGAAAAAATTGGGATCAAAAATTGCAAAAGGGAATTTGGGTTTTATTTATAGGTGAAAGATGAGCAAATCTTGTGAGGGCTACATGGATCAAATGCCTCATCAGATGATGGCGGATGGGAGTGGGAGAAATGGAGGATCATGTCCTGCATAAAATCAATTCAGGGAGCAAACTCCCTCAATCAGAGAATCATCGCCAAAAATGGAGAAGAGGCGGGGTAGGTAGGAAATGTGACTCCGACAAGAGTCAGAGGTGCGGAGGTACTGTTGATCCGCAGTCAACAAGACGTGCATTCAGTTTGGTCCACATGGAACAACCAGAAAATTCCTTGGGACAAAACCCTTATTAAATGGATAAAAATAATAAATGATTTTATTAATTTTAAGAAAAAAACATAAAAAAATGTTTATTATTTTATGTAGTTTTTTTATAGGCTTTTTTATTTATTTTTACAACACTTTTTATTAGGTGCTAATATTTACATGTATATACATACATATATTTACCTATTTTTATCTTATATTATTTTTATTTTATATTTTATTAATATGTATACATATTTTATATAGTTATAGTATATATAAATACACATTTACATATAATTTATTTTCTAATTTTGTTAATATGCTTAAATAAATATGTTTATGTATATTATAGGTGTAGTTTACCTATATATTGTATTTCATTATATGTTTTATTGTATTTTTATGCATTTTATTTATATTTTTTATTCAAATATGTTTTAAATAATATTTACAAGTATATAAAAATATAAGAAAGTTAAAAATACAAAGAATGAATATATTGAATATAATTTACATGTATACAGTACAATAAGGACCCAAAAGCCAACTTTTACATCTTAATTTCATTTTTAATGAAACCACCTTCATTAAATAGTTAATTTAATTTTATGAATGATAAAGGTGAGTTTGTCAATTTTGAATATGTGTAGAGGAGATAGAGGTCTGAGAAGTATTGTTTGTGGCTTATTTTTATGTATGCCCCTAGTGCATTGTCCATTATTTTTATGTGAAATTAATGTTGCGTTTTTGTTTGTATTTTTATGTACAACTTTCATGTTGAGGGTTTTATTATTTGAGGTGTATGAAAGGGAAAATAAAATAAGGCCAAAAAGTCAATATATTGAAGAATAAAATCAGAGTTTTGAGGTGTTTTCTGTACACTTAGTCTGCCCTATCTCTCCCTACGTTATTCTTGGTCAATGATGTCAATATTGACCTTGTCTTGGGATCCAGGGCCATTCAATATCTTTGACACTTCTTTTCCTTTTCTTTTCTTTACTTTATTCTTTAATTTTGGAATTAAATACATGTATTTATAAGTATTTGTTAGTCAACTATTGAATGTTATTTGTACAAATTAATGCTATTTACATCATTTTGGTAGGGATTTAAGAACAAAATGAAAGAATAAAGGTGATGAAATGGAGATTCATTAGTTAGAAGATCGATCTATTAGTTAAACAATAACCTAAATACACCGTGTCCTCGACAGCGACACCACTTGATGAAATTGTAGTATGAGTGATTAGCAAGTCAGTTAGAACCATGCTTAATATATCTCTGTGAAGTGAGTGTGGCTTAAGTTGTATACGTGGATAACTCCACGATCGCGCACAAGGACATGAGCGATTAAGTTATCTAAGACATGGCTTACATATCTAAGTTGCTTGTCTTAGTATGATCTCGACCAAGATTAATGCATGCATGATATTTTTTATCCTTTTCTATGCTAAGTTAATGACATGGATTAGATGGAATGTAATACAATGACATAGAGTAGATACAAAAAACCCCGAATTATTTATCCCAATTATCTGAATGGGTCTACAAGAATTCATTTAATGCTTCATTTATAATTATATGTGGAATTGACTAATAAATCACACTTAAAATTAAAGCATACATGTCCCTAATGGATTAGTAACTATTCCCTTTTAATGAGAATAAAAAATGGTTCAAAATAGATCAAAATTCAATTAATCATGGAATAATTTGAACATATATTAATTTTCCTATTTTTATGTATTTTATTGACCATGAAGGAAATAGTGGCAAATCTAATAAGATGAAGGGGAAGAAGCTATAAGAATAGGAAAAGAAGTGGAAATGGACCAGTGTAGTTGCATTTCCTTGTGAAGCTCGACTGTGTAACCGAGTCATCACCAAGAAGCAGGCCTTTTCTGGAAACTCAATATTTTTGAAATTTTTGGTATAAGCTTATTTTTGGATATTTTCTTTGTTGCAATTGCTCTTTTATTCTTATTTTGTCCCGATGGATATTAAATCTTTTGTTCCACCCATGTTTTCGGGACTTAGAAAAAGTTGTGCTAGCAGACTATTCCTCACCCGAAGCTTTATTTCAATCCAATCTCACGTCATTAGATGTCCATGCTACTAGAGGAAGTGGGTTGAAGCATTGGTTTTGACAGTCCTGACATAGACTCCAAGATCTTTCGACAATCCATCTGAGTTCAGCTAAATGTTAAGTGTGAGGTCTCTAGTCAAGTTATTATCTCAAGAGTCTTACGGATGACGTGAAGGGTTCTAGTTAGAAACCTTGTATCGACTCATAAACACAGTCTGATAGAATCTAAAGAATTAAGTCATGGTGACCTGCAACGTCTCAATTCCAGTCCTGAACAGGTTCCTTTTATTAAGTGGATTAAGGTTTAGACAAGGCTCCAATCTTTAGACTCTATTTAGACTTGTCCAATTGTACTTATCATTCTGAAAAATGCAGACACTATGCAATGCAAAAAACTTTTGTGAAATTATTATCTGATTTTGAGCTTTTTATGGAGTTTTTGAAAAGGTTTTGCAAATTTTTATGTAGTTTTTGAAAACATTTTGTAAATTTTTATAGGTTTTTGAATTTTGAATAAAGGTTTGTAAAATAAGTATATAAAAATAGTTACACATGAGTGTGTGCATATTTACACTAGAAATTTATACATAAGTTAAGTATTAGTTGTTATTCACAAGTTTTAAATATAAGGGCTATATAAAGAAATTTATTTAAGTTATTACTTATCATATATATGTACAAGGTTCTCAAAATTGTTTGAAATTATTTTTACAAACATTTTGAAAACTTTATTTTGAAAATAATTTTACAAATATTTTACAAACATTTACGACATTTGAAAATCATTTTGCAAAGTTTTTTCAAAGGTAAGCAAATTTTTGCAAAACACTTTTACAAAGGTTTGAGAACATTTTATAAAAGTTTTCCAAATGATTTTCAAAAGATATTGCAATATATTTTACAACCAATTTTCAAATCCTTTGAAAAACATTTTAAATCGATTTATTAATGAATTTTGAAAGAAATTACATATTTTTAGTGTATCATTTACAATTAATTAAGTGTATACCCTTAACAAGTATAGTATTTTATCTATATTATTGAAAATGCGAATGCACACATTATGGATAAAGTACATACAACGTATATGCAACCCCCTATACTTAGCTTGAGTTATGTCCTCGTAGTGATAAAAGAGAAAGAGGAAGACATAACTCGTGATGAGTATATGAAAGTATATACTACAACGACTAAAAAATAATAGGAAGTCGATCACCCCCCTATACATAGGATCAACTAATCCTATGTATAGCAGACTCTATACAAAACATGGATGATATATGATCAGAATGCACAAACTCAGTCGACTCATCTTGTCCCCCCTATACTTAGGGTAAATTCTTAAGTGTATTACAAGTTGAAAGACAAGTGAGAGAATGAATAAAGAATAACCTGAATATACTCATCCCACCTATATTGAGGATGAATCATATCCTAAGTCTAGCATAGATGAATGGGATGAGTGAAATACAAAAGAATAAAAGAATTGAAGTATATAAATGAAAAGAATAAAATACAAAAAGAAGAAAAATGAAATAAAGATGTTTTTATATGCATTGTCTGAATCTTATGACGCTGTGACAGTTGTGAAATCTTCGTCAAAAACAACTTTAATTAAATCGACATCGGCCAGGAAATTTTCGTGCTCTAAATACGACTTCAACAATTGATCATTGCAATGAATGATTGTTCGTTAGCTAAAAATTCTGATATCAAAATGTTTTCATTTTTAGCACAGTTCTCATGATGTATGGCCATGTCCATTTACTCTTTAATTTACATGGGAATATCTTTAACTTTGCATCAAATAACCAAACTTTCTGTCTTAGATTGAAGGTCTTTCGTTTGATGTGCTAGTAGTGCAAGTGTTTGACCTTCTCTTTGTACATCAAGCTGTTAGCATAAGCAAGGTTTTTGAATCTTAGGAGCTTGTTAAGATATATCATTTTGTTCTGACCACCATTCTGTGAATCAAGGTTACATATGTTTATTGCCCAGAGAAATTTATGAATAAGTTCCATGGGTAAATGGCATGGCTTCCCATATACAAAATGATATGATGATATGCTCAAAGGAGACTTGTAGGCGATTCTACAAGATCAGAGAATCGAATCCAGGAGTTGTGACCAGTTCTTTCTATCTGTCCTAACAATTTTCTACAATATCATCTAGATTTCTCTGTTTTATAATTCAGCCAAGCCATTGAATTGAGGACGATAAGGTAAAGAGACATGATGATCGATGTCAATCTCCTTCACAAGTTTCTTAACCTCTTTATTTATGAAGTGAATAACCCTGAAGGCTACGGTTTAGGACTTTTGCTCATCACGAAAGCATGACGATCTCATCCAATGCGATCAAGAGAGGCTAGTCATACTAGTTACTCAGGGCAGCAAAAAATAACAAATTTTAAGAGATGAAACCACATTATTCGAGAACACTTCTCATATCATTTCGTCAATATCAGAAAATAAGATATAGGAATACCTCTTAAAGCGTGGTTGTGATCGTTGTCTCTAAAGTAAGAAACCTCCGGTCTCAAGTCTGATCTGTTAGAGGAGATGCTTGCAAGAGTGTGGATGAAATGCATGCTTCTTGCAATCCAAACCAAAGATCCGAGCAATGAATCTCCCGATTTCATCTCATGAAATTTGACGTCTTCTTCACGAGCGAGAGGCATTGAAGAAGAGTGAGATCCATAAGCAATAGCGATGATGTAGCGACAACATAGACTCTCTCTAGATTAAGAGGTGGACAACCACTGTTGAGAGAGATTGGGGGCGTGCAATGAGAATGAGAGAGAGAGAGGACTTGCAAATGTTTTGTGTAAAAGAAGAGCTTGGATTGCCTCTACTTTTATAATATCTTGGAAGTCCATGGATCACAATCCATGCGCTACACAAAATCAATGGTTGAGATTGTTTTGATCTTTAATCAATGGCCATGATTTTGTTGCATAAAATTGCAACAACAATTAATTTAAATTAAAATAAATATAATGAATGCTCATATTTCTTTAGAAGAATGACATGAATTCGTGGGTATGATATATGATTTTGGAAAGCATATGATCGATACCAACACCTAATGACCGAATAAGAAACTTAATGATAAAACCATGAAGATGACAGTGTAAATTGATCTATATCTTCGGTCTTATTATTGGTCTTCTTGTATGTAGGATGTACAAGTATTTGGAATACATGAGGGTGATGTGATCATAAATGATTGTTTGACCATGATGCTTCCATTGCAAGGGAGTGATGAAACAGATCTGAAATTTAGTGACTCCTCTTATTAGAGAAGAACTATGATCTTAGTCTAGATGTTGGACATTGATCTAAATGAGATTCAGATGCAATGAGAAGATTAGATATATGGCCTTGATTTAATCAAGCATCTATGGGAGGTACCCACAATATGGTTTTGAGATGTGATCTCAATATACAAGTCACTATATGTGGAATGTACACTCACCATGTCCTTGTCTCCAAGTATATGCGGAGAAAACGTATTATTCTTGAAAGAGTTCAAGAATAATTCCATTATTAAATTATATCCATGTTTTGAGATATAGATAATTAAATATGATTTAATTATCATAAATAATGTGAATTTGATTCATATTATTTAGATGGATGAGAATGATGATCCAATATAATTAAATGTGAATTAATTATTATGGATAAGAGTAATGTGGATAACATTATCCATTATATTCATATATATTATAAATGTGATTTATAATATATATAAGAGAGAACTATTGGTTAATAACATTTACAATTTAAATATTGATGTGAACTGCATTCACATTGGACAATTAATTGAAAATATACTTTACATTTTATTTTGGGTTTTAATGTGATTCACAAAATTCCAATGGCATGATCGCAATGTTCACAAAATAAATTGAATTTATTTTTGTGAAATTATTTATAACAAAAGTTGTTGCAAATTTTGGAGATATTCATGGAATATGAGATTCCATGGAATAGGAAATGTGGAGCTACATTCCATGTAAGGAGGGTGGACGACCATAATTCCTAAAAGGAATATGGTGGTTGTCCACTCCTCTTATGGAAGGATGCTTGTCTCCTTCATATTTCTCCAAGGTAAATTTAGTTAATTTAAATTTACTTATTTATTAATATGAAATATATTAAATTAAATTAAACTAATTATTGTTGTGTTTATTTAACAGCAAAATCATGGCCAATGAAAGAAACACTAATCAATGTGAACCATTGGATTTGTGTTGTCCATGGATTGGGATCCATGAATTCCAAAATAGATATAAAAGGAGAGGTATCACTTTCTCTTCTTTATACACACTCGCACAACATCTCTCTCTCTCTCATCTCATGTTATCTCTCTCTCTAAGTGGTCGTCCCCTATGAAACCCTAGATAGGCCATCGTCGTCGCTACGTCGTTGTGCTGCCGCCTTGACTGCTCATGGATCTCCGTCTCCTTTAGTGTGCCTCTCTCATGAATAAGATAATGGATATCTTGATATGAGATCAAAATATCCATCGCTTGGATCAATGCTTTGGATTGTGAGAAGTACATGGTCCATCACCACGCTCACAAGCGCCTCTCCATTCCAATCAGATTTGAGATAGGAGGTCTCTTACGTTAGATATTGTGATCACAATCACGCTTCAAAAGGTAATACTCATTCTTGTATGTGGTTTGATGAAATGATCCAAGAAGTGTTCTCGGATCATGTGGTTTCCTCATTTAAAATTTTTAAATTCTGCTACAGCGAGCAACTAGTGCGACTAGTCACTCCGATCGCATATGATGCGATAAGAAACTTCACATATCCTTCAAGTGGTATCATAGCCTTGTGCAAGGTCCTGGATTTGATCAATAACCCTAGGAGATCATGGTTCATGTTTTGAATGTGCAGGAAACATTATTTTTGCATTGGATGCAATTTCAAATTGTTTTTTCATTTAATTAAAAACCTACTATATTGTGAACTATTTGAACATGTTTTTTTATTAATAAAATATATTTAGAATGTCTAAATATGTCCCAAAAACTATGATCTTTAATTGGTACCAAAAGTGCATGAAAATGATTCGAATAGTTCCCGCCATGGAAAATTGTTTTACATGTATTCACGAATCTATAAGAAAATTAATTTTACTTATTGTTATCCCATCATGAAATGTGAAATAAACACTTGGAATAAGTAGAGAATCAAACCAACAAATCGCTTGAATTTATTTCACGTGATTACGACTTCATTTGCCCTAGATATTCCATATTTAGTGGTGATGGGTTGGAGGATGGTTAGATCATCATTCCTCTTTACTTAGTGTGTTTATAATTCAACGGAAATCATGGGATTATGATTTTTTCTTAATTATATATGATACCTAATAAGTATGAAAATAATTGATTTACCATCATAGGCCATTGAATGGACATTTCTTGAAAACCCTAGAATATCCTACAATAATTGTAGGACAATCTCTATATACAAAACATTGTTGCTTGAATAGGATTGGGGATTTATTTAGAAAATCTCCTTATAATATTATTCAAAATGGTTTGATAAATATTATATGGTATAACTTCAAATGAACGATCGATTATCATCTCAAATACAAAATGATCAAATCACATTATTCTGACCTGAGGTGGATATGGCGTCTAGTCGGGGATCGATGGGGTAGTAAGTTGCTCCGTGAGCGATCTGTCCCACAACCAGTGTGTATTGGCTATGGCAGTAGGTAAGAAAAGGATAATGTTTTAAGAGATCACGATGTATCTTCTAATTATTAAAATTTGAATAATATGTATTTTGAGATTATACCATCCTTTCAAGTAACAATAAAAATTTATTTGTCGGTTGATTAAATTGGATTGATAATTGATTTAATATGAATAGATTATTATATCCAATTAAAATCACTCTATTATGAATAGAGTTGTATTTCCCTTGAAAGAATTAATTATGTGAATACGATTCAAAATAATAATTAGAATTTGAATATGATATGGAGGATCACATAAGAGACATCCATGATCTCCCGTCAAGGCGAAGTGCTTTGTCACTAGGGATTGTATGCGAGATATGCCCGTCTGAAGTGACAGCTCATGCATACAAGCACATCTAGATCGGGCTCTTTTATTCTCAAAAGAGTAAGGTCGTATACATAGTGACTCCAATATCAGTTCCTCATATTATTGGGGCGATATTAGATTGCGTATAGAGAGTTCTAATCCTATTGACGGTTGGTTCAATTAACGACGGGTCAAGATCACCTTAGGGGTGGTGGGCTCAGGTGTTAAAGATCGAATTGGGAAATGCAAGTTGGACTTGCAATAAAGAATTTATTCTCACTTCTTTTTACTCGAGTTACAGTTTCTCATATTATTGGGATGTAACTAAGGTAGAAAAGGAGATCCCAGTTCTTGTAAGAGATATATCGGTAAGTATATCTCTTGCTTTGAAAGTGATTAAGGGAATGATCTTTCAGAGTTTAAAAGGGATTAATTGATTAAAAATTCCTTAATCCAAGAATTTTTAATTTTGAATATATAATTATTTATATGTTCAAATATAGTGCATTCTTAATTTCAGACAATAAAGTCCATGAACCCAATCAATAGTTTACTGGAGGTCAACCAATTGACCAGACTAAATTACTCGGATTGGATCCGTAATTTGGATCTTGTTCTCTCTGCTGATCGCATCTCATATGTGCTATCTAAGGACAAGATAGAAAACCCTAAGAATCTGGAAGATATTAAATACAATGCAAAATATGATGAAGAACATACGTTGGCCAAATGTTATATTCTGGGATCTCTCTCTGATGTGCTTCAAAAGCAACATGTGGAGATGGAGACCGACCAAGATATAATGTTGAATCTCAAAGAGATGTTCGGTGATGTCAACCAAACTCAACGTTATATTGTTATGAAAGAGCTTATTTGCTGCAAAATGCAAGAAAGGGACTTCAGTGAGAGAACACGTACTCAAACCTCTTGGAACTGGAAACTCTTGGGGCTAACATGGATGCAGATATGCAGTCTGACGTCATTCTACTATCACTCCCTAAGTCTTTAAATAACTTTGGGGTGTCATTCCACATGAACAAGATGAATTTGTCTAATGTTGAGTTGATGGCTTCATTAAAGTCTGAAGGTGTAATAAAGATAATCCCACTGGCAGTGCAATGGTTGCACACGTCAAAGGGAAGCGCAGTCAGAAGCAAGGATCTTGGAAGGGCCCGACCGATAAGAGAAAGAAGAAGAGTCAAGTTGTTGTCTCATCCTCTACTGCTTCTGCACTGGTGACATCAAAGAAGTCAGATGTGTGTCATCACTGCAAGAAACCGGGCAATGGAAGCGTAACTTCCCAGATTACCTAAAGCTTGTTGATAAAGGTAAAGCCTCGATAGATATGAGTACTATTTTCATCATTAAAACCAATTTTCTCGTAAGATGCGAATGTAGTTGGGTCATCAATTCTGGTGCTTCTGTTCATGTATGTAATTTGTTGCATCTGTTTCAGGACACTAGGAATCTTGATGAAGGGGAGATAGTCATCTAGATGGGATTTGATGCAACTATTGCAGTTGTCACCATTGGGACCTACAGACTATCATTATCTAGTGGAAGTGTCCTAGTACTTAAAGAATGTCTTTATGTTCCAGATGTCAGAAGAAACGTATATATGTATCTAATTTATTTATAAGTGGATATTCGTTTCTATTCTGTAATAAACTAGTCATAAATCATTTTTACGGATGGTTTTCTGACTACTGGTGGACTCTACGAATTATGCATTGATGAAAATGTCATGAGTGCTACTACCATTAATAAAAACCTTAAAAGAAACAGGGAGGATGGAAATCATTCAAATGTGATTTTGGCATAAAAGGTTTGGTCATTTATCTAATGATATGATCAATAGATTGATAAATGATGGACCCTTAGATTTTCTACAGGTCCAATCTTTACCTACCTATGAACATTGTATTTTAGGTAAAATGACTAGGACACCTTTTCGTAATAAGGTTACAAGATGCGAACGTATTCTTGACGTAATACATACTGATGTATGTGGTCCCTTCAGTATCGTGACTCGAAATGGACATCGATACTATTGACGTTTATTGATAACCTTCACGTTACGATTTTATCTTCCTATTATGTCATAAATGTGAAACAGTTGAAATGTTTAAAGAGTTCATGTATTTGGTTGAGAACTAAACTGATAGGAAAAATAAATGGATTCGATCTGACCGAGGTGGAGAGTACCTCTTAGTTGAATTCAAGGAATACCTTAAAGAGAAAGGAATTGTCTCCAATCTCACTCCTCTTGGGACTCAACAACTTAGTGATGTTGCTAAAATATGCAACAAGACCATCATGGACATGGTCCGTTCAATGATGAGTAAAGCACATTTACCACATAGTTTCTGGGGATATGCAGTAGAGACTTAAATATAAATACTGAATAAGATTTCTAGCAAGTTTATACCTAAGACTCCTCATGATCTTTGGTATGGAACCAAACCTAGTGTTAATCACTTAAGGATTTGAGGTTACCTGGTCCATGCAAAGAACATGGACACAAGTAAGATAGAATCTCGCAATCATGATTGCTACTTCATTTGGTATGATAAGGATGGTATTGGATACCAGCTTTATGACCATGAGACTCAGAAGGTCTTTATGTCTAGAGATGTAAAATTTTTGGAGGATGATTTTCTTAAGAGTCAAGACAAAAATGAAGTGAAGGAGCTTATTGAATTCCCTGAGGATACTGAGTTTCCTGAAATAGAAACTAAAGAAGTAAATGAAGATGAAACACCCATACCTCTTTAAAGAAGTTCAAGGGTGGTTTCACCACCTGAAAGGTACGGATCCCATGTGTCAAGTGAAACTGACAATGATCCAACTTCATTAGATGAAGCACTCACAGATCATGACATGGATAGATGGATGCTAGCAATGAAGTCAGAAATTGACTCCATGTATAAGAATGGTGTATGGACCTTAGAGGATCCACCTAGAGGGGTAAAACTCATTGGGTGTAAATGGATCATCAAGATAAAAAGGTGATCGGATGGGAAGGTAGACACTTTCAAAGCACGACTCATAGCCAAGGGCTACACACAGAGAGAAGGCATCGACTATGATGAGACATTCTCTCATGTGACTATGCTTAAGACCATTAGGGCACTGCTAGATATAGCTTCACATCTAGACTGCGACATCTGGCAGATGGATGTCAAGACGACTTTCCTCAATGGATACCTCAAAGAGGATATCTATATGGAGCAGCCCCAGGGCTTCATAACCGAGGAAGGCAAAGTATGCAAGATGAAGAAGCCCATCTATGGGCTTAAAGAAGCTTCTCATTGCTGAAACATCAGATTCAATGAAACCATAAAGAGTTGTGATTTTGTGCAGAATGCTGATGAATTGTGTGTGTACAAGAAGCTCAGTGGGAGCGCCATTGTGTTTATCGTGATTTACGTAGATGATGTCCTTATCATTGGTAATGATATGGGGATGATGACTAGTGTTAAGATTTGGCTATGGCTTAACTTCGATATGAAAGATCTTGGAGAAGCCTCTTATATATTAGTTTTGAAAATGTTCAAAAATCAAGAAAAGAGGATCCTGGGATTGTCACAACATGGGTATGTTAAGAAGATCTTAGAGCGTTTCCATGTGGAGAACTCCAAGAAAGGCTTCCTTCCTTTAAGACAAGATATCCACCTGTCTAAAGGGATGGCTCCTCAAAGTGTTGAGGAACAAAAAGTCAGGTTGGATGCCCCTACACATCACATGTAGGAAGCTTAATGTACGCCATGACGTACACAAGGCCAGATATCTGCCATGTAATGGGAGTGGTAAGATGTTACCAATACTTCTACGGAGAGCAACACTAGAATGTAGTGAAAAACATCTTTGAATATCTAAGACATACACAAGAATACATCTTGGTCTCTGGATATGGTGATCTCCAAGTCTTAGGATACACACATTCAGACTTCCAGTCTGATATAGATGATCGAAACACGACATCAGGGTTTGTGTTGCTGTTGAACAGTAGTGCTGTGAGCTGGAGAAGAAAGAAGCAAGACACTGCGGTTGATTCAACAACAAAAGCTAAATACGTTGCCCCATTGGATGCTGCAAAGGAGGCAGCGTTGTTGTGCAAGTTCATCTTTGAGCTTGGTGTAGTTTCCTCTAATACTCACATCCCACTACTCTACGATAACACATGAGCCATAGCTCAGGAGAAGGAACCTAGATGGCATTAAAAGAGCAAGAATGTGGAAAGGAAATACCACTTTATTCGGGAGATTCAAAAGCATGATGACATGACATCACCAAGGTGGCATTTACCAACAATGTTGTTGATCCTCTTACCAAATCTTTGAAACAGAAGGTTTTCGACCAATATATAATGAATATGGGTTTAAGAATTGTACCTGAATGTGTCTGAGGGCTAGTTGGAGGTTGTTAGCCATGTGATCCCGAGGTGAACCATTTCTACATTAAATGTTGTTGTAATATTGGATTTATTAATAAAAATTATTGGTTTATTTTACTCCTTGTTTGAGATTAAATGAATGAATGCACTATAAGTCCCTTAGTACAATTAGGATTTTGTACCATGGCCATCTTGATGATCATACAACTGTTGATTCAACTATTGAATAATAAAGACTGGTGGTTGGATGAATATCTAAAGAGTTGGATTGAGGACTCATCAAGTACCGTCAAATGATTGTTAAGAGATGATCTCCAGTCTGAGTAAGAGATGTCAATCCTCTCTCTTTTGACTGATATCTAATCGACCTCTTGATGCAAGTCCTCTGTATAGGAATAGATATTCGGAGGTGTCAGATTAGTTAGGTCAAAGAGTTGACTTAATGAGATCAAGACAACCAAGTCCTATGTCGAATACTGTCACGATATAGGCATGCATCCTCTGACTGGTGATAGATGTATTGTTATATGTGTTATATGTCTAAGTATGTACATTTGGCAGACCAATAGGTTGATGGCCTAATGAAGGTCTATACACCAGTGAGCTAGTGTGCATATGAGGGCATATGTGTATTATGGTATCTCAAAGGGATCATACATATTCACTTGTGAAATGGAAGACATGAGCTCACTCATTAGGTATTAGGATCGATCAAATTCCATGCATGGTCATCTTGATATGGAAGCATGCTAAGAATTTGTAGGTATGATATATGCTTTTGGAAAGCATATGATCGATACCAACTCCTAATGACCGAGTAAGAAACTTAATGATAAAACCCAAAAGATGACAATGTAAATTTATCTATATCTTAGGGTTTATTATAGGTCTTTCAGTATGCATGATGTACATGTATTAGGAATAACTGAGGGTGATGTAATCATAAATGATTTTATAACCATGACCTTCCATTTGAGGGAGTGATAAAATAGGTCTTGATTTTAGTGACTCCTCTTATTAGAGAAGTAATGTGATCTTAGTCCAAATGTTGGACATTGATCTGATTGAAATTCAGATGCAATGAGAAGATTAGATCTAAGGTCTTGATAGAATCACGCATCTATGTGAGGTCCCCAAGATCTGGATTTGAGATGTGATCTCAATATCCAAGTCACTATACATGGAACGTACACTCTCCCTGTCCTTATCTCCAAGTATCCGCGAAGAAAGCGCATTATTCTTGAAAGAGTTCAAGAATAATTCCATTGTTAAATTATATCCAAGCTTTGAGATATAGATAATTAAATGTGATTTAATTATCATAATAATGTAAACTTGATTCATATTATTTAGATGCATGAGAATGATGATCTAAAATAATTAAATGTATTTTATATATCACAGATAAGAATAATGTGGATATAATTTTCCATATTATTCATGTATATTATAAATGTAATTTATAATATATATATATAAGAGAGCTATTTGTAAATAACATTTACAATTTAAATGTTGATACGAATTGGATTCACATTGGACAATTAATTGAAAACGTAATTTACATTTTAATTTGTGTTGTGGATGTGATTCACAAAATTCCAATGGCATGATTACATTGTTCACAAAATAAATTGGATTTATTTTTATGAACAAATGTTGTTGTAAATTTTGTAGATATTCATGGAATATGAGATTCAATGAAATAGGAAAGGTGGAGCCACCTTCCATGTAAGGAGGGTAGACGACCACAATTCCTATAAGGAATACGGTGGCCGTCCACTCCTCTTATGGAAGGATGCTTGCCTCCTTCCTATTTCTCTGAGGTAAATTGATTTAATTTCAATCAATATGTATTGATTATTATTTGTATACTTAATTTAATTAAATTAATTGTTTTTGTGTTTTTTAACAACAAAATCATGGCCATTGAAAGAAACATAAATCAATGTGAACCATTGAATTTGTGTTGTCCATGGATTGCTATCCATGGACTCCCAAAATGTTATAAAACGAGGCACCCCTTGTTCTTCTTTACACTCTCGCACAACATTTCTCTCTTTCATCTCATGCCATGTCTCTCTCTCTCTCTCTATGTATCCGTCCACTTAGAAACCCTAGAGCGACTATCGTCGTCAATACATCATTGTGTCATCGCCTCGACTAGTCGTGGTTCTTTGTCTCCTTCGATGTGCCTCACTCGTGAAGAAGACATTGGATATCGTTAGACAAGATCAGGAGATTCACCACTTGGATCAATGCTTTGGATCCGGAGAAGCAAGTGGTTCATCACCACGCTCGCAAGATCCTCTTTAGTCAGATCAGACTTGAGACATGAGGTCTCTTACGATAGAGACCACGATCACAACCACACTTCATGAATTAATCCATATTCTTGTATGTGGTTTGATGAAATGATCCAAGAAATGTTCTTTGATCATGTGTTTCGTCATTTACATTTTTATATTCCACTGCATCGAGCAACTAGTGTGACTAGTCACTCTGATCACATATGATGCGATCTTCATGCTTTCGTGGTGAACTTAAGGATCTTCCCATATCCTTCAATGACAATCTTGAAGTATGGTCTTCCACCATATTTTTAATTCCAAGCTTGTCTTGTATTTCAAGGTCAAACTCCTGGAGTAGAAGGATCCATCCTATGAGTCTTGTCTTGGTGTCCTTACTTTGCAAGTATTTGACGGCAGAATGGTCTATATAGACTATGACTTTGGATCCCCACAATTGCGATCTGAATTTTTCAAGGTCGAAGATTACTGCTAGCAGTTCCTTTTCAATGACTGTATAATTCTTCTTTGCTTCATCAAGAGTCCTGCTGGCATAGTGAATTGCAAATAAAAAACCCTCTCATCTCTATCCCAGAATCGCTCCAATGACATAATCTGAAGCATATGTCATGACTCAAAGGGGAGAGATCAATCTGGAAGTTGAAGGATAAAGACCTGAGTGACCAGATCTTTCAACTGATTGAGGGCTTAGATGACTCTTGTATCTACAATAAAATCTGCCTCCTTTCATAGAAGCTCAGTCAACAGTTGGAAAATCTTGCTGAAATCTTTGATGAATCTTTGATAAAATCCCACATGCCCCAGGAATGACCAGACTTGCTTCAAATTTGTAGGTGGATCATGCTTCGAAATGACTTCCACCTTTGCAGGATCTAACTTAATGTCATGCTTTGAGGTAACATGGCCTAGTACAATCCCTTCAATCACCATGAAGTGATTCGTTTACCACGAGAGCACTAGGTTCACTTCGCTACATCTTTTCACGATTCGGTGTAAATATGAAAGGCATTGATCAAAGTTGTCTTCATAGATCGAGAAATCGTCCATGAAAACTTTGAGAAAACTACCAACCATATCTGTGAACACTACCAACATGCACCTCTGGAAGGTCACAATTCGAAAGGCATCTTATGGAAGGCATATGCCCCAAATGGACATATGAAGGTAGTCTTTTCTTGATCTTCTGAGGTGATTGCAACTTGATCGTAACTAGAATATCCATCCAAGAAGCAGAAATACTCCTTCGCACCTAGTCTTTTGACTATCTAGTCGATAAAGGGAAGCAGAAAATGATCCTTCTTGGTCGCTAGATTCTGGCGTATGTAATCCACATAGATGCGCCAAGACGTAGGAACTCTGGTTGTGACCTCCTCTCCTTTGTCGTTCTTCACAATGGTGATCCCTGATTTCTTGAGCACAACATGCAAGGGATTGACCCACTTTGATTCAGAGATGGGATATATGAATCCCGCATCACACCATTTTGTAATTTCATTCATAACAACCTCTCGGATATTCAAATTCAATCTATGCTGAAATTCTCGTGACAACTTGTTATCTTTCTCATGGAAGATGTGATGGGAACACAATGAAGGGTTGATCTCATGAAGATCTGAGATTTTCCAGCCTTTGGCCTTGTGTTTTCTTTTTAGAACCCCGAGTAGATGAGTTTCTTTCTCCTTGGTTAATTGGGTATTGATGACCACCGATAACATATTCTACACACCCATAAGGAAGACATATTTAATTTTTGCTGGAAGTGGTTTCAGCTCAGGTGGGGTCTGAGTTATTTCAGTGGTTACTTCTGCAACTGTGTTGGGCAGTGGTGTCAGCTCTTTCAACTGCACATTGTCCACCATTATCATTTCAATCTTTGAATTCAATGCAGCACAAAAATTCTCAATGATATCATCTTATTCAAAGAAGTCTTCAACAATATCCTCTTCCTCTGATGTCTCTCTTGCTTCCCTCTCACTCTTACTGTTTTCCTGTGCTGGAGTATTTGATTTCTCCAAGTCACAGTCTTTTGTTCTCTATTTTGCAGGCTCGCTTTCATATGATGGAAACTCTGATGGTTTGGGTACTTGAATCAAATGAATTGACACCTTGCCGGAACTAAAGGCGATTTGTCTGGTGCCATAATCACCCATTGATTAGGCTGTTCGAAGGGACGACCATCAAGGGATAATCAAGGTGTGGAGAAGAGGAGTTAAGGTCTCCGTGTTCAATACGATCAAGTCCACTGGGAATTGCATCCCTTGAATGGTGACAATGACATTCTCAAAAATTCCCCTGGCCTCTTGATAGATGTGTTTGTAAATTGTAGAATCATTCTCATCAATTTGAGTGGTCTCAACATAAATTCTTTCAACAGTGAAGTAGGCACCATATTGATGGATGATCCACTGTCAAGAAGTGTTCTCTCGAAACTTGGTTTAACATCTAGCATCTGATGGGAGGAGCTCCCATGTCTTTCTTCATGCTTGGGAGATTGTAGATTGCATTCACTATCACCGTAGTCAGAATGTGCATCATATTTCTTTTCCTGACTCGATGTGGCAGTCGCTTTGAAGTACATGCCTCCTTCACCCCTTTCTTAATGTTTGGAATGAACTTAATGTCCATTAGCAAAGGCATATCTATAATAAGAATGTGTTTTATTTCAACAACATCAGGATCGGATAATGCGGTTTTGAAATTACATTTTTTTGGATTTTTGCATAGCGGTAGGAAATAGAATATTTACAGAATTAAAAGCATTATTCTTATTTACAACAAAATCATTGTACACATCTTGTTGTACAAATGGATGGCAAAAGATAAGTTTTCATCCATCTTAGGTGGACGCCCTAAAAATGTAGGTGGGGCTCTATCGGATTGCTTCGGATCGATTGTAGGTGCAATCCTCTCTATTGTTGGCTTGCTGTCTCTTCGGATGTTGTTGTCCTTTTGTTCTTTTTGTTTTTTCTGATTTTTTTTTTTAATTTTTACTTCTGCTGCTTCTCCTCTATCTTTTTCTTCCTCAAGTAGCCTGACTACTGGATTGGTTTATGCATAAGAAGATGACTCGCCATTTGATGCATTATTTTTCCCCTTCATGGTAGCAGACGACTGCAACGTCCTACTGCTCTTGAGAGTGACAACAAGAGATAAATACATATCATGCACATCTAACTCTGATAGATTGGATGGGAAGTCACAAACTATCTGCTCTCTCTTCCTGAAGTTGTTGGGGTTGGCATCCACTTGTGTCGGAATAGGAGTTTTGGCAGTGTTGAGGTCATATAGATTTTTGCTCATCTCTGCTAGGCTCTTCATTAGCTGAGACAAGTTGTCCAAGGAGAGGTTCACGAAAGCAACCTCGGATGGTTCAGTGTGCTGGCCACATTGAGACTGGGAATGGTGTGAAGGTTGATGGTTGGAATAGTAGTTGTAGTATTGAAGAGAAGGGTAGTATTGGTTACACTGAAGAGGGTGTTGCTAGTACGAAGCAACCGCGTACTGTTAGTATGACTGGTGTTGATGGTATGATGGTTGTTGGTACTGATTCTGTCTACATTTCATCTAGTACGGAAGAAACTGCTGGTGGTGAGGTTGTTGGTTGTTTTGGACAAATCTCCCTCCTCGATGTTGAGGGAATGGGCGGTTCTCTAAAGGCTGGCCCTGTTAGTGTCTACATGGACGGGCCAATTGTGCATCATTTGACCATACACCATTAAAATCCTGAATGGGAGGCAGAGGTGGAGAACATGGATCCCGACGAATGATCTAATGCTTTGGCTGATACACCACTAACTACTATTGTGATTACCGAGGTGATGCAAGCTCTAGTGCCTGCACGTAGTACACGTGTTGGACCACTGGTTGTGCTGGACTCTACTAAGGAGGCAGAGGAAATGATGGCTCCTACATCTCATTAAGAGTCACAACCGATGCAAAAATCAAATGCCAAGAGATGATGGTGCCCACAAACAGCTCCAACTTCTTGGTGATTTAATCTAGTTTGTCCAAATGTTGTGTCCTATGTTTGATCACAGCAAGTTTTTCAAGGTCTTGTGATCCTTTTTCAATGGTGTCCACCTTGGACAAGTGGCTACAAATTATTCTCAGGTTGGATCTTTCATTTCTGTCTGAATCCTGAGATGTCGCCATGTGAACCAGCTTCTGAAGATTTTGTGGTTGTCACTGGTATGTACGGGACCACAACAGAATGGCCTCTCCTTCGACCATTTCTTCAAAAATATGCCAGATGGCATCCTCATCCTTGGTAAAGTGTGACCTGCCACAAACGGCATCAACGAGCCTCTAACTCTTAAGAGTGAGTCCCCCAAAGAAAATATTGGACCAGATCGGTTTGAGGGATATCATGATGGAGACATTTCTATTGAAAATCTCTGAAACGTGACCGATAAGGAATAAAGTATGGGGAGAAAGGGCAGAGAAATTGTACATAAATAAAACAAAAACCCTAATTTTTAATTCATCAATAATTATTTTTTGGGACATATTTTATTTTCTTATTTTTACACCTCAAATAACAAAACCCTCTATGTGAATATTGTAGATAAAAATATAAAGAAAAATAGAAAATTGATTTCACTGAAGAATAATGCACAGTGCACTCGGGGCATAAAAAAACCAAAATAAAAACTTTGCGGACCTGTACCTTTTACATATTGTATCAAAGTTGACCAAACTCACCTTTATTGTTCATTAAAATAAATAATTTACGTAATGAAGGTCATTTCATGCAATTTAGCGTCAAGATGCAAAAGTTAAGTTTTAATCCCCCCATTGTGCACTATTCCTATATATTATATTCAATATATTTATTCTTTATATTTTTCACTTTATTTTATTTTTATAAATTTTTAAAAATTATTCAAAACACATGTAAATAACTAAAAGGAAATAAAACAATTCAAAGAAAATAAATAAAATATTATAATATATAGATGAGGTATACCTATATGTACCTATAATGTATAATTACATAATTAATTAAGTATACAAATAACGTCAGAATAATACAACAAAAATACCTAAATGTGTATTTAAACAAATTAAAAATAGATAAATACCTTTATATCATAATAAAATACATAATATAAATTAAAAATAAAATACACAAATACATGTATATTTGTCTATATTTATACATGTAGCGTCAAAATATAAATAAATATGGGCATAAAATACTACATTAAATTACAAAAAAATGTTTTAATAAAAAATAAATTAATTTTCTCACTATTTATTATTGGTTTTTAAGGTATTTTTCCTTGGATTTTCGTGACCGGTCCACGTGGACCAACTAGATTCTTTCGAGTGTTGACCTGGGGTCAACTAACCCCTCTCTTTCTCAAGTTGTGGGCTTGTTAGTCTCTGGTTTTCTCCCTTTTTTTCTCCAAACCATCATCAACTATCTTGGCATGCTGAGTGAATCATGGAGATGTGAACTCATTGATCCTCGCCAAGCGTTGAGATATTTTCAATCTTCATCGATTAGTGCAACATCTGAGCTGCAATCTCACTCCTGGTCGAGCCCATATAAGATCCTTCACCTCCATTCATCGTTTGATCCCTTTTTAGTCAATCTTAGCCCCTTTTCTCTTATGAAGGATATGGTAAGATCCTATACTGCATGATCTAAGAACACATCTTGAATCATTTCATCTAAACCACAAATAAGTATTAGGCTTACATCTTGAAGCGTGGTTGCGATCATGCCTCTAAACGAAGAGACCTCATGTCTCAAGTCCGATCCGACGGAGGAGATGCTTGCGAGCGCGTAGATGAGACGAGTGCTTCTCGCAATCCATGTTGATGATCCAAGTGGCGAATATCCTAATCTTGTCACATAAGATCCGATATCTTCTTCATGAGCGAGGCGCACCGAAGGAGATAGAGATCCACGAGCAAACAGTCAGGCAGCATAATAGCTATGCTGTAGTGAGAGCGACTCTCTCTAGGTCTCAATGGTGGACGGCCATAAGAGAGAGGGAGAGAGATGAAGATAGCGTGTAGAGAGAATGAGAGAGAGCATATGTTTTCCAAACTTAAGAAGAGCAAGGGGTGCCCTTCTATTTATAATATTTTGCGATCCATGGATCTCAATCCATGGACATCACAAATACAATGGCTCACATTGATTTGTGTTTCTTTTAATAGCCAAGATTTTTGTTGGTAAAAATAACAACAATTAATTTAATTTAATTTAATATATATTTATAAATTAACATAATTTCATCCTCAAATTAAATCAACTAATCTTGGAGATTAAAGGAAAGGAGAATCTCTCCTTCCATATAGGAGGGGTGGACGGCCACCTTTCCTTGTAGGAATGGTGGCCATCCCTCCTCCTATTAGGAAATGGAGATTCCAATGCAATCTCCAAGATTGCATGATTCCATATATCTCCAATATTTACAACAAAAAATATTGTAAATTATTCTACAAAATAATTCGTAATTATTTTGTGAATATTGCAATATAGCTATTGGAAAAATGTGAATCAAATTCACAACCCAAAATAAAATGTGAATTACATTTACAATCAATTGTCCAATGTGAATCCAATTCTCATCAATAATTAATTAGCAAATGTAAATTACAAATAGCTCTCTCTTATATATTATAAATCACATTGATAATATATATGATCAATATGGATAATGCTATCCACATTATTCATATCCATGATAATTAAATCACATTTAATCATCTTGAATCTCTATTCTCACGTGCCCAAATAATATGAATCACATTAACATTATTCTCATCTTTGATAATTAAATCGCATTTAATTATCTAAGATAACTCTCCTTATAAAATGAATCAAATTCTTATTATTCATGATAACTAAATCACATTTAATTATCCATTTTATCAATTCTCAGATACATATATCAGCAATGAAATTATCCATGAACTCTTTCAAGGATAATGCGCTTTCTCCGCAGATACATGGAGATAAGGACATGGTGATTGTATTGTTCCACGTATAGTGACTTTGATATTGAGATCACATCTCAAATCTAGATCTTGCGGACCTCCCATAGATGCTTGATTAAATCAAGGCCGTAGATCCAATCTTCTCATTGCATCTGAATCACATTCAAATCACTGTCCAACACGTGGATCAAGACTAGATCACTTCTCTACTGAGAGGAGTCAATAAAATCCAGACTCATTTCATCACTCCCTAGGAATGGAAGTGTCATGGTTATACAATCGTTTATGATCACATCACCCTCAGGTATTTCTAATACATGTACATCCTGCATATTGGAAGACCCAGAATAAACTAGAAATATAAGATCAATTTTACATTGTCTACTTCAAGGATTTATCATTATGTTTCTCATTCGATCATTGGGAGTCCGTATCGATCATATACTTTCCAAAAGCATATATCATACCTAGGTGTTGATTATATACTTTCCAAAAGCATATATCAAACCTTACAAATTTAGTCAAGCTTTCAAAGCGACACGACCACATGCGGAATTTTATTCTTCCCAATATCTCAAGAGTGAGCTCATGTCTCCCAGTTTAACAATGAACCTGTATGATCCCTTTGAGAGATTGTATTACTCACATGACCTTATATATATGCACACCAGCGTGCTGGTGTATAGACCTTAATTAGGTCATCAACCTATTGATTTGCTAAATGTACATACTCAGACATATAGTAACACATTTGTCTCCAGTCAGAGGATGCGTGCCTATATCGTGACAGCATATGACATAGGACTTTGGTTATCTCAATCTTGTTAAATAAACTCTTTGACCTAACTTATCTAACACCTTCGAATCTCAATACCTATGCAGAGGACCTGAATCAAGCGGTCAGTTAGATATCAACCTTTAGAGAAAGAATTGCCATCTCCTTCTCAGGTTGGAGATCATCTCTGAATAATCATTTGGCGGTGCTTGATGAGTCCTCAATCTTTTTCTTTAGATATTCATCCAAGCACCAGCCTCTATGATTCAATAATTGAATCAACAATTGTATGATCAATAAGATGGCCATGGTACATAACCCTCATTGTACTAAGGGACCTATTATGCAAATTAGTTATTCTCATTTCAGATCAGGGAATGATATGTGCAATAACATTTATTGCATAATGGCTCATCGTGGTCTCTCATGTCCAACAATCTCCCACTAGCCCAAATAGCCATTAATGGGCTAATCATTTTGCCCCACACTCATGTGACAATTATAGGCTATTTAGAAAAATAGCTAGGTAAGCTGATCAGTCACTTTGTTCCCAAGAGACTATGCCAAGTCCTTTTACAGCACTTGCATATCTCCAGTAACAATGCTCGCATCCAATACGAATGTTGTATCTATAAAACCAATACTCAATATTAAGGCAGTTATAGTTTCCTTGACACTACAACTCAACAACTATTATTATTACTATTATAACCAGTATTTCCATTATTCTTATAAGAATACCCTTATTCCTGGAGATATCTATCTCCTAAGATATCGCAGTTAAGACCTTTTAGATCTCCATCTATAAAGTCTTAAGCTCTTGAAGATAAGACCTACAAATCACTATCTATAAAGTCTTGTCATCTTTTGAAGATATTGTTATTACTGCAATCAAGTATTTTGTCTACATAGTTGGATTAGCAACAATTTACTACTCCCTCTGCATGGCAGACATCTGGCTTTTGTACACATCTAGCATGCGCTCGGCTTCTCGTAACTGATGCACAAGGGCAAGCAGTTTTAGCATTCACATCCTCAACTCTTTGAGGTACCATCCCTTTAGATAGGTCAGTACCATATCTTAAGGGAAAGAAGCCTTTCTTGGAATTTTCCAGAAAATGCAATATGTCCTTGGTGTAATACTAATGTGTCGCTCCCAATATCCTCTTCTCTTTGCTTCTGAACAACTTCAAAACTAAGATCCAAGAGGAATAATTGAGATCATATCTCAAGGTATGGAACAAGCAGATTATAAAACACTTATTATTATTATTATTATTATTATTATTATCCTTATATCATTCTAAATTATTAGGATATCATCTACATTTAGCACGATGAACACAATGGCACTCCTACTAAGATTCACATGGTTCATCAAGATTCTATCTAAAATCATAACATTTATAATTTCATTAAATCTTATGTTCCAAATACAAGAAGCCTATTTAAGTCCATAGATGGAATTCTTTAGCTTGCACACCTTGCTTTCCTCATTCATGAAGCCATGGGGCTACTTCATGTGAATATCTTCGGAGAGGCATTCACAGAGGAATGCAATCTTGACTTCCATCTTGAAGATGTCAAAGTCAAGTTGTATAGCTATAGTTAGCAATATTCTGATGGGTTTAAGCAAGGTCACTAGAAAGAAAGTCTTATCGCAAGCGATGTCTTCTTTATGTGTGTATCGTGATGATACGAACCGTGCTTTGAAGGTCTCCAGCTTCTCATGAGGCTCCCTCTTTTCTTTTAAGATACATTTACACCTTAACAGGTTTTAACAATATAGGTGGATCCTCGAGGGTCCATATACAACAATTCTATATGAAGTCTACTTTAGACTTTATTGCTAACATCCATCTTTTCATGTCATGATCCTCAAGAGCTTCATCACATGAAGTCCGATCATTGTTAGATTTCTCTAACACATGGAAACCATCCTCAAACTAATTTGAATAGGTTTTAGTGTTTCATCTTTAATTGTCCTTTTAGTTTCCGATTTCAGGAGCCTCATTATTGATTAAAAGAGTTTCTTCACTTCATTTCCATCTTGATTCTTAAGAGAGTCATCATCTAAGAATCATATTCTCAGAGATGATATATTTTAAGAATCTCAAGGTCATAAATTAGGTATCCAATACCGTCCTTTATTTTCCTAATGAAGTAGCATTCTCTGGTGCTAGATTCCAGCCTACTAGCATGGAACCTTGTTAAGGATATATATTGTAGTCTCTACTACATATCTACCTTGGAAACTAATAGATAATTATGCTAAGATTCATCATTGATCATATCATGTCACACATGATCCAATTGTATAGCCCTACATCTCTATTAAGTTAAGGTACATTAGGAGTATTGAGATAGGAATGATATTCCTTTCTACATAAGGTGTTCCTTGAATTCATCTAATAGGTACAAGCTATCTAGGTTATCTAAAATTCATTTCATCTTCCTTCAAACGTTGGTTCTAAACCAAAATTGTGAAATCTTTGAACATTTCAAAGCTTTCTAAGGTGAAGGGATGAAATCTCATATCACAAATAATCATCAGTGGATATCACATATCCATAATATTTATTATGATATAGATGATCCACATACGTTAATATGTATGAGGTCTTGAATACCTCGGCATCTAACACCATTCCCAGAGAAGGGTGCTTTGGACCATTTTCTACTTTGTATACAATATTCATAAGTATGTAAGATTTGAAATTTCAGACAATCTAAAGTTTCATCTCTTACTAGTCAATTGATCTCATCAGCAGACTAATGCCCAAGATTTTATGCAAAATCATTGTCAAATGATCTTCATACTCCTATTGATCTTTTAAGGTTTTATTTTTCAGTATTAGAAATGCTAATGAACCATTCACTTATTTGTAATTAAGCAGAGCTCTCTAGATATCAAAATACTATCTGAAATATATCCATCATAACTCTTTATGATAGGTCTATTCCAAAATTCATGTCTATTTCCAACATTTAGAAATAAACTGAGTATTTTCTAATATCTAGGTAGTAGAGACATTCTCTACGACTAAGGGATCTCCCACTGAAAATATGAAGTCTATCTATTCAATAGAGATTATTGCAACAATTGCATCAATACCCAAGTGGATGATTATTAAACCTTAAGATCAAATTTTCTAGTCTTTTAAAATATTTGCAACCATTTGAAAGTGTTATTAGAAGAATGGGATACAATGATTAGACTTTGATCTTATCCAATAAGCAAGTCAATATCAATGATTATATGTAGATTATTACGATGTACTATCTATGTCCTTCTCTAAGGATCCTAGATAGTCTAGATAGTTGATGAATCTCCATTTCATCACCTTTATTCTATCATTTTGGCCTCAAAACCCCCAGCAAATGCATGTAAATAGCATCAAATTGTACATAATAGCATTCATTATTCATTGTATTAATTACACATTAAATAAGGTGTTTAATGCAAAAATTATAGAATAAAGAGAAGAAAAGAAAATGGATCAAAATATTGAAGATATTTAATGACCCAAACCCCGAGACCAAGACCAGCATGGAATTGGTCGACAAGGAATAAAGTAGGGGGAGATAAGGGCCAGTATACAATAAATACCTCATTTATTTATTCATGTATTTATGCATTTTTGACACCTATTTTGTACATAATGATTTATTCATCAAATAAAGAAACTTTGTTCAATAAAGTTGTAGATAATAATGTAAATAAAAATACAAAATTGAGTTTGTGTAAAAATAATGCTCAGTGTACATTTTATACACAGAATAAAAAGCCAAAATCTCAACTTCACAGACCCATATCTTGCAAATAAAAAACTCCAAATCACCCAAACTCACCTTTAATTGTATATAGCTTCCCAAGAACTATTTAATACAAGTGGTTTCATAATTTTTGGAGTTCATCTGTAGAAGTTAGGTTTTTGACCCTCCTTGTATATAGGGCTGATTAAAATAATCATTTTATTCAATATGCATTATTTGTACAAAATTATATTTTTAGAATTTTACAAATAATGTATAGAATACATGTACATATTAAAATTAAAAGAAAACTAAAAAGAATTTGTAAAATAAAAAAAACATATGTAATACATAGGCAAAATACCTATGTTAAGAATGTATATAAATAAAAAGGGACTTTAATTCTTTATTCATTTATATTTTTATAATAAAGTATATATTATATATAACTTAGTAAGAATACAAATCCAAAATAAAAACAAATAAAATTCATTAAATAAATAAAATGTACATAATATATAGGTAAAATTCCTATAAATATACTTACATATGCATACACCTATTTATTTAAAAATGTAAATAAACTCCTAAAAATTAAATAAAAATACCTTTATACTCACAAAAATAAATTATAAATTTATAAAATAAGCCAATAATATAATAAAAGAAAGTAAACAAACTAAAAATAAAATACACAAAAATACATGTAAATACATACATATACACATTATTAAATTAAAACCATTATAAAACACTTCGAAAAATTCAATAAAAGTCACAAATAAATACTACATGAAAAAATACACATTTTTTATGTTTTAAGAAAATTCAAATAAAATCATTTACTATGGTAAATAAATCAATTTAGGCTCAAATTTCCTGTTTTGTCTTTTATCGGCTGAGGTGGACCAATGGGGCGCCGGACTTCGTTGACCCCCTGGTCAACTGTCCCATCCCAGGTCTGGCGCTTCTGAACCGTCAACTCCCCCGATTTCCTCCATTTTTTGCGGCCATCCCATCCATCGTTCAAGCTCGTTTCCTTCACAAGAATTTCTCTCTGATTATCCATGATGCCCGCCAATAACTTGGATCGATCAAATACTCATTATATTAAGTAATAATCGCCGGTCAATAAGGCTCCATGCCAATATCTATAAATAAGTAGCTCCGCCTCCTTCCTCGAATTTGGCCAATTTCATTCCAACCAAAAGCCTTGATCTTGTTCCTGGACCGTTCCTCGTGACAGGGGAAGTGCTCCAGCGCCTCGCATCGGCCGGAGGAAGGAGAATTTTGACGCGGCGGAGCATCGGCGTCCGCCCTGCTCCCTGGTGGCCCCCAGGTATAAGAGTTGTCCTCTTTATGCATTTTAGTTAGTTATTAATGTTAGATTTTAATCCCAGCAGCTAGATTAGTCTTTAGTTAATCCTTTTAGCGTAAAATCAAAAATTCGAAGTTCGTCGAAGCTCCGCTCCGGCGACTTCTTCACTATGAATCCGACCGTGTCTGACCGTTTTGTGCACTCCATTTCATACCCCATCGCTTTCTCCACCGATCGCACCCATTTGACTAACCCAGGACCCCTGGTCTTGGCAAATCGGGGCTCCACCTCCGCCGTTCGTCACAGCCCCTCCGCCTCACTCCATTTTGCTGCCAAGCTTCAAAATCCCGGGACGAGGAGGAAGCCCTCGCTTCCCCGGTTCTTCCTCTGTAGGTCAAATGAAGAATAGAGCCCATCTGGGCTCGAATCAAACCAGGAAGAGGTTCCTGGAGGTCCGCCACTTCACCGACCTCGTCCGAGCGACTCGGACCTCCAGGAGCCATGAGAGAACCATCAGACGACGCGGAAGCCTCCCAGCTACGTCCAGAGCACTTCAGATGCGAGGGAGGTGCCCGGAGGAGCCTGAGCTGCTCGATCGAAGCTCGCCGGGGGCGAGCTTCTTCCCTGTTCTTCCAGACACCTCCACAGCCGTCGGATCAGGAGGCGAGGCCCAGATTGCAAGACAGCCGTCCGATGAAGACACGCGCCAACCGTCAGATCCGCGAGGAGCTTCTAATCCGCACCCTTCATCGACGAACCAGTATCCACCGTCAGATGGGCGACACGTGGATAAGTGGCGCACCCAGCGCCACAGGATGAAACACCTTAGGGGGTAAATTTCAAACACCTCCCCCCGCCTTTTTGTATTTATAGTTTAATACCAAAAATAAAAAGTCACGTTGTAAATAACTTGTAAAATTTGCAGAACACCCCCTGATGTTTATGTATTTACATTTTAGTCCATCTGCGCCTCACGTGCAGACCCCACGTGAGGCGCGTGAAATTTGCATGTAAACCCTGCCGGGTTTTGGTCTTTGTCAAATGGCCCTAAAAATAAGAATAAATGTTTATTTCTGTTGTAATTTTTGCATGTACGCCCCTGAGAGATATTTTAATTGCAAAAATACCCCTGCCAGGCCATTTATTTTTGGTATGCTTTGTCTATTTATTTTGTGCTTCATATTTCTCTGAAAAATTTTGCAAAAATAGACATAAGCTCCTGTTAGTGTACCATTGCACGTTTTATTTTTCGTTTTTAATTTTGTTGCATTTTTGCATTTATTAAAAATAAAAAACATGTCTTTTATTCACTGTCTAACTTATAAAATACCAAAAAAATATTAAAAGACCTCCAAAAATTCCAAAAAAAATTCTCTAGTTTGTATTTTGACCTATTTTAGTGTCAGTCCAAAAATCCCTAAAAATCTCAAAGTAAAACCTTGAAAATTCAAAAATACACAAAAACATCAAAAAAATATATAAAATCAAAGAAAAATCAGAAAAATATGAACTCAGTTCCTATTTATGCTATATTATATTATCATTTTTTCTAGAAAAATAGTGTGGAAAATTTTTGAGGTTGTTTGCTATTTTTAATTCCTAATTTTCTTACAGCCAGCCCCTATTTCCCTGTTTTCTCTTACTCTGCTATTTAAAAATACTAAAAATGTTTTGAAAAATGCCCAAAAATTACAAAAACAGTGAAAAAACATGAAAATCCCAAAAAGACTTGATTCCTAAATTTTTGACTATTTTTGTATATTTTTATAAACATTATAGTACCCCTTTATATATATATGTACTCCCTAAAAAAAAGAAGGAAATATATATATATATATCTAACTATTTATATATGTGTATGTGCATATTTATTCATGTATAAGATTCTAAAAAAAATCATTATATATATATATATATAGATTGTATGTATATATAGGTATTTATATATTTATATGCTATAAATTATATATATATATATCACCTAATTATATTATAAAAAAATAAATAAAAAAAATATAAAAAAAATAATAATAAAAAAATAAATATAAAAAAAATATATAAAATTCAAAAACCCACAAAAATAGGCTTCACACATGGATGACTCTGTGATAGATGCACATTGTAGGCTTATGCATTTTTGTATTGCTCTCTGTGGTTCGATCTCTACATGCCTGTTCCCTATACATTTTATGGTAGAGTAATAAATATTAATTCACATTTTTGGACTTAATTTCTTCATTCTTTTATAGTGGGTTAATTGCTGATCAACCCATGTTTGGTGAGCGGTCGCCTCAGCGACACTTGATACATATATTATTGTGACTCTTGCTAAATGTGCGATTATCAGATGGCGTCGTTGCCGGGGAGCAATGAGCATAGCCTACTTTCTTTTTGACATTCTTGTGTAAAATTTGATTCATTATTGATATTATTTTGTGAGCAGCTATTCTTTTTATTGACATTAATCACCATGCTTCATTGATTCATTTTTTTGTGATTATTTTATATTCTCTATTTTGATTGATTGAGCTATTCTAATGCAATCTTTTTGTAACTTTGATGTGAGGGCCCGCCACGAGAGGAAGGCTTCCTAGGAGGCCATGGCAGCCGAGCTTGGAGGAGGATGGTCTTCTCTTCTCATGACCATCTGGAGAGAGTATCAAGGAAGCAAATAGAGGTGGATTAGATAGGTGTAGATATTTAGGATTAATTTGTAATTTATGGTGAGAGAGAGAAAATTTTGGCATGTAATTAAACATGACTCTACTCTTCAAAATGAGGTTCAGTGCCCGGGTGATTGTTCACCTGGGGGCCTCATCGCAGCTTTTCGAGTTTTCATCGCCTTCTTTTCTTTGTTTTCTGAAGTTTTGAGCTTTCCGCCTTTCTTTTACTTTGTTTTGTGTGCTTGGAGCCCCTAGATATAGGTTGCTTGACTCAGTAGCTAGGTCCACACATTAATAAGAATGCATGTTCCTATAGTCTACTTCGTATGGATCTAGTCAAATATAAACAAGCCGCTCATTTGTCTCTTAGCCCTTGTGTCGCAGCGAGCCCTGTAAAGCGCTTTCTCCTACCCTCAAGTGCGTTGAGCAGAGGAGGGGTGAGCCAAGACCGGACCCTTTGGGCTAGAGATGAATGAACGACTTATGGTTCTTCACGTTAATAGCGGCTAATGTTTAGGGCGATTTTGTGCCTTGCATACCGACATATAGATAGGTTTAAAAATTATGTTTTGCATACCGCATGGAGAGAGCTGGGATGCACTGTAAGTCTTCTAACTCAGCATGCATCATTCGGTTCAATGGTGAGATTTCCATCATGGAACCACTTGCACGGCTTTTCCGCTATCTCCCTCTGATTTTGAGCACCTAGCACTTAAATGAAAATCTACAAAAAAACGTTAGGCGCTGGTATGAAACAGACTCAAAAAAAGTGAAAACCCAAAAATTAAAACAAGGGGACTGCTAAATAAACTTTGACCTTAATTAAAATCTGTAATGGACTATAATTGTACCGGTTCATAAAGCCCTCATTGTTTTCAGGTACCTTGGAGGGGGACCAAAACCCTACTCCCTTGAGCGAGTGCGACCCCCTTAGGATTAAAGCCAAAAACCCAGTCTGCAACTGCCTTGTGTATCGCCTGGATTTACGAAGTAATGGCGCTTCTATCGTACGTAAGCGAGTAGGGCTTGGTCGCCAATGATGACTCCCTATTGTGTGGAGCATCGACCCTGTTCGAAGTATTGAGCATAGGCCACGCCTTCACGAGGGTGTCTGTCTCATTGTCCTGCGTCCGAGTAGGTTCTTGCAAGCTCACGGGTGATTCCATTGCGAGCGAGAACCGAAGTATTGGTTTCGCCTATCGGCTTCCTCTCTCTTTTCTTTGGATGAGTAGGGATCCAGGAAGAGTTACAAGGACTCCAAAAAGTACAGACTACAGGTTACACAGGAGGAGGACAAGTACGGGATACTCTTCTGGCAGTACTCTCTCTCCTATAGGGTAGCGTACTAAGGACTTGTTATAAGATATGCCTGAAAATCACAACTCCAAAAATGAAAAGATAATAAATAGCCGAGCTTTTACGGCTTCACATGGCGTGAGTTGGTGAACCCGATTTTGTATCGTGTTTGTATGGATCTAGATTAAGGTTCAAAGATCAAGTCCCGCGCCTTTGCACACATTTTGTTGTTTCTCCCTTTGACCACCCCGCTCAACCGAGCCTCTCTACTGTTTTACACTCCTTTTATTCCTCGTTGACCATCGTACATTTCATCCAACATCCGATCTTCTCTTGTACTCCACGAAGTTGATCCATGGATGGTTTCCGTCGGGACCATGCCGACACCCACATCGATTCCATAGACTCAACTCCACCAATAAGTTGGAGGCGATTCCCGATAACCCGATCCAGACTTTGCGGATTGATCTCCAGACTCCTCGTTTTCTACCTTTCTCTTGGCCACCCAATAAACTGGGATCACTTTTGTCCCACTTTCGCCGTTGTGAATGGAAGTTGATTGCAGTCTACATCCTTTCCATCCACAACATGCTGGGGTTGACCTGAATTCCAGCTTCATCACGGCAGCTGAACATTAATTGCAAGTGATCTGATTCGGACCATCTCATTATGCAGATAGAAGACCGTGCGAGCCCTGGAGACTACTCCAGAGTTCATCTCATCCGACTCAGACCCTGACATGGCTCCAGGAGGAAAGGGCAAGGGTCAGCAGCCACCACAACCAGAGGGACAGTTGCCAGATCAGAACCAAGTCAATGCACAACTACTAGCATCTATCCAGGCCATACAGCAGCAGCTGACCGAGCAGGCCCTGACACAGACTGCATTCCAGGACATGTTGAATGATATGATGAACCATGACTATGGAGGAGGAGGCAGAGGCAGAGGAGGCAGGGGAGGAGGAGGTGGAGGTGGAGGTGGTGGTCCCCCTGATGATGACCTTGAATTACCACCACCAAAGCCTACCCTTAAAGAAACATACAATCCGGGAGACTGCCAAATGACCGAGTGGATTCTCATTCCACCGGTACACGCTCACTTTGAGTTGAAGCCCCAGTTTATTGCCCTTCTCCCAGCATTTCATGGAAACACCAGCGAGGAGCCGTACATTCACCTGCAGTAATTCTCCCGCATCTGTCGTACTACTCACTATCCCAATGTCCCTCTGGACATTGTTAAGATGATGGCATTCCCATTCAGCTTACAGAACAAGGCCCTTTATTGGGTCAACCATCTGGGGAAGGTCGTGACGACCTGGGAGGAGTTGAAGTCCGCCTTCCTGCACAAGTATTACCCTCTCTGTCGACTCACCAGATGCGAGCTCGTATCAGTAATTTCTCCCAAGGACCCCATGAGTCGATACATGAAGCGTGGGAGAGATTCACTAACCTGCAGGAGAAGTGTCCCCATCATGATATCCCGAAGACCAGCTTGGTCCAGCATTTCTTTGGGGGACTGAACATAGAAAGCCAAAGGCTCGTGGACGCAGCATGTGGGGGCTCACATTTTAACAAGGATGAAGATGTAGTTTGACAGATCTTTGAAGAAATGGCCGAAGGAGAGGCTGCCCTCTCTTCATCCAAGGCGTATAAGAAGCAGCCCCAGATCCTCCAGAAGCAAGTGTACATGGTTGCATCCAAGGAAGCAGAGAGAGATGAGAGCTCCAACCTCAGCATCATCGGGGGCCATCTCTCTAAGGTAGATATCATTGAGAAGCGATCACAGGACCTCGAGAAACTCGCTGTGATCGAGAAGAGGACCCAGAACTTGGACAAGCTAGATCAGATCAACAAGTACCTTGAACTGTTGGTCGGCACTATCAACTCTGTCCAGTCGGCTACACCATCGGACGCTCCCGCTGAGAAGAAGGACGAGCAGCAACCGCAGCATCAGCCTCAGCCGAGCCAGCAGCCACCGGCAGTCCAGCACGTGTACTACGTGCAGGCGCCTGACCAGGGCCCGCCACAACAGTAGATGGTCGTGTACCAACCAGAGTTTCTTTCTGTACCTGATCTAGTCTTCCCTCCACCACCCCTAATTCAAGAAGTGAATGGGGTATGGACTAATGATGCACAGCTGACCCGTCCTCAGGGACAACCCCAGGGTCAGCCATTCGCCAATCGGCAGTACCACCAACCTCAGGGTGGTCGTTTTGGGCAAGTATCTCAACCTCACCAATAACACCAGCAGCCTCCCCAGTTTGTACCTCAATGGAGGCAGAATTTTCCTTACCAGCAGCAGCCGCAGTACCGCCACCCACAGCCGTATCACCAGTACGCGGCTGCCCCCTCTCAACAATACCAGCAGTATCCTCCTCCGTCGTACCAACAACTTCAACTTCCTGCTCCACCGCAGCAGCACCACCAGCAACATCCTCCCCACCCATCTACCCAACAGCAGCGTGGTCTGCACGCTGAATCATAAGAAGTACCCCCTGCAAATCCCACCATGGATTGTCTGGCCCAGCTTGTCAAAGGGCTAGCGGATATGACCAAACGGCTTGATGACCTGACCGCCACCAGAACTACCATTCCGGCGCAGGTCGAAGCCAACCCCAATAATTTCAAAAAGAAAGAGCAGGTAGAATGTGATGTCCTGTCTGTGTCTGATAATGATATTACTGCTTATTCTAATGCTGTTACTCTCAGGAGCGGTAGGGCCTTGCCTCCGCCTGCTAGCAAAAGTGGGGTGAATAAAGAAACAGGTGGATCGTCATCTTCCGCATCAGTCGTGCCAGCTCCAAGGGCGGGTGAGGAGGAAGAAGAAGGAGAAGCCAGTCCAGCCGTCGTGCCATGTCATCAGCAACCTCAGCAGAAAATACAAAACAATCAGCAAAAACAAAAACAACAAAAAGAAGCTTATAGCGGAAGCGAAGCCGCGCCAGCATTGGAAGAGCCGCCAGCAGCAGCCGATCCCTCACCAGCCGATGGAGCAGATGCTACCCTTTTTGATCGCCCAACAGCACCAGCATGCCAAGATCCTGCTTGTACTCCTTTTTGCAGTTCTGATGTACAACATTCTGTGGGCGATGATTTTGTTGTAAATAAGAACTCTCATTTTCCTGCCAGTGGTGTAAATATTCCTTTTCCTTATGCAATACAAAAATCCAAAAAATTTGCAAAACGAAAAAAGGCATTGTCTGATCCAGGTGTTGTGGAGATCTTAGATAAATTGACTGTTGAGATTCCCCTGTTGAAGGCCATGGAATACATGCCAGCTGTGATGAAAGGACTGAAAGAGGCATGTACTAACATGCATCACCTAGCGCAAGAAAACAGACACCAGCAGGTCGAGAGGCATGTCCTCACCTTGGCCACGGTAGCAGCTATCAGCAATCTCCCCCAGAAGAAGAAAGACACCGGAGCACCTCTAATCAGTTGTGAGATTTTTGACCAGGTCTTTGAGCGTACTCTCCTTGATAGTGGATCTTCCATCAACCTTCTTCCCTCGTCCATCATGCAAGAATTTGGGCTGGGACCGCTCAAGCAGACATGCATGATCCTTCAGTTCGCTGACCGATCCGTCAAGCGGCCCCGAGGTCTTTTGGAAGATGTTGTTGTTAAAGTGCAGGAAATGAAATTCCCAGCTGACTTTGTAGTCCTTGATATGGACTCGCCTGCACCTCTACTCCAGACCCCTATCATCCTTGGCAGACCATTCCTCCGCACTTCAGGTGCCGTGGTCGATTACGGGTCTGGGAAGATTACTTTTAGCTCGAACACCCAGCAGATCACGATAAACATGAACAGAGAGCAGAATGCCACAACTGATGAGAGCCAGGCGGCATCAGATCAGACTATGATTTCGTTACGGAGATCAGAGACTCAGAGTTATCATTGGACGATCCAAGGACCCGAGAAATCCTCACTCTTGAGGAGGACTTGGAAAGTGCAGTCAGCATATGCCCCGATGATTCTTGGGAGACAGATTCTCAGATGCAGGCGCAGCTTCTTGAGCATTCACTCCAGACCGCACATGATCAGCATAGCGCATAGCCGTTCAGTGCATTACCGGGATCTCAACAGGATGATGAGGATGGTAAGTATCGCAAGGAAGTGCATCCCACCACCAGCATGGTATCTGAAGTGACAGATAAAGTGGACAGATCAAAACCAGAACTCAAGCCACTTCCTGCAAGCCTGGGGTATGCTTTCCTTGCGGGTGAAGAACAAATGTATCCGGTCATCATCAGCGGCAGGCTGAATCCGGATCAGGAATCTCGACTTCTCGAGGTTCTAGAAAAGAACCGCAAGGCACTTCGTTGGAACGTATCGGACCTCCAAGGGATAAATCCAGCCTTGTGTTCACACCACATCTATTTGGAAGAAGATGCCAAGACGTCCCGTGAATTTCAGAGAAGGCTGAATCCTAACCTTCGGGACGTTGTCATGAAAGAAATCACGAAACGGTGTGATGCAAGCTTCATCTATCCCATCTCCGATTCGAAATGGGTAAGCCCACTGTATGTAGTTCCCAAGAAATCAGGGCGACCGTGGTTACAAATGACAAAGGAGAGGAAATTTCAACTCGGGTACCAACATCCTGGCGGGTGTGTGTCGACTACCGCCGTCTCAATGCAGCAACCAAGAAGGACCACTTTCCCTTGCCATTCATTGATCAGGTTTTGGAAAGATTAGCAGGCAAGGAGTTCTTCTGCTTTCTAGATGGGTACTCCGGGTACAACCAAGTGGCGATCGCTCCTGAAGATCAAGAGAAGACTACCTTCACTTGCCCGTTCGGCACCTACGCCTTCAAGAGAATGCCCTTTGGTTTATGCAATACACCTGCAACATTCCAAAGATGCATGTTAGCCGTCTTCGCCGAGATGGTAGGCTGTTTTCTCAAGGTGTTCATGGATGATTTCTCTGTCTATGGTGATAGTTTTGATTCTTGTCTTGAGCACCTAGAGAGAGTGCTTCAGAAGTGCTGGGAAATTAATTTAGTGCTTTCATGGGAAAAGAGCCACTTCATGGTCACTGAAGGTATTGTGTTGAGCCACGTCGTTTCCAAACGTGGCATGGAAGTCAATCCGGCGAAGGTGGATGTCATTTCAAATCTTCAGCCACCTCAGTCAGTGAAGAATGTGAGGTCATACCTGGGGCATGTGGGGTTTTACAGACGATTTATCAAGGATTTCAGTCGCATTGCCCAACCTCTGACAGAACTTTTATGCAAGGAGACTGAGTTCATTGTCGATCAGCCGATTCTCCTTGCTTTCAATCAGTTGAAGGAGCTTATTACCCAGGCTCCAATCTTACAGCCGCCCGACTGGACTCTTCCCTTTGAGATAATGACCGATGCGTCAGACTTTGCAGTCGGAGTCGTTCTTGGGCAGAGAAAAGACAAAGCGCCCTATGCCATTCACTATGCCAGCAGAACATTAGACGAAGCACAGAGAAATTATACAGTGATAGAAAAAGAATTGCTGGCTGTGGTTTTCGCCTTAGAGAAGTTCAGATCCTATTTGTTGGGATCAAAAGTCACAATTTTTACAGACCACTCTGCTATCCGTTACCTACAGCAGAAGAAGGATGCCAAGCCAAGACTGATTCGTTGGAAATAAAGGACAAGCCTGGAGTTCAGAATGTGGTAGCAGATCATCTCTCCAGAATAAAGCAGCATGAACCCCCTCTGAGCAATGCACCTATCACAGAAACCTTCCCTGACGAAGCCATCTTAGCAGTGGATTCTCTTCCTTGGTATGCTGATATAGTCAATTACCTCGCCTCTGGGGTAATACCTTCGGATTGGACGAAGAACCAAAAGAACAAATTCATGTCGACCATCCGCTTCTACCAATGGGAAGACCCTCTTTTATTCAGAGAAGGAGCAGATTGTATTTGGCGCAGGTGCATCCCTCAGACGGAGCAGTCTAGTGTCCTCGAGCATTGTCACTTGCTCGAATCTGGTGGACACCACTCAGGAGATCGGACGGCAGCCAAAGTACTTCAGTGTGGCTTCTGGTGGCCCACTTTATTCAAGGATGCAGCTGACTTTGTTAAGCGATGTACTGACTGTCAGAGAATGAAAGGTACACTTACTGCCAAAGATTCAATGCCCATGAAAATCATTCAGATAGCAGACGTTTTCGATGCATGGGGCATTGACTTCATGGGACCTTTCCCTGACAGTCAAGGTTTTGAGCACATCCTTCTTGCCGTCGACTACGTGAGTCGTTGGGTTGAAGCTATCCCCGCTCGAGCCGCCGACAGCCGAACAGTATGCCAATTTCTGAAGAAGAACATCATTTCGCGGTTCGGGATACCGAAAATCCTCATCTCAGACGGGGGTAGCCACTTCATTAACAAAGAGATCAAGAAGTTAACGAAGGAGTACGGCATCGATCATCGTGTCGCGTCTCCTTATCATCCACAGACCAATGTCATGGCGGAATTATCGAACAGAGAAATCAAGACTATCCTGCAAAAACTTGTTAGGCCAAACAGAAAGGACTGGTCTCAACTCTTGGACTCGGTCCTATGGGCTTACCGAACAACCTACAAGTCTCCCTTGGGCCTGTCGCCCTATCGTCTTGTATAAGGAAGGCCGTGCCATCTGCCCGTGGAATTAATTCACAAGTCTTTATGGGCAATCAACAGTTGTAATTTGGACTCACGCAAAAGTGGTCAGAAGAGGAAAGACGATCTGAACAGGCTCTTGGAATTCCGAGACTATGCATACGATAACACCTTGATGTACAAGGAGAAGGTGAAATGCTGGCATGACCGGCACATCAGACGAAAGACCTTTGACGTTGGACAGAAAGTGTGGTTATTTGATGCAAAGTTGCAGATATTTCCAGGTAAATTAAAGAGTAAGTGGACAGGGCCATTTCGAGTTTGTGAAGTGCGTGACAATGGAAGCATTGCCATATCAGAATTGTCCCCTGACGCACAGCCCTTCGTCATCAACGGCCACTCCTGAAGCCTTACTTAGAACCAGATGCATTCTTGGCCGTTGTTGACTCAATCCAGCTCGTACAACATGATGACACTTCCACAACCACTGCAGCCTTAGAAGATTCAGACGATGTACTCCAAGAACTGTTTATCTGATTTTCTTCTTTGCTTTTTCTTCTTTTCTTCTTTTCCTTTTCTATTTTCTCTTTGTATCTAAAAGGTGCCGCCCTTGTAGACAGTTTTCTATACTTAGGACGCACTTGGTCCTAAGTATAGGGGGGATGTGCACCCCGAGATTTTCATTTCATTCCGATCCTCTCCATTGTCTCCTCTTCTTGTCTATACTTAGGAGTATCTTACCCTAAGTATAGGGGGAGACAATCTGAGTACGATCTGTGTATTCCCACCCTTGACCCTCCCTGCTTTTTGTACAGTGTGCTATACTTAGGATTACTTGATCCTAAGTATAGGGGGGTCGGTCAACTTCTCATTCATTCATTTCATTTTTCTTTATTCTTTAGACTTGTATATACTCAGTACGAGTTATGTCTCTGCTTTTCTCTTCGATCTATGAGGACATAGCTCAAGATAAGTATAGGGGGGTCGTATATACCATGTATATACTATAAGCCATAACTCATACTGAAAAATAAAACAACAATTCAATCTAAAAAGCAATAAGTAACTCTATAATAATAAAAGATGATTGTGAGCTCCTCAGGCTCTTTGTACTTATACTGATTATTAAGTCAGAAAATAGGTTTTGTGAAAGAAAGCTTCTTTGAAAAACCTTGTGAAATTGTTTGAAAATAGTGTGTACAAGTATTCAACTTTTGAAAAATCAGTTTTGTGTGTAAAACTTATTTCCTTTGCTTGAAATCAAAATGTGTGAAAATCAGTGTGCAAATGATTGTAAAAATTTGATTGTCAAAATTGTTTTGAAAAACCTATCTATGATGTGTAAAACCTTTGTAAAATCATTTTCAAATACATGTACATGTTTGCAAAATTATTTTGGACTAAAGCTTTCAAAACTCTTGTGAAAAATGGTTCTTGAATAAGTCTGAGGAGTCTGCACAAAAATCTCTCATTTGTAAATAAGGAATAAGCCCAAATCAAGCTTATAAGAACCAAAACCATATTGTACATCGAATACAGTTTCTCTTCTTTTGTACATACTGATTAATAAATCAGATACCTATACAGCATGATTGGAAAACTAGTGTGACCTATTTTGAAAAATTCGCTGTGAAATATTTCAACTTGTGTGAAACTGTTTGAATTGCAAAATTTTTCTTTGTGTGAAAGAAATGATTGGAAAAACCTATGTGCAAATGTTTTAAAAAATGTTTGTCAAAAAAAAAATTATTGTGAAAAATGTATATATAGTGTGAAAAATCTTTGCAAAAATAGTTTTCAAATGTGTGTAAATGATTGCAAAAATTATCGTGAACTAGAGTTTGCCAAATTATTTTCAAAAACTAAATCTTAGAAAGAAGAACACCATTATAAATACTTGTAAATCATAAATAAGACACATACGATTCTTTCTGTACAATTCTAAATAAACTACTCCACTCAAACCTGTAAAGTTCTTATAAATTCATACATTTTGTCAATAAAGTGGCGAGCTGTGTAAATAATTATATGTACCCTTTCATTTTATTTGCAAAAACTCTTTGTGTAAAATATTCTTTGATTCTTTTAAATTCTTTGTGAAAAAAATTGCATCATTCATTGTGCATAGCATAGGCATACCATTCATATTATTTTTGAGTGAGCTTGATGATTGAATCAGTCCAATAAAGTCTCAAATTGGAGCTTGGTTAGACCTTACCACACCTAACTGCACTGGAACCTTACGGGAACTAGGTTTAAGGTACTTCAGGTCTATGCAGACTTAATTCTTTGAGAAATCAGGGCTGGGTTCAAGTCACCTCAACTGACTTACTAGAACTTTTCGAGACACACGCATGACTCTTGCCGACCGTGACCTAACTTGGACACTTGCACCTTTCACTTGGCTCAACTCAGTTGGAGTGGTGAGGGGGTTGGATTTGCCAGTCTGAGACGCACACGGGTGGAAACTTTCGTCCTCGTCTAGGGAGGGAAGTGCACCCCAACCTGGTCCAATAGCCATGAGGCCTAAAGACAGGAGATTGTGGGTTGCGATAAATCTTCAAAAGAGGGATAGTCTACTGGCTCAAGAGGAAAAACTCCTTATGTAAATGCTGCTGTGAATAGTATGTTGAAAAAAAATGGTCAGGCCTGTACAAAAATAGAATGCCTGCAAAGTATGTACAAAGTCAATAAGCAAGCTTGAGTTCCAAAGTCAAATATGTGAGCATGCAACTGGATGACTTGACTACACCGGTCTTGCATCCCAGGACAGGTAGCTACACTGGCTACCGTCCATTCTTCTCTTCACCCCCTCTTCTTGAGCTGGTTGCCACTTGAACTTAGAAGGGAATACCCTACTCCTCGAGGAAAGAGATGTTGGATTGGGAAATCATTGGGTTGTCATTCTGGAGAAGTCAGTTCCTTTATCATTTCAGTTGGGGAGAGCCACTATCACTTACACTGTACAAGTCAGCTTCATAGTTATAAGGGTTTGCGTATGATGTAGACTAGTTCTGACCAGGCTATTGAGGTGGGTTGAACCGAGTTCTGTGATTATCAAAGGCTGTTGTATTTTAGAGCTGGTTCCCGACTAGGTTCCACACACATCTACACCCAAGGTCTGACAGGAGCTCCAAATTCAGATTTTATAAAGACATGCATTGCACTGAAAGCACCCCTATTCACTCGATCCTTCTTTAATTCTCCTTTTTCTTTTCTTTATTCTTTTTGTACTTATTGCATAAGTGTTTGCTAGGGACTAGCAAAGGCAAGTATAGGGGGGTGATGAATCTCCATTTCATCACCTTTATTCTATCATTTTGGCCTCAAAAACCCTAGCAAATGCATGTAAATAGCATCAAATTGTACATAATAGCATTCATCATTCATTGTATTAATTACACATTAAATAAGGTGTTTAATGCCAAAATTATAGAATAAAGAGAAGAAAAAGGAATAAAATATTGAAGATATTTTATGACCCAAACCCCGAGACCAAGACCAGCATGGAATTGGTCGACAAGGAATAAAGTAGGGGGAGATAAGGGCCAGTATACAATAAATACCTCATTTATTTATTCATGTATTTATGCATTTTTTACACCTATTTTGTACATAATGATTTATTCATCAAATAAAGAAACTTTGTTCATGAAAGTTGTAGATAATAATGTAAATAAAAATACAAAATTGAGTTTGTGTAAAAATAATGCTAAGTGTACATTTTATACACAGAATAAAAAGCCAAAATCTCAACTTCACAGACCCATATCTTGCAAATAAAAAACTCCAAATCACCCAAACTCACCTTTAATTGTATATAGCTTCCCAAGAACTATTTAATAAAAGTGGTTTCATAATTTTTGGAGTTCATCTGTAGAAGTTAGGTTTTTGACCCTCCTTGTATACAGGGCTGATTAAAATAATCATTTTATTCAATATGCATTATTTGTACAAAATTATATTTTTAGAATTTTACAAATAATGTATAGAATACATGTACATATTAAAATTAAAAGAAAACTAAAAAGAATTTGTAAAATAAAATAAACCTATGTAATACATAGGCAAAATACCTATGTTAAGAATGTATATAAATAAAAAGGGATTTTAATTCTTTATTCATCTATATTTTTATAATAAAGTATATATTATATGTAACTTAGTAAGAATACAAATCCAAAATAAAAATAAATAAAATTCATTAAATAAATAAAATGTACATAATATATAGGTAAAATACCTATAAATATACTTACATATGCATACACCTATTTATTTAAAAATGTAAATAAACTCCTAAAAATTAAATAAAAATACCTTTATACTCACAAAAATAAATTATAAATTTATAAAATAAGCCAATAAAATAATAAAAGAAACTAAACAAACAAAAAATAAAATACACAAAAATACATATAAATACATACAGATACACATTATTAAATTAAAACCATAATAAAACACTTCGAAAAATTCAATAAAAATCACAAATAAATACTACATGAAAAAATACACAATTTTATGTTTTAAGAAAATACAAATAAAATCATTTACTATGGTAAATAAATCAATTTAGGCTCAAATTTTCTGTTTTGTCTTTTAGCGGCTGGCGTGGATCAATGGGGCGCCGGCCTTCGTTGACCCCCTGGTCAACTGTCCCATCCCAGGTCTGGCGCCTCTGAACTGTCAACTCCCCCGATTTCCTCCATTTTTTGCGGCCATCCCGTCCATCGTTCAAGCTCGCTTCCTTCACAAGAATTGCTCTCTGATTATCCATGATGCCCGCCAATAACTTGGATCGATCAGATACTCATTGGATTAAGTAATAATCACCGGTCAATAAGGCTCCATGACAATGTCTATAAATAAGTAGCTCCGCCTCCTTCCTCGAATTTGGCCAATTTCATTCCAACCAAAAGCCTTGATCTTGTTTCTGGACCGTTCCTCGTGACAGGGGGAGTACTCCAGTGTCTCGCATCGGCCGGAGGAAGGAGAATTTTGACGCGGCGGAGCTCTGGCATCCGCCCTGCTCCCTTGTGGCCCCCAGGTATAAGAGATGTCCTCTTTATGCATTTTAGTAAGTTTTTAATGTTAGTTTTTAATCCCAGCAGCTAGATTAGTCTTTAGTTAATCCTTTTAGCGTAAAATCAAAAATTCGAAGTTCGCCGGAGCTCCGCTCCGGTGATTTCTTCACTGTGAATCCGACTGTGTCCGACCGCCTTGTGCACCCCATTTCATACCCCATCGCTTTCTCCACCGATTGCACCCATTTGACCAACCCAGGACCCCTGGTCTTGGCGAATCGGGGCTCCACCTCCGCCATTCGACGGAGCCCCTCCACCTCACTCCATTTTGCTGCCAAGCTTCAAAATCCCGGGACGAGGAGGAAGCCACGCTTCCCCGATTCTTCCTCTGCAGGTCAAATGAAGAATAGAGCCCATCTGGGCTCGAATCGAACCAGGAAAAGGTTCCTGGAGGTCTGCCACTTCACCGACCTCGTCCGAGCGACTCGGACCTCCAGGAGCCATGAGAGAACCATCAGACGACGCGGAAGCCTCCCAGCTACGTCCAGAGCACTTCAGATGTGAGGGAGGTGCCCGGAGGAGCCTGAGATGCTCGATCTAAGCTCGCCAGGGGCGAGCTTCTTCCCTATTCTTCCAGACACCTCCATAGCCGTCGGATCAGGAGGCGAGGCCTAGATTGCAAGACAACCGTCCGATGAAGACATGCGCCAACCGTCAGATCCGCGAGGAGCTTCTAATCCGCACCCTTCATCGACGAACCGGTATCCGCCGTCAGATGGGCGACACGTGGATAAGTGGCGCACCCAGCGCCACATGATGAAACGCGTTAGGGGGTAAATTTCAAACACCTCCCCTCGCCTTTTTGTATTTATAGTTTAATACCAAAAATAAAAAGTCACGTTGTAAATAACTTGTAAAATTTGCAGAACACCCCCTGATGTTTATGTATTTACATTTTAGTCCCTTTGCGCCTCACGTGTAGACACCACGTGAGGCGCGTGAAATTTGCATGTAAACCCTGCCGGGTTTTGGTATTTGTCAAATGGCCCTGAAAATAAGAATAAATGTTATTTCTGTTGTAATTTTTGCATGTACGCCCCTGAGAGATATTTTAATTGCAAAAATACCCCTTCCAGGCCATTTATTTTTGGTATGCTTTGTCTATTTATTTTGTGCTTCTTATTTCTTTGAAAAATTTTGCAAAAATAGACATAAGCTCCTGTTACTGTACCATTGCACGTTTTATTTTTCATTTTTAATTTTGTTGCATTTTGCATTTATTAAAAATCAAAAACATGTCTTTTATTCACTGTCTAACTTATAAAATACCAAAAAAATATTAAAAGACCTCCAAAAATTCCAAAAAAAAATTCTCTAGTGTGTATTTTGACCTATTTTAGTGTCAGTCCAAAAATCCCTAAAAATCTCAAAAGAAAAACCTTAAAAATTCAAAAATACACAAATACTTCAAAAAAATATATAAAATCAAAGAAAAATTAGAAAAATATGAACTCAGTTCCTGTTTATGCTATATTATACTATCTTTATTAGAAAAATAGTGTGGAAAATTTTTGAGGTTGTTTGCCATTTTTAATTCCTAATTTTCTTACAGCCAACCCCTATTTCCCTGTTTTCTCTTACTCTGCTATTTAAAAATACTAACAATGTTTTGAAAAATGCCCAAAAATTACAACAACAGTGAAAAAACATGAAAATCCCCAAAAGACTTGATTCCTGAATTTTTGACTATTTTTGTATATTTTTATAAATATTATAGTACCCCTTTATATATATATATATGTACTCCCTAAAAAAAGAAGGAAAAAAACAATATATATATCTAACTATTTATATATGTGTATGTGCATATTTATTCATGTATAAGATTCCAAAAAATATATATAGATTGTATGTATATATATAGGTATTTATATATTTATATGCTATAAATTATATATATATATATATCACCTAATTATATTATAAAAAAATAAATAAAAAAATATAAAAAATAATCATATAAAAAAATAAATATAAAAAAATATATAAAATTCAAAAATCCACAAAAATAGGCTTCACACATGGATGACTCCGTGATAGATGCACATTGTAGGCTTATGCATTTTTGTATTGCTCTTTGTGGTTCGACCTCTACATGCTTGTTCCCTATACATTTTATGGTAGAGTAATAAATATTAATTCACATTTTTGGACTTAATTTCTTCATTCTTTTATTGTGGGTTAATTGCTGATCGACCCATGTTTGGTGAGCGGTCTCCTTAGCGACACTTGATACATATATTATTGTGACCCTCGCTAAATGTGCGGTTATCAATAGTCACACTATCTGTACATCGGCTTATTGCAGTATTGGCATTTATCCAACTATTTGGAAGTCATATGGAAGTCACATAAGTACAGTCAACTCTTTGACTTTCCTTCTTACTTGAGTCCGATCCATGCTTCCACTACGCTCTCTACATCTATAAACAACCATTGCTTTAGACAAAGGATCTCTTTTGTTGAATTCTAAAGATTTCAATATAAGAGTATTTCGACATTTATATATGTCTCATTCAATTCATATAATATGAATATTATGAAGCTTCATGAATGACTTGAGTATATGCATTAGAATAGTGCCACTTATCATATCTACATACATCTTAACTCTTAAAGAATTAGCTTCAGGTAGGTACTCAAACATTTTGAATACATCATTTCTTATAGAGCTACCATTCTGCATGATATAGGAACCATGTCATTCGTGATTAAATGCCAAGAGAACATATGGATGCCAAAACAACTTCTTAGATTTTTATAAGGATTATTTGACAATTGCAATCATCATCGATATGTCACTTCCAAAGTACATTCGATAAAAGATCAAGACTATAGAGACATACAAACCCTAAGATTGTAGACCTATGGTCTATTTAATTGTCATTCCTTATTATTATGAGGAAACTTGCATGTTGCAACCACATACATTATGTGTCCAACTGCAAGTACAATATCTTGATCACGGATCCAATCCATGATATTTTACTAGTTATTATTGAGTATAGTACTGAGTGGGTTTAATGAGGATTATTTGAAATAAGAAATTTGCATAAATATATATACACATTTTACTTTGATTTAGGAATTTTATATCAAAGTTGTCTTGCCTTGTCAATACTGAAAGTTCATTCCCTTAATCACTTTCAATGTAAGAGATATACTTTCCATTATATCTCAAGCAAGATCTGGGATCTCCTTTCTTATCTTTGTCACATCCCAATAATATGAGAACTTGCAACTTGGATAAAAAGAAGCAGGAATTGCAAGTCCAACTTGCATTTCCCAATTCAGTCTTTAACACCCGATCCCACCACCCCTAAGGCAATGTTGACCCGTCATTAATTACACCAACTATCAACAGGAATACAACTCGCTATGCGCAATCCAATATGGCCCCAGAAATATGAGGAATCCATATTGGGCACACTATACATACGTCCTTACTCTTTCGAGAGGCAAAGAGCTTGATCCAAATGGATTATATGCAGGAGCTGTCACTTCAGACATGCGTCTCCTACATACAATCTCTGGTGATGGAACCCTTTGCCTTGACGGGAGACCATGGATGTCACTTATGTGATCCTCCGTATCATGTTCAAATTTTACTTAATTATTATGAATCTTATTCACATAATTAATCTTTCCAATGGAAATAACAACTCTATTTATAAAAGAATGTTTTTAAATTTTAATTGGATTCCAATTAATCTAATCATACTAAATTAATGATCCAATTAATATCCAACAAACATTCTTTATTGTTACTTGAAATATGGTATTTTCTCAAATACGTATTATTTCGAATTTTAATAATTAGAAAAATACATCATAATTTCTCAAGCATTATCCGTTCCCTATCCGCTATCGTGGTCAGTACCGACAGGAGTGGGACAGACCGTACACGGTGCAACTTGCTACCCCAATGCTTTCCGACTAGACATCATATCCGCCTCGAGAAAAGATAATGTCAAGTCAATCACTTTGTACTTGAGATGATAATCAGTTTTTCAACCAAAGTTATAACATATAATAATAATCAAAACCATTTTGATTGACATAATAAGAAGATTTGCTAATCAAATCCCCAATCCTATTCAAGCAACTTATTTGTTGGAAAGTGTATGAAGCAACAAATTTGTGATCTAGATCATTTCTAATCAGTTATTGGTTAAAGCAATGCCATTTAATGGAATAAAAATATTCTTTAAATATTTCAAAAATATTTATCAATAATTATCTCAAGAAATTAACCATTAATTTCTATAAAAATTAAATGACAATCACATGGTTCATGATCAAGTATGCAATTTCAAGCGGTGACCCCTACTTACCAAAATTAATATATCTCAATCATTTTAAATCCAAATTAAGCAAACTAAATTTCCAAAGTTTGATAATTGGATTTATAACCGATCCCAAGTTATTAGAATGCATTTCTAGGTGTTTAAAATCAGCAATTAACTCCTTAATTACGTGTGATTCGCAGTCCCAGAAACAGTTGATACATGTTGACGAGTCGCTAGATACGTTGTTTAATTCGTGTTCGTTGTAGCACGTGTACTTAGCGATTCGGTCAGAACTGAGAGAAGATCTCCGTGAAGAGTGTCTCGGTTTTAATTTATATCCCGGGCATGTCCGGGGTCGAACTCAGGGAGGCAAAGGAACAACTTGGCTTTTAGTTCGAAAACTTAGATCTAGATATTCAACGGTATTTTTTTTGATTTTTTATGCAAAAAAAAAACAAAGGTGAAAGGTGAATGCAAGTGAATTAAGACACCAAGAAAGCATACAACAAGGCCAAATTAATTTTGATGTCAAATTAATCCAATTCAGCCAAATTATATTTTTACTAAAGTCCTAATCCAGTGGGGAACACAAAACACATTTTTTTGTATTTTTTAGGTTTAAAATGCAACAATGAAAAATGCACACTTTTTATGGTTTTTTTCGCAATTTATCACACATACAGTAAGCAAAAATTATGGAAAATTTACTGGAACTAAAACATGATGCAAGAAGACTACAGTAATTTTTTTGGAATTTTTTGACAAGTCATGAATTTTTTATGGATTTTTTAGTGAAAATAGAGTGACAGTGAGTAAATAATTTCTAATAAATCCAAATTATCAAATTAAGAAGAATGCGAATTATCCCAAAAAGATATTTTCATGTAGAATCCAGGAGAATTGAAATTTCTCAAAAAGGATATTCATGGATTTAATTAAAAATCAGATACTAAATTCACTCTACAATTTATTTCGGGCACAAGACATATGCATTTTAGAAGAAATTTGGACAGTAAGTTAATCACATATTAAGGCATCATATATAATTTTTGTGGAATTTTTAGAGCTACCATGTGTGAGATATTTAATGGCACTGAATGGGTAAACTATGCAAAATTTCAGTTAATCATTTTTAATTAATTACCCATGTAACATAAAAATCCAAATAAATACTCAAAACATACACAATTAGTTGCTCAACACAGTGGTATTTTTCATTGAATAAAAATATGCAAGATAGATGTCCAAATTAACAAGAGAACACAGGGGTGTTTGTGCAAATACAAAAGCTGAAATAAACAAACAACTTTATACAGGGACCTATTTGTAATTACAGAAACTATAAATAAAATATTTACAATTTTTACAATAAAAAAAATAATAAGTCACCTCTTCTTCTTCTTCCTGGAGGATGAACCCACGAGGTGGTCGACGGGCGGCGGCCGCTTGGACGGTGGAGAGGGCGGGCGGCGCCGCTCAAGCGCGGCGAGGCGGGGTCGCGGGAGGAGACGGGCGGCGGTGAGGCGACGGCCGCTGCGGGCGGCGCTCGGTGACGCGCGGGCGGGCGTGGGCTGAGGAGAGCTGGGCGGCGCAAGCAGGTCGGCGGATGGCCGCGGGGCCGGTGGCGGCGCGGGAGAGAAGGGGGCGGCGGCGGTGCGCTGGCGGTTGGGGGCGGCGGGGAAGCCGAGGGGGCGGCGGCCGGCGCCGCCTTCCCTTGGAGGAAGGAAGGGGGGGCGGCGGGCTGCTGCTCCTCCGTTACTATTTTTTTTAATTTTTTTTAAAATTTTTTAACTCTTTTACTGTTGTAATAAAAAGGAATTTTCTTTTTGTTTATAAAATTTTTTAATTTTTTTAATTTTGATTAGACAGGGAATATGATAAAAAATGATGGGTTGGTGTATGATGAAGATGATGGAGATGAAATAAAATGAGAAAAAAATGCTATGATGAAGGTGCTTCAATAAAAGGATTTTTTTTTGTTTTAATTGTTTTATATTTTTTTACTTTTGTTTAAAAACAGGAAATGAACATGATGAGAAAAAAATGTGATGATAGTGGTGAATGATCAATATAAACAAATGGAGGATGGTTGGTGAATGTGATGTGCTAAAAAAATGCAAAACTAACAAGATGACAAAATGAGAAGAAAATTACCTACGGTGGAGACGGTCGCCTATGATGTGCTCGTGAGAGCACGGTCTTCGCTCAAATCGCCGGCGAGCGATGAGCTCGAGCAGCGCGCGGTTGCGGCTGCGATGTTGGCCAAAAAACCAACGGATCACACCGGAGAGAGGGCCGTCGTCGCTCGACCGCGGTTGCGTCGCTGTCACCGATTCAACTCAGGGAACTAGGCTCTCCTCACATAAAGATGGATCAAAGGCAAAATTGAGGAGAATGAGAGGTATATAAAGATGATGGGATGAGAGGTTATTAAAATGGTGGGAGGTTATTTTATTAATGGAGTTGAATGGGAGGTTTAAGAAATGGTGGGGTTGAATGGAGGTTGGTGGTAGAAGAGAGTTGAATGGTGGTTATTGTAGAGAATGTAAAATAATTAAATAAATAAAATGAAATAAAGTAGGCTACTTTAAATACAACAAAATAAAGAAGGAAAAAATAATGGTGAATTTACAAGTGAATACAAAACACTATGTATATTTTTTTTGTCTTTTTTAATAAGTGATATTTACAACGGAAAATAAAATAAAATAATATAAATAAAATACAACACAAGCATGATTTTTTTGTATTTTTAAAAATTAAGAAAGGTAAGATAAAAAATGAACAAAGAATGAATATATACATGGTATACAATGTACATATAGGTCCCAAAACCCAACTTTTGCAAATGAGCTCCGATTTTAATGAAACCACTTCCGTTGGATAGATAATTTTCTAACTTGAACTTTAAAAGTGAGTTTGGTGAATTTGGAGTTCATACGGAGCGGGAATTTAGCTTGGAAGTTGGACTTTACGGCTTTTTCTCTTTGGGATCTAGGAGCATTTATTTGAGATAAAATTTATTTTGTATTTTTGTATTTTTATATACATTTTTATAAACAAGTTAGAGAAAGAATTAGTCAGAAAGGAGTTGGAATGAAATTATTAAAATTACATGAAGTTTTGGCCTATTTACATGTATAAAACTCCTTATTTTTGCGGCTTTTTATGTGTAATTTATATTGTACAATCTAATATACAATAATTAGTGTATTTTATTTACAAGAGTCATTTTGTTAATTTATGTATTTTATGGACATTTATCTGGGATTTTACTCGGGGATTTTGCTAAGATCAAGATATTGAGATGATGAATTGTGGATTCATCACCCCCCTATACTTAAACTTTGCTAGTCCTCGAGCAAATAAAGAATGCATAAGTTGGGTTAACCCCTGACCGTGCATGTGAATACAAGACTTGATCCGTTCAAGAACTCTCGGTTTTAGAGATCCTAAAATTCTAAACTAAACCAAGCTCTAGTCAAAAGGTACCCAATTTCCCTAATCATCAGACTCTCTTTGTATACGTATATATAAGGGATATGACTTTAAGTGTTGACTGCAGTTACAAGAGTACAGTCACAACGTCACCCAAGGTTCCAGTCCAAGAGACTCTCCTATGGACCCAATCCTCAACACTAGGGAATAAATCATTTCTTGCATCCAATCCACCGTCTCTTTAGTTGTCAGACTTGAAAGTGTAGATGGAAGGCCAGTCGATGGAGGGCATAGGATTGTGTCATTTCTTCTCTCCCCCTCATTGGAACAAGGATCCTCTCAAGTGCCTTATTACGCAACGCATTTTTTTGGTGTTGATCAGTGCGTCCGTCAAGAGAAGTTGGAGCCGTCTGCACTTGTTTTCCTGGGAGTACACCGGGGTGTGCCTTTTTTGAGTACCTATCGTACCTTCTACACCCAGACTTGTAGCATTTACGATGCAGAGCCCTTTTTTGGTGCAAGCCCGACTCCTGGTCCTAATAGCGGTGGTCCAAGTGGACACTTTGAAATGGTTGGGAGCGCTCGCCTTTGGTGGAAGCTCTTTTGATAATTGACTTTGTGGAATGAGAGCTTTTCTTTGACATTTCATTGCTTTGTAGTATTTGTGGCTAGCTCCACTACTTTTACCAAGAGGTGGCGCACACTGATCAACAATTTTTTATTTTATCACACCCTGGCACATAGGTAAATATCAAGAGATAGTACAAGAACCATGTTCTCTTACTGGCTAAATGTGCTGACACTCAGGTTTCATGAAGCCTTCATTGATTTTATCCCATCCTCGAGCATCATTAAATCAAGTCCAAACTCAAATCCCTCATCCCAGTTCCTCAAGTGAAATTACAACTCATCTCATCATAACTGCGGTCGTGTATGTGAGGTGCTGATCATATTCTTTAAGGTAGAGACTAAGCATGCAATATAGCACACACATATTTCAAACTAGGGAAATGTGAATAATTAAGTTAAGGACCCTAATGACTAAGGCTGGTTAACTCAAAATCTCAAGACCTCATAAACCAAGTGTTCTTGAACATCACTAGTCTTGTGTGAAAGTGAATTGTGTCAGGGATTAAACCAACTTATTAGTTAGTTTTTTTTTTAGTATTTGTTTTTGTTTTTTTTATGAATGTTTTTTGTTTTTTTGTTGTTTTTTTTTAAGTTTTGGAAAAAGTTTTTTTTTGTTTTTTTTTAAAAAAAGTTTTTTTTTCAAAAAGGGTTTTTTTTTTGTTTTTTGTTTTTTTTTGACAAACAAAGGCAAAGAAATTTTTTTTTGAAAAAGATAGGTGAGTAAGAAAAGGCTTTTTTTTTAAAAGTTTTTTTAAGCAAATAAAGAAAAAGAGTTTTTTTTAGGAAAAAGTTTTTTTTTTACTTTAGTTTTGTTTGTTTTTTTTACCCACCCCATAATTATTGTATAATATATATATAAAATACGTGAAAGTACGAGGTATGGGTAAAGTATATATGTAATATATACACGCCCCCTATACTTAGCTTGTGCTATGTCCTCATGGCACTAGGTGACAAAAAGACATAGCTCGTACTAAGCGTAGGAAAGCTAAAATAATAGAAAGTATAGAAGTCGATCCGCCCCCCCTATACTTAGGCTCTGGACAGCCTAAGTGTAGAAGAAGAGCAAAAATGGGGCGGACGAGGTCAAGAGGAGAAATGATGAGTAAATACACGTGGCGGGCATCGGTCCCCCCTATACTTAGGCTTTGGTCAGCCTAAGTATAGGACAAGAGTAAGTGTGAGAACCGACGTGATCTCGAGAATATACAAAGAAGGGAGAATATGTACAAGAGTGATGAAATCTTCTAAGATGTTGAATCTTGATGCTGCATCTTCATGAAGAGTAATAAGATGTATCTGCTTTGTGCTCACTCTGTATGAAGTTGATGACCTCGACTTGGACTAACTGCTCTTTGGAATCAACAAAATGCTTCAACAGTTGTCCATTCACCACATGAGATTGTGCACCATCTGTGAGATCAGCTATCTCTACACTTCCATTCTCGTGTACTTTCTTAACCACAAAGGGACCCGTCCATTTAGATTTGAGCTTCCATGAAACATCTTCAACCTGGCATTGAACAACCATACCTTTTGTCCAGGGACAAAGTCTTTGCACCTAATGTGCTGATCATGCCATCTCTTTACTTTGTCCTTATAAATCAAACTGTTGTCATATGCCCTGTTTCGGATTTCCACGAGCTCGTTCAAGTTCAAGTCTCGACAAAGCTTCCCTAGGTGACAACTCCAATTAATCTTCTTAATTGCCCATTCGGATTTATGAATCAATTCTGCGGGCAAATGGCATGGCTTACCATAGATCATTCTAAATGGTGAAGTACCCAATGATGTCTTGTAGGCTATCCTATAGGCCCACAGAACTTGGTCCAAAAGTTGAGACCAGTTCTTCCTATCGGGACGAACCAATTTCTGCAAAATATTCTTCACCTCTCTGTTCGAAACCTCTGCCATGCCGTTGGACTGTGGGTGGTAAGGACTAGTAACTCTATGATCAAATCCATAGTCCTTAGCTAAAGATCTCATATCTCGATTCACAAAGTGGCTACCCCCATCAGATATCAAAACTTTCGGCACCCCGAACCTAGCAATGATATGATCTCTCACAAACTTACAAACAGTTTTGCTGTCTGCGGTTCGGGTTGGGATAGCCTCCACCCATCTAGATAAATAATCAACCGCCAACAAAATGTACACATGTCCTTGGCTGTTGGGAAAGGGACCCATAAAATCTATGCCCCATGCATCAAAAACATCACAAATAATCATCGGTTGCATGGGCATCTCATCTCTCTGTCCAACTGTCCCTCCCATCCTTTGACAAATCGGGCACGACCGTACAAAATCAATGGCATCTCTAAACAAGGTCGGCCAATACAATCCACATTGAAGTACTTTGTGAGCGGTTCTCTTTCCCGAATGGTGTCCTCCAGCCTCAAGTGAATGACAATATGTGAGGACACTTTGGTATTCCTCCTGAGGAATACACCTTCTCCAAACACAATCCGGTCCTTCGAAGAAAAGGAAAGGATCGTCCCAGTGGTATCTCCTCGAATCTGACTTCAATCGATCAATGCTGCTCCTAGTCCAACCATGAGGAACCTGCTTGGAGACAAGATAGTTCACCATGTTGGCATACCACGGGAGTGAGTCAATAACACAAATTGACTCATCTGGGAAGGTCTCTCTAATTCGCTCATGATCAGGAGAATCCTTAAGTTCAATGCGAGAAAGATGATCAGCCACGACATTCTTCACTCCAGGTTTATCTTTAATCTCCAAATCAAATTCCTGGAGGAGTAGAATCCACCTAAGAAGACGCGCCTTCGCATCCTTCTTTTCCATTAAGTATCGAATGGTTGTGTGATCAGTATAAATTGTCACCTTAGAGCCCAAAATATATGATCTGAACTTCTCGAGGGCCCATACTACCGCGAGCATTTCCTTTTCAGTCACTGTATAATTTTTCTGTGTAGGATCTAAAACTTTGCTCGCATAGTGAATCGCAAACGGAATCCCCTCTCGTCGTTGTCCTAACACAGCTCCTATAGCGAAATCTAAAGCGTCAGTCATGATCTCAAAGGGGAGAGACCATTCAGGAGCTTGTAGGATAGGCGAGGCACAAATCTTCCTTTTCAAGAGCTCAAAGGCCTCCAGACACCTGTGATCTACAATGAACTCTGTGTCTTTTCCTAAGAGCTCAGTCAGTGGGCGGGCGATCTTTGAAAAATCTTGAATGAATCTTCTATAGAATCCAACATGCCCTAAGAATGACCGCACTGACTTCACGTTGGTGGGTGGATCGAGTTTCTTGATCACCTCCACCTTGGCAGGGTCAACCTCCATTCCCCTTTTGGAGATGACATGCCCCAACACGATACCCTCCGTCACCATAAAGTGACTCTTCTCCCAGGAGAGTACCAGATTCACCTCTCTACACCTCGTGAGGACTCAATCCAAGTGCGCTAAACATGTATCAAAAGAATCACCATGGATCGAGAAGTCATCCATGAACACTTCCAGGAAATATCCCACCATCTCGGCAAATATGGCTATCATGCACCGCTGAAATGTGCCCGGGGCATTGCAGAGCCTGAATGGCATGCACCTGAAAGCATAAGTGCCGAATGGACATGTGAATGTGGTCTTTTCCTGGTCCTCAGGGGCTATGGCCACCTGGTTGTAGCCTGAGTACCCGTCAAGAAAACAGAAGAACTCTTTCCCTGCAAGTCTCTCCAAGATCTGATCAATAAAAGGCAAGGGAAAGTGATCTTTCTTGGTCGCAGCATTCAGGCACCTGTAGTCAACACAGACACGCCACGACGTAGGTACTCGTGTCACGATCTCTACCCCCTCCTCGTTGGTGACCATCTGAATTCCCGACTTCTTCGGGACAACATGAAGTGGGGCCACCCACTTGGAGTCAGAAATAGGGTATATAAACCCTGCTTTGCACCATTTCTCAATTTCATTCTTCACCACTTCCCGTAGATTGGGTTTAAGTCTCCTCTGAAACTCACGGGAAGGTCTCACGTTATCTTCAGTAAAAATATGGTGCGAGCAGAGAGCGGGGTTGATGCCCACGAGATCCGACACTGTCCAGCCTATTGCTTTGCGGTTCCTCTCTAAGACCTCTAACAACCTAGACTCCTTCTCTAAAGTCAAGTCTGAGCTAATGATGACAGGATATCTCTCTTTGGGTCCCGCAAGAAAGGCATACTTAAGTGTAGGAGGTAGTGATTTCAGTTCTGGCAATGTGGTATCATCAAGCAGATCTGGTTGAACTGAATCTGAATCTGGTTTCGTGCTGCATGAAGGTGGGCTAAGCTGAGTAGTACTCGCCACCAAATCATAAGTATCGGGAGTCAGATCGTCAAAAGTATCCAAACAATCGGCAAAAACCACGTCCGACTCGTCATCTATGTCCCATGATTGTTCCGAAGAGGATGGAACTGACAGATCCGGATGGATCTATAAGTCATCATGAGAATAGGTTGATACATCTCTAACAAGATCAGACAACACCTGGCAAACTGCATCATGCACTATATCCTCTCCAGATGAAAGGGTCTCGCTCTGTCCTGAAGGAATCTGTCCCCAAATCCCAACTGTGCTAATCAAACTGCAGTCTGCCTCTGAAGATGAGTACTCAGTGCTACTCTCTGAATCAGGTCGCTGACACTTGGTTTGCTTCATCTCAAGGTTCACTTCTCCGCCTGGAGAACGGAACTTCATCATTCCCGTACCATAATCGAAAGCTGCGCCTGCGGTCCTAAGGAAGGGTCGCCCGAGAATGATCTGAGATTCTCTCCAATGATTGGGGGTCTCCATGTCCAAGACTGTGAAGTCCACCTGATAGTTCTGCCCCTCAATCGAGATAACGACGTTCTTCACTTCTCCCTTAGGTCTCTTCATTGAACGATCTGCGAATTGGAGTAAAGCTCTAGATTTACGAAGTGGTCCCAACTCTAATTTCTGATATAATGCTAAGGGAAGTAAGTTTATCGAAGAACCGTTATCTAAGAGTGTGCGTGCAAACGCAATGTCGTCAATACGACTCTCCACATAGTGAGCACCCATGTCTCTCTTTTTCTTTGGCAAAGTCTGATTCTTGAGACAATAGGTTGTGGCTACTGATAAGACATGTGTCTTTATATTTTGGTTATCTTTCTTCCTGCTAACCCTTGTAGGTGTGCATCTCACCTTAAGGTATTTTTGGAAGGCAGGATGGTTAGCCACATATTCATCAAATGGCACCTTAACTGTGATGTTTTCTTTGCAAAACCGTGCCATGTCGGGGTCATCTTTCTGAATCTTTTTGATGCGCTTTCCTGCCTTAAGAGCACGGGGGAAAGGGATTGAAGCTAAGGAAACAGAGGATGAAGAGTCTGAATCATGAACTGAAAGATCATTCTTTGCATTAACGGAAACAGAATTCTTCATACAAGAATCTTTTTGATGCAACATGGACTCGAAATCAAAACTATCTACTACAGGTTGTGGAATAGAAGCTGGAGTGGTATCCGCCACAACCGGAGATGCAAGGTCCTTCGTAGACTCAGAAGAATATCCATGCTAACGATGCTGCGTACGTGCTCTCCTCCTCCTCTCGGCTCCCTGAGTAGAAATCCTCGAATGGTGCTGATGGAGCTCTGAGATATGATGTCTCTCCTCCTCGTCCTCTGAAGACTCCTCAGGTAGAGCTCCAGAGATGCCCCTCCTCGTGTCCCTCGCCCGGTCAGGTACGACCACGGTCCTTCCGCTCCTGAGTGACATATGGTTAGCCTCGTCACACTAAAGAATCTCATGTTCAGATTTAGGAGATGCTGAATAGTATACCTGACCAAAGTGCTGCTGAGAACTAGAACGGTTCAGGCTATTGGGGTTAGCCTGAACTTGGGCTGGGATCGAGGTAGAGGGTGCAGTCTGCTCGTCTCGCCATCTTGACAGGCGGTTGACATCCACCCGTAAGTCCTGAACCTCGTTCCTGTAGGAACGTAGCTCGTCGAGTATCTGCTGCTGAATATCCATGGAACTAGACGATGAAGGAAGTGGATAAGACTGGGAAGAAGAACGGGAAGACTGGCCCTGCTGGCCAGTGTACTGCCTCTGCTGTTGCTGGGGTTGCGGGCCCTGCTGGCCCGTCTGGTAATGGCCTTGTCGGCCATACTGCTGGTACTGCTGCCTCTGCTGCTGGGGTGGATGGAATCCAGGGCTCTGCTATGAAGGAGGTGGTGCGGAGGTGAATGCGGTGTTGTGAAACGTCGGGGGACGCTGATAGGTCTGTTGGTCTCCCGTACTTCCCTGCCTGGCAGGGTCCTGAGTATACCATATCCCATTCACCTCCCAAACTGGTGGAGGCTCCTCCTGGACTGTCTCTGCTACTGGAGGTGGCTGCTGGAAAGAGTGGGTGTAGGATTGGTCCTGCTCCCACGGCTGGGGTTGCCCTGACACCAACTGCTCCTGAACATGGTGAACTCGGTAAATGGGAGCAGAGGGTGCAGTCACGGCGGGTATCCTTATCTTAGATACCTTCTCAGTCAACTCCTCCATTTGTTTTGGAAGTTTGGAGACGCTCCGGTCTAACTCATCAATCCTCCTGTCGATCTTCTCGACTACAGTAAGCTTGTCAGCAAGGAGTCCCATGCTAGGGATCACGTCCTGAGAGAGATCGACTACAGATGGTTTCCCCCCTCCAAGTGAGAGTGAACTGGGGGAAGGTGTATAGGCCCTGCTGGCCATCTGTGAGCGGCTAGTTTCAGCCATCTGCTCGAATACCCTCCAGACGGTATCCGCTCCTCGTGATGTATAGCTGCCTCCACAGGCAGCGCTCACTAAACCCTGCATCTCAGGGTTGAGACCAGTGAAAAATGATTGGACCAAGATGTTATCATTTAGTCCATGGCAGGGACACTTCTGCAGGATGTCCTTGAATCTTTCCCAAGCATCACAAAAAGCTTCATGGGGTAATTGGGAAAAACTCGTAATGCGCATCCTCATCATGTTAGTTCTACTCAAAGGGTAGAACTTCTTCAAAAATAGGTCCTTGAACTGGGCATATGTGGTGACGGCGATCCCAAGATTCTTTACCCAGTAATCAGCTTTGCCACCCAAGGCAAATGGAAGGGCTTTGAGCCTAATATAATCCTGGCTAACATTATTATGTTTGAGGTTATCACAGATGAGCTCAAAGTCCCTTAGGAATGCATATGGTTCCTCAGAAGCATTCCCATCAAAGTGTGGCAACAGGTTCAGAAAATGCGGCTTCAATTCAAAATCAACCCCGGGTTCGGCCGGACTCAAGTAGTTATGAATTTGATATTGTCCGGGGTTATATGCCGCATCCATTGGTAGTTGGACCCCAACATTTAACTGTCCCAACTGAGCTCTCAGTAATGCTTGTTGCTGCTCAGATGCAGCTAATCGGGCTAGTATCATTTTCATTGGGTCTTTATGGTTCTCTTCTTCCTCTTCTTTCTTCTTCGGCATTTTACTCGAATCTTCTTTATGTCCTGAATCAGCAATGTTTTCTTGATTAGAAGAGGATTTATGAATCATGATATTCTCACCAAGGCGATGGTCTTCCTCGGTGAGGTGGGAAGAGAGAAATGGAATGGTTTGAGGGTAACCATCCCGAGAGTGAGTGATCCTGGGCACAAGAGGGTCATGAGTTCAGGTTGGTCCAAGTTGCGCTTGGACCTTTGAAGACGTACTTTTTGAAGGGTTCAACGAGAGATTCGCACAGTCCGAATAAATATCCCCCCAATCAGTCATCTTCGATGTCAAAAGAACCGATTAGATCACGATAATCAATGAGGCGCTAGATCTACGGTGCACGTAAATGTGCGGAGTGAACTCACACAATACAAACGCAATTCAAACCCCCAATTTCACCAACTCCACACATGATGGCCGTAAGAGTTCGGCTGATTTATCTGGTCAATTTTAGTTGGTGAGAATACAATCTTGGAAAGATTAACGAGCTGTTAGGTGCCCGTATTTTCCTACAGACTGGCCCGGTTCTTACGACTAGTTTGACCTACTTTCAGCCAGTATAGGAGTAAGTACGGACCGTATAAATACGGCTACCCGTTCCTTGAGGACTAATGCGTCCTCTAAACCTCCCACTCTGCTAAGGAAGTCCGGACCGTTTACCGGCTACCCGTAAATCCTCACTGAAAAGTAGCTAATTGCCTAAAAATAAAGAACCAGTAGTAAGTAAGAAATCCAAACTTGGCTCTATCCTAGGGTCGTCTCTCTCTCACTTGCAATTTAAACAAACAATGAGGGCTTTCTGCACCCGAGAACAAGGCTTCTTTTTATTCCAATTAATTAGATCGACCTGCTCAATTCAGACCTAATTTTAGAGTTAGGTTATCACTTGAAATTTATGTGAACACACAAGCACGTCTACCGTTCAGTCTCAATTTCCTTTAACCTTAAGTTGTAAAACAAGATGGGAATCGGAAATCAGAATGCAAACAAGAAACTATGATGCATGCTCAGAAGAAGGTATACTTACAGTGAATCCCAGCACTCTTCATGCGTTATGCAAAACTGAATTTGTAAATATTACACTAAATGCATGCAGATCGAGAAAACCGCACCTAAACAATATACTATTAGCGGGGAAGAATTGATTGGATTTGAGCTAAGTAGTACGTGTCTATGTGCGTCTCATTATGAATCTTATAAGATATGTGAATCTTCTAAGATAAGTGTGGCCTAAATTACGATGGGCACAAACAAATTTGATTCTAAACTACCGTGTGCCTAATCCTTAATTTTCGCCACTCAAGTCAAGCCCCACCCTCGCCGGAGAGTGAAACAGGCTCGACACACCACAAATAATGTCCAAGTCTTTTTACATGCACGAGCTCTCAAACAAGAGCCGCTAGAAATGAGCAACTACCTAAATAATTACAATAATTTACAAAAAATTCTCTCAAAGATAAACTAGTTCTCCTCGCTCTTCACAATCAACTCGCGTCGCGTCCGTCGACCTCCGATGCACTCCAAGTCCACCGGACCCTCGCAAGGAAACAAAGATTTATGTTAGAGAGATAAAAAAAATATATACAAAAAATATAAAGAGAAATAATTGCAAAAAAAAATGGAATAAATACAAGTGGCTCGGGGGTCAGACTACCCGAGTAAATGAAAATCTAAATCTAAATTTTTAAACTAATCCCTAAGCCGTTTGCCTCCCCGGCAACGGCGCCATCTGACGAGTCGCTAGATACGTTGTTTAATTCGTGTTCGTTGTAGCACGTGTACTTAGCGATTCGGTCAGAACCGAGAGAAGATCTCCGTGAAGAGTGTCTCGGCTTTAATTTATATCCCGGGCAAGTCCGGGGTCGAACTCAGGGAGGCAAAGGAACAACTTGGGTTTTAGTTCGAAAACTTAGATCTAGATATTCAACGGTATTTTTTTTAGTTTTTTTATGCAAAAAAAAACAAAGGTGAAAGGTGAATGCAAGTGAATTAAGACACCAAGAAAGCATACAACAAGGCCAAATTAATTTTGATGCCAAATTAATCCAATTCAGCCAAATTATTTTTTTCTTAAAGTCCTAATCTAGTGGGGAACACAAAACACATTTTTTTGTATTTTTTAGGTTTAAAATGCAACAATGAAAAATGCACACTTTTTATGGGTTTTTTCGCAATTTATCACACATACAGTAAGCAAAAATTATGAAAAATTTACTGGAACTAAAACATGATGCAAGAAGACTACAGTAATTTTTTTGGAATTTTTTGATAAGTATGAATTTTTTATGGATTTTTTAGTGAAAATAGAGTGACAGTGAGTAAATAATTTCTAATAAATCCAAATTATCAAATTAAGCAGAATGCGAATTATCCCAAAAAGATATTTTCATGTAGAATCCAAGAGAATTGAAAATTCTCAAAAAGGATATTCGTGGATTTAATTAAAAATCAGATAATAAATTCACTCTACAATTTATTTCGGGCACAAGACATATCCATTTTAGAAGAACTTTGGACAGTAAGTTAATCACATATTAAGGCATCATATATAATTTTTGTGGAATTTTTAGAGCTACCGTGTGTGAGATATAAATTTAATGGCATAGAATGGGTAAACTATGCAAAATTTCAGTTAATCATTTTTAATTAATTACCCATGTAACATAAAAATCCAAATAAATACTCAAAACAAACACAATTAGTTGCTCAACACAGTGGTATTTTTCATTGAATAAAAAGATGCAAGATAGATGTCCAAATTAACAAGAGAACACAGGGGTGTTTGTGCAAATACAAAAGCTGAAATAAACAAACAACTTTATACAGGGACCTATTTGTAATTACAGAAACTATAAATAAAATATTTACAATTTTTACAATAAAAAAAATAAAAAGTCACCTCTTCTTCTTCTTCCTGGAGGATGAACCCACGAGGTGGTCGACGGGCGGCGGCCGCTTGGACGGTGGAGAGGGCGGGCGGCGCCGCTCAAGCGCGGCGAGGCGGGGTCGCGGGAGGGGACGGGCGGCGGTGAGGCGACGGCCGCTGCGGGCGGCGCTCGGTGACGCGCGAGCGGGCGCGTGGCGCGGGCTGAGGAGAGATGGGCGGCGCAAGCAGGTCGGCGGAGGGCCTCGGGGCCGGTGGCGGCGCGGGAGAGAAGGGGGCGGCGACGGTGCGCTGGCGGTTGGGGGTGGCGGGGAAGCCGAGGGGGCGGCGGCCGGCGCCACCTTCCCTTGGAGGAAGGAAGGGGGGGCGGCGGGCTGCTGCTCCTCCGTTACTCTTTTTTTTCATTTTTTTTAAATTTTTTTAACTCTTTTACTGCTCTAATAAAAAGGAATTTTCTTTTTGTTTATAAATTGTTTTTATTTTTTTAATTTTGATTAGACAGGGAATATGATAAAAAAATGATGGGTCGGTGTATGATGAAGATGATGGAGATGAAATAAAATGAGAAAAAAATGCTATGATGAAGGTGCTTCAATAAAAGGATTTTTTTTGGTTTTAATTGTTTTATATTTTTTTACTTTGTTTAAAAACAGGGAATGAACACGATGAGAAAAAAAATGTGATGATAGTGGTGAATGATCAATATAAACAAATGGAGGATGGTTGGTGAATGTGATGTGCTAAAAAAATGCAAAACTAACAAGATGACAAAATGAGAAGAAAATTACCTACGGTGGAGACGGTCGCCTATGATGTGCTCGTGAGAGCACGGTCTTCGCTCAAATCGCCGGTGAGCGATGAGCTCGAGCAGCGCGCGGTTGCGGCTGCGATGTTGGCCAAAAAACCAACGGATCACACTGGAGAGAGGGCCGTCGTCGCTCGACCGCGGTTGTGTCGCTGTCACCGATTCAACTCAGGGAACTAGGCTCTCCTCACATAAAGATGGATCAAAGGCAAAATTGAGGAGAATGAGAGGTATATAAAGATGATGGGATGAGAGGTTATTAAAATGGTGGGAGGTTATTTTATTAATGGAGTTGAATGGGAGGTTTAAGAAATGGTGGGGTTGAATGGAGGTTGGTGGTAGAAGAGAGTTGAATGGTGGTTATTGTAGAGAATGTAAAATAATTAAATAAATAAAATGAAATAAAGTAGGCTACTTTAAATACAACAAAATAAAGAAGGAAAAAATAATGGTGAATTTACAAGTGAATACAAAACACTATGTATATTTTTTTTGTCTTTTTTAATAAGTGATATTTACAACGGAAAAATACAATACAATAATATAAATAAAATACAACACAAGCATGATTTTTTTCTATTTTTAAAAATTAAGAAAGGTAAGATAAAAAATGAACAAAGAATGAATATATACATGGTATACAATGTACATCTAGGTCCCAAAACCCAGCATTTGCAAATGGGCTCCGATTTTAATGAAACAACTTCCGTTGGATAGATAATTTTCTAACTTGAACTTTAAAAGTGAGTTTGGTGAATTTGGAGTTCATACGGAGCGGGAATTTAGCTTGGAAGTTGGACTTTACGGCTTTTTCTCTTTGGGATCTAGGAGCATTTATTTGAGGTAAAATTTATTTTGTATTTTTGTATTTTTATATACATTTTTTATAAAAAAGTTAGAGAAAGAATTAGTCAAAAAGGAGTTGGAATGAAATTATTAAAAATACATGAAGTTTTGGCCTATTTACATGTATAAAACTCCTTATTTTTGCGGCTTTTTATGTGTAATTTATTTTGTACAATCTAATATACAATAATTAGTGTATTTTATTTACAATAGTCATTTTGTTAATTTATGTATTTTATGGACATTTATCTGGGATTTTACTCGGGGATTTTGCTAAGATCAAGATATTGAGATGATGAATCGTGGATTCATCACATGTTCACTAAAATGATCATAACTTGAGCAAATGGATTCCAAATCACGCAAACACAAATCTCACAGTTTCCTTATTTGATGGGGAACATAATGAAGGTGCTTATTTCGTATTTAAAAATTTTAAATAGGTTCGAAATTATTCACTAAACAGAGATGCGAAAATGAAACGCGACAAAAGCTTTCGCAAACCCTAACGAACCCAAGTCTTCCTAGGTTCATGGATCACATTCAAAACCTCTGACCTAAGGAACTAATACCACTTGAAGGATATGGTAAGATCCTTAAGCACATCACGGAAGCATGAGGATCGCATTGTATGTGATCGAGAGCGACTAGTCGTACTAGTTGCTCGAGGCAACGGATTTTAAAAAATATTTCATGCGATTAAACCACATGATCCAAGAACGCTTCTCAGATCATTTCATCTAAACCACAAACAAGTATTAGGCTTGCCTCATGAAGCGTGATTGCGATCGTGTCTCTAAACGAAAAGACCTCCTGTCTTAAGACCGATCCAACGAAGGAGACGCTTGCGAGCACGTGGATGAGACACGTGCTTCTCACAATCCATGTTAATGATCCAAGCAGCGAATCTCCTGATCTCATCACACAAGATCTGATGTCTTCTTCACGAGAGCTGCGCACCAAAGGAGACAGAGATCCACGAGCAAACAGTCCGACATCATAACGACGACGTTGCGGTTTTGCACCCATTGATAATATTTTGGGATCCATGGATCTCAATCCATGGACAACACAAATCCAATGGCTCACATTGATTTCTGTTTCTGATAATGGCCAAGATCTTTGTTGGTAAAAACCAACAACAATTAATTTTATTTGATTAAATATATATTGATAAAGCAACATAATTTAATCCTCAAATTAAATCAACTAATCTTGGAGACTAATGGAAAGGAGAATCTCTCCTACAATATAGGAGGGGTGGACGACCACCCTTTCCTTATAGGAATCGATGGTCGTCCCTCCTCCTATTAGGAAAGGGAGATTCCAGTGCAATCTCCAAGATTGAATGATTCCATATATCTCCAATATTTACAACAACAATTTTGTAAATTATTCTAAAAAATAATTCATAATTATTTTGTGAATAATGCAATCTAGCCATTAGAAAAATATCAATCAAATTCACAACCCAAAATAAAATGTGAATTCCATTTTCAATCAATTGTCCAAGGTGAATCCAATTTACATCAACATTTAATTAACAAATGTAAATTACAAATAGCTCTCTCTTATAAATTATAAATCACATTTATTATATATTTGATTAATATGGATAATGTTATTCACATTATTCATATCCATGATAATTAAATCACATTTAATCATCTTGGATCTCTATTCTCACATGCCCAAATAATATGAATCACATTTACATTATTCTCATCTTTGAAAACTAAATCGCATTTAATTTTCTAAGATAACTCTCCTTATAATATGAAACAAATTCATATTATTCATGATAATTTATTCACATTTAATTATCTATTTTCTCATTGCTTGAATACATATATCAATAATGAAATTATCCATGAACTCTTTCAAGGATAAAGTGCTTTCTCCGCGAATACTTAGAGATAAGGACATGTCGATTGTATTGTTCCACGTATAGTGACTTGGATATTGAGATCACATCTCAAATCCAGATCTTGCGGAGCTTTGATAGATGCTTGATTAAATCAAGGTAGTAGATCCAATCTTCTCATTGCATCTGAATCATATTCAGATCACTATCCAACCCTTGGACCAAGATTAGATCACTTCTCTACTGAGAGGAATCACTAAAACCCAGACTCGTTTCATCACTCCCTAAGAATGGAAGCATCATGGTTATATAATCGTTTATGATCACATCACCCTCAGGTATTCCTAATACATGTACATCCTGCATACTGGACGGCCCCGAATAAACCAGAAGTATAATATCAATTTTACACTGTCTACTTCAAGGATTTATCATTAAGTTTCTCATTCAATCATTGCGAGTCTGTATCGATCATATACTTTCCAAAAGCATATATCATACCTAGGTGTTGACCACATGCTTTCCAAAAGCATATATCAAACCTTACAAATTCAATCAAGCTCCCAAAGCGAGACGACCGCACGCGGAATTTGATTCTTCCCAATAAATCATGAGTGAGCTCATGTCTCTAGTTCAACAATGAACATGTATAATCCCTTTGAGAGATTGTATTACTCATATGATCTTATATGCACACCAACACGATAGTGTATAGACCTTGATTAGGTCATCAACCTATTGGTTTGCCAAATGTACATATTCAGATATATATTAACGCATTTGTCTTCGGTTAGAGGATGTGTGCCTATATCGTGACAGCATACGACATAGGACTTTGATTATCTCGATCTTGTTAAATCAACTCTTTGACCTAATATCTAATAGCTCTGAATCTCAATTCCTATGTAGAGGAGTTGCATCAAGAGGTCGGTTAGATATCCGCCTTTAAAGAAAGGATTGTCATCTCCTTCTCAGGCTGGAGATCATCTCTTAATAATCATTTGGCGGTGCTTGATGAGTCCTCAATCTAACTCTTTAGATATTCATCCAAGCACCAACCTCTTTTGATTCAATAATTGAATCAACAATTGTATGATCATTAAGATGGTCATGGTACATAATCTTGGTTGTACTAAGGGATCTATTATGCAAATTAATTATTCTTCATTTCAGATTGGGGAATGATATTTGCAACAACATTAATTGCATGATGGCTTATCGTGGGCTCGCATATCCAACATCTTACATACCTCATCTTTTTGGTGACAATGTGTCGATAGGTGGAGCCGCAACGAGGAGGAGGAGATCCAAATCACCGTCGAAGCCCCACCGACAGGTCTAACCTCCTTGGTCTTTGGGACGAGTCGAGGCATGTTCTATCACTTCCTAGGTAACCCTTAGGTGCTCTTCACATTTCCATATTTTAATGTTGATTTTAATCATTAGGTTTAGGTTTAATTCGAAAGCCCCTTTTGACCTAGAGATTGAGCTCCATGCCAAATCACTTGTGATTCGACCATCCCCCCAGATTTCCATGCCATTCGATTCCCCATCATCTGCTTCATCCATTCCATCCTTGTGTTCAACTTAAATCATTCGAGATTTGGTGAAACGAGCCTCCCTCTGCCACCTCCACTAGAGGCTCATCGCACCGCTCAATCTTGCTTCGACCTTCAAACCCACGGTCGATGAGATAGCCCTTGAACCTGGGAAGTTTTTGGTGCAGGTCTCATGTCTTGAAAAATTATCTGGAACCATATTGAACACCTAGAGCATCTCCATGTTGTCTGGAGCCATCCGAGGACTTAGAGCTTCCTCGGCCTCGTTGAAGGAGACCAACAAGGCCACCAGGAGTCTACTACTGATGTCGGATCGAAGAAAGAACATTGGAGTTGCTAGGAACGAGTGACTGAAGCCCATCTCTGCCGAGTTCCTTGGTAGTTCTTCCATAGCCCCTCTTGACCATTCGATCAAGAACACAACCCATATCTAATATGGGTCGTCCAATTACATTGAAGGGGTGTGCAAGCTCCAACATCCGATCATCTATGTAGTGAGAAGATAGTGTCTAGATTAGAATCACTTATATGGAATAAATTACAAGTCCCCCCTATATGATTTTGTATTTATTAAATAGCCCTATAAAATTTTAATTAAGGCTTATATTTTGTGGACAAATTGTATCAAACCCCCCAAACTTTTTACATATTGCACTTTAGTCTACTGCTAGGTCACCTCACTTGGCCTACCACGTTAGTGCACATTTTGTATTTAGACCCCTCCAAATTTTGTAATTATTTTTTAGTCTTTAAAAATTGAATTTCGGTATAAAAACTTTAGGTATTTTGCACATTACTCCTCTCCTTTATTTTATATTACATAAATGCCCTTGCAAGCTTGAATTATTTTTTATTTTTGCTTTTCTATTTTCTATGAATACTTACTGTTCTCGAAATCTTGCAAAATAGGTGTAGATGTTTGATTGTATGCATATTCACTCCATATGGTTTATTTAGCATTTGTGTTGCATTTACTATTTTTTAAAAATCAAAAGAGCATGCTTTATTTACTATTTGCCGTACAAAATACAAAATAATTATAAAATTAGTTTTAAAAATTCTAAAAATTTACCTACCATTTATTATACTATTTTATCAGTACAGACCATAAATCACAAAAAAAATATCAAAAGAAATTCAAAAATAACAAACCCCTGCTAACCATAAAAAAATGACAAAATATTTTCAAAAATTTTTGTCCCATATTTTTATATATATACTATTTAATACATATTAAAATTAGTTTTGAGAAATGTTGGGCCTAATTTTTATTTTTAGATCTAAAAAACAATTCAGCTTATTTAAATATTCCTCATTTTAGACTATTTTTATTTTAAAAATACAAAACAAATAAGCAAAAATCCCCTAAAAATTCACAAAAATAGAAGACATTTTGAAAAATATAAAATGTTTTATTTGGTGATTTTTGACTATATATGTCTATATTTATAATTAGTATACTCTATATAGCTTATACATACAAATATAATATTATACATACCTATTATTATAAATTAATATAATTACCCTAGATATATTTTGAATCCTTAAAAAATAAAAAGGGCTATTTTTACTTCTATTTTATGCGTTTTATATATATTATATATATTATATATATCTCCCATATATTTAATATACATTATATTACATATATGTACATATATATACACTTATATATATTTTAAAAAGAAGAAATTAAAAAACTAGAAAAATATAAAAAATGAAATTAAAAAGTAAATATTAATATATGTATAAACTTTTTAATAATTAAAAACACATGAAAATATTGAGTGAATTATGTGCATATATATATACATACACACAACTATATATTTAGTGATAAATAATATACCTAATACATTCCCTATTCTCTGAGTTCAACACCGTACTTGTACTTGCCCACTATACACACTTATTTGTAGGGTTCTATATTGAATTTTGATCCATAATATTTTGCATTGCTTTATTTATTTATTTATTATGGGTTGATTGTTGAGATTGTTCATTGAGCTTTACGTTGGTCAACTCAGTGACTGTGGTCCAGCCTTGTGTGGACCATACGACCGCTCCGCTCGACACTTTAAGCCATTTCACCATTTCAAATGACATCGTTTCCAGGGAGCAATGGATAGTGTAGTTTAGTGTATATTTTCTAACATTATTTCTCTTTTAATTTCTGCTCATTTATTTTTGATAATTGATTATCTGTTTTTGACCATCTTCCTTTGTTTACTTACTTGCGAGGGACCGTGTGGAGATGACTACTACTTTGGAGGTGGACGCCACACGAGCCACGAGGAGATTGACTCATTATCCTTTTGAGTCAATTGGAGAGAGCATGAGAGAGAGAAAGAGAGAAGGAGAGGAGCATAGTCTAGCATTTTTTATTTTATTTTTGTGATAGAATGTTTTCATTTTATTTTTATATATGACTTTTTATTAATTTGGACACTTGGATACTTATACTTCACGAGGTACATTGCTGGGGTATCAGTTCACCAAGGGGCCTCGTTAGGTTTTTCTTGTTTTCCTAGACTTCCTTTTATTTTGTTTTTTGTGTTTTGAGCTTTATGCCTTCTTTTTATTTGTTTTATGTGATTAAGCCCCTAGATTTTGTATTTATTAAATCGATAAATTAGGTCCAAAGCTTAAATATAATCATGCACCTATAGATTTCTATGCTTGGGATTTAGCCAAATATTAATTGCTAATTACATGGATTTGGAACCGCATGCCATGAGAGGCTCCATAGAGCGCTAACAAAACCTATTGTGGCAGGTACCGAGGAGTCTCCAAGGCCGAACACTTAGGATCCCTTTTTGAGTAGTGAGAATTTGGTTCTTCACTCTAATAGCCATTCTTGTTTACGATGATTTCACATTTTTTTCATATCATACATGTAGTGTAGATATTTAAATTTCTACCTTTCATCTCGTGTGGAGAGAGATGGGAAGCATTGTGAATCTCCTTACTTTGCATTCATCATTTGATAAGAGGGTGAGATTTCCACTCTAGCATCTACTCGCATTGCTTTCCACTATCTCCCTCTATTTTATATCACTTAGGTCCAAGAAGGAAAATATAAAAAAATCATGAGGTGCTTTGCATTGAAAATTACCCAAAAAAATTGAAAATAAAAAATTAAAACAGGGGTTCTGCTAATAGAACTTTGACCCTAATTAAAATTCTTAGTGGACATCATTGTTTTGAGTTCATAAAGCCCTCAATGTTTTCAGGTACCGTTCAAATAGAGTGAGGAGTGACCCCTAAGGGTTAGAGCCCAAATCACGATATGTGAAAGTCTTGATTATCGCCTAGGACATCGAAGTATTGACGCTTCTATCGTACGTAGGACAATAATGCCTTGTTGACGATGGTGTTCCCGCCTTGTGTGGAACATTTGACTTTGCCTGAAGTATTGAGCATAGTTAACACGATCATAGTTGTGTCTATCTCATCACCCTACGTCCGAGTACCTCATTTGGGAGAGAAGTAGTGGTTTCGCCTATGTGCTTTTGTTCTCTATTTTTTGGTTGAGTAGCCCCCCAGGCACAAGATCAAGAACCTCTAAGTACGCAGATCGCAAGTTACAAAGGAGGCAAAAAAGTACAGGGATCTTTGCTGGCAGTGCGCACATTCTTATAGGGATAGCCCTCTAAGGACTTGTGAAAAGATTTTACTTGAAAAATAAAAATAAAATTGAAAAGATAAAAATAGTTGAACTCTTACTGCTTCACTTTGTTTGAGTAGGCGAATCCAAAACATGCTTGGTGTTTGTTTGATTTTGGTTAAGCTCAAAGATTAGTCCCTCACATTTTTGCCATTCTGCCTTTCATTTTCTCTTTTCATTCTCATTTGACCCCCGCTCACTTCGATCCATTCTACTGTTTTGCACTCCCTTCATTTCATGTTCATCTCTGTATCTTTCAGCCCTCATCCATCTCCCTCTTGACCTCCTAGATGATGACTCATGGATGGCTTGGTTGTGACTCTACCAACACCCATATCGATTCCATGCAGCCGCCTTCTCCAATAATTCAGGGTGATTTCCGAGATCATGGTTCGGACAGTATGAACCACTCTCAATACTACCCGCCTTCTTAAATAATCTGGGATCACTCTTGTCCCGAACTCTGCCCATTTTGGATGGAAATTGATTTCACTCTATATACCCCTCCATCACTAACGATATTCTTTGTTGACCTTAATATAGAAAAATTCTCTACATCTGGTACTTGAATTAAGAATGATAGGGGCATTATTCCATGTGCATATCAAGACCCAATCTAGAGCCACAAAATCTTTTAAATTCATATTAAGACTTAGAGATGGCTCCTACTGGAAAAGAGAAGGGACCGCACCACCCACAACCACAACCGGGATGGTAGCCGTATCAGAATGACATGAATTCCTAGCTTCTTGCCTCCATTCAGGAAACTTAGCAGTAGCTCACCGACATGGCATTGTCCTAGGTCGCCTTGCAAGATATGCTAAATGATATGAGGAGAAGGAGATATAGACTAGGAGGAGGAGGAGGAGGAAGAGGAAGAAAGATAAGATGGACGCCATGGAGGGCCGGTAGATGAGCCTAGTGGAGAGAGTCCCAAGCCTACTCTCAAAGAGAGGTACAAACCCGGAGTAGGAAAAATGAACAAGTGGATCCAATTCCCATCAGTCCATGCACATTTTTAGTTGAAGCCTCAATTTATGGCTCTTCTCCCCACCTTCCATTGGAATGCCAATTACATTCATTGCCAACAATTTGCTCGTAATTGTGGAACAACTCACTACCCTAACATACTATTAGGCGTAGTCAAGATGATGACATTTCCATTCATCCTTTAGGATAAGGCACTTTATTGAAACAATAATCTGGGAAAGGTCGTCACGAACTGGGAGGAGCCAAAGTCTTCCTTCTTGCATGAATTCTACCTTCTCGATTGGTTTAATCAAATGCAAGACATGATTGCCAACTTCTCCCAAGCCACCCACAAGTCTATTCACGAGGATTGGGAGCATCATGATGACTAGGTCTTGGGGTCTACAGTCATACAATACCTTTGTTCTCTCATTTCTCCTTCTTTTCTTCCTTTATTCTTTTTTTTGGATTTAAATATATAATTTGTATAATAATTTATACAATATTTTGTACACTTTAAAGAGTATGTGTTTTGCAAATTAATTATATATACATGCATTTAGCTAGGTATTTAAGGCTAAATAGAAATAATAAAGGTGATGAAATGTGGATTCATCAATTGTCAAATGATCTTCAATCTTCTGTTGATATTTTAGGGTTATAATTTTCAATATTAGAAATGTTAGTGAACCATCCATTAATATTCTAATTTAGTAGAGTCTTTTAGATGTACTATCTGAAATATATCCATCATAACTCTTAAGTATATGTCTATTCCAAATGTTTCTATCAAGTTTAGAAATAAACAATGAACGTATTCTAATATATAGGTCATAAAGACATTCTCTAAGCTCGATGGATCTCCCACTGAAAATATGAAGCCTTTCTATCCAATGGAGATTGTTGCAACAATTGCATCGTCTCCCACGTGGATTACTTTTAGCCCTTAAGATCAAATTTTCTAGTCTTTTAAAACATATGCAGCCAATTGCAAGTGTTTTTTAATAATATATAATTATTGGATCTAATAATTAAGTCTATTTATATGATGATTTGTATATATGGAATATCCTGATGCAATATCCGAGTCCTTCTCTAAGGATCTTAGATAGTATAGATAGTCACACTATCAATACATCATTCATCCAACACGTTGGATGTCATATGTATAGAAGTCACAGAAGTACAGTCAACTCTTTGGCCCTCCTTCGTACATGGGTCAGACCCATGCTTCCACTGCACTTCCTTAACACTTAAGCAACCATTGCTTAAGATAAAGGATCTCTTAAATTGAACGTGTCCTCAAGGAACTTCAATATAAGAATATTTCAACGTTTATACTTGCTTTATCCTATTCATGCAATATGAATAATATGATGCATCATGAAAGACATGAGTAGAGATAGCAGAATAATGACATTCATCATATCCACAATCATTTAAACTCAAAAAAGGATTTTGGTTCAGACAAGTACTCAAACATTTTTTAGTACATCGTCTCTTATCAAGCCACCATTCTGCATAAGGCAACGAACCATGGCATTCATGATAAAATGTTGAGAAAACATATGTTCATCAAAATATATTCTTCGATTTTTTAGAATGATCCTAACAATTGCGATCATCACCAACATGTTACTTCCAAAGCACACTCGATTAGAGATCAAGACTTTAGAGACATACAAACTATAGGTCAGTGTCCTATTGTCTATTTAATTGTCGATACTCATAGTCATGAGGAAAGGTGCACATTGAAACTATATACATTATGTGTACGATTGCAAGTACTACATCTTAATCGTGGATCCAATCCATGATATTATACTGATTATGATTGAGTATAGTCTTGAGTGGATTTAGTGAAGGTTATTTGAATTAAGATAATTTACATAAATATATTTTACTTTGATGAAGGATATTAATATTTTCAATCTAAGTTGTCTTACCTTTTAAACTCTAAAAGTTCATTCCCTTGTTAAACTTTCAAAGTGAGAGATATATATCTAGAAAGATCCGAGATCTCCTTTTTACCTTTGTTACATTCCAATAATATGAGTAACTGTAACTTAGATATAAATAAGCAGGAACTCATTCCACCTTACAATACCATCTCGCATTTTCCAATTCAGTCTTTAACACCTGGACCCACCACCCCTATGGTGATATTGACATGTTGTTAATTAAGAAGAAATGGTCAGAGCAGATACACAATTATGTGAAAAAGGAAAAATTGATAATATGATAGATAATATGCGCAATATCCTATCCTACACGTTTTTTCCCGACAAAGGCATCATTTGTTTAACTGGCCGAACAGAGGTGCCTAATGTTCGAACTTGGAAGAAGCCTACAGCGCCCAACAAGTCGGATCCAGCAATCATTGTATCGACCCTCTCTCAGCACTCAACCAACAATATATTTTAAGAAATGAAAGCTAGTATGGGGTGAACTTTGTTATACCCTACAAAAGATGTGTTTAGTCAGCAACTGTAGGGGTTCAACCACTGAGAGCCAACTTGAGGATAGGTGTAATTATTATTAACCAATAATAATCAACAATAGTTTTTTTTGTATTTTTGTGTTTTTTCTATTTTTTGTGGGTTTTAATTATATTTACTTTTTATGGATATTTAATTATTTTATATATTTTTTTATATTTTTGAACTTTTTAATTTTTATTTTCTTTTTATTTTTGAAATTTTTATTTCTTTTGGATTTAAGATATAATATAAACTTATGTATAATAATAGTATTAAAGATATTATAAATAATATATAGGATATAATATATATATAATGTAATAGTTCTTTTTAATTTTTTTAAACGTTTTAAATATATAATAGGTATTTGTATGTAGTAATAATGATATGCAATATATAAGTAATATGTAGTGTAGATAATATATATAAGGCTTTAGAATTTTAGATATATATTCAGAATTCAGAAAATAAAATGTTTTTTATTTTAAACATTTTCCTCTATTTTTGGAATTTTTATATATTGTTTGCTAATTTTTATGTATTTTAGTGAATTAAAATATACAAAACAGTGAATATAATAAATAGGTCGAATTGTTTTGGGTGTTAAAAATTGATAATAAGTGCAAAATTTTCCCAAAATGATTATTTAGAAAACCATTTTTTATTTTTAAATATTTTTACTGACTTTTATAACATTTTAGGGTTTTATGATTTTTAGTGCTTTCTTTTTATTTTTTTGTGATTTTTGGTATAAAGGTAGAATATATAATAATATAGATATACTGATTATTTTTGGAATTTTTTAAGTTAGTTTTATAATTTTTTGGTTTTTCTATGTAAATAAGGAATAAATAGCTTCTAATTGGTTTTTTTTATAAATAGGGAAAATGCAATTAATGCTAAAATAAAATACTGTATGAATAAACAAGCCACGTGACATCTACCAAAATTTTCTCATCAATTAAAAAGCATGGGAGCTATTTTAGAAAATAGAAAAGCATAAATAAAATATACAGCCTTATTTTTGCAATTAAAGTATAGAACAAGTGTATGCATGCAATTTATCCCAATGTTTTACACTATATTTCCAAATTTAAATACTGAAACTAAATAAATAAAAGCAATAGGGTTTCTATGTAAATTTCACAGCCCCTCACATGGCGTAACGCATGAGGCGCGAGGACCTTTATGTAATATAAGCAAAGTTCAGGGGACCTTAATAATTTTTACAAAAGTTTTTAAATTAAACTTAATATTTACATGGCCTACTATAAAATACCAAAAAAAGCAATGGCTCCTTGTAAATTACCTAAGGGTGCTCGATCTATCGGCATATGGAGCGCTACATGTCCTTCACTTAACCCAATCGATGATGGCCGAGGGCTTTGATTTACTTCTAATCAGACGGTGGAGAATAAATATGGCACTAGGCTATGATCTGATGGTTCTCAAGTGTTCACAAAGAACACCTCCAGAAAAAGACCTGGGCAGACTTTGATTTGTCTATTCTCCTCGCTCTGGCCTCCTTCGACTCCCTTGATGGTCTCAATTTGTTCCTAAAGATGCTTCGCTCTAGCATGTGGCTTCCATATGGGTTCCAGGACCCCTCGAATGGTACTTGGAGTTCTAAGTGTTTCATGCCACTGTTGCTTTAAATGACTTTATATCTGGGCTCTAAGTAGCAATGTGAGTGGCTAACCTGCACAAAAGACCTACATGCTCGAGACAAGTTTGCTCGACCAAAGATAGAAGCTGGGCACATGGTGGATGAGCAGGACAAACGAGCTTCAGGAGAAGATGATAGATGGAGCTCTGTAGCCTTGATTATTGTAGAATCAAGGATGATAAGGGGGAGAAAGACGGAGCAAGTGAAGGGGAATGAATATGAGGTGGAATGACATGTTGAGAATAGGGGATTCATAGTGATTTCAAGGCTGGAGCTCGAAGCTACAAAAAATTAAAAACATAAATTTACACTAAGATGCGAACTAATTAATTAAACTATCATTTAAGTTATGCTAAGGAAAGTAAATGAAAGATAAATACACAAAGAATTAGCTAAAACCTGAAGGATTTAGGGAGCAACTCGTCGCAGAAGCTCCAGTCGACCTTGGACCATCGAATCCCTCCTCTTATCCTCACCAACATGGCCTGAAGGTTCGTGTTGTCACCACAAGATTCAATAGGAGTGTATCCTATCAAGGTTACAAGGAGAAATCGGTATCATAAATTGAAAAAGGGAATTTGAGATTTATTTACAGGCAAAGGATGAGGCGATCTTGTGGGGGTTGCACGGATCAGATGCCTCATCAGATGATGGTGGAAGGAAGTAGGCAAGATGGAATATCATGTTCTCTGCAAAATTGATCAAGGAAGCAAGCTCCTTAGATTAGAGAATCATCGCCAAAAAATGGATAAGAGGTGGGGTAGGTGGGAAACGTGACTCTAGCAAGAGTCACAGGTGTGGAGGTACTATTAACCCGCGGTCAACAAGAGCAACGTTCTGGTTGGTCCATGTTGACCAACTAGAAACTTCCTTTGGAGAAATATCTTATTAAATTGATAAAAAAATAATAAATGATTTTAGTAATTTTAAGTCAAAACATAAAAAATGATTGTTATTTTATGTGTTGATATATAGGTATTTTTATTTATTTTTATAACTTTTTACTATGTGCTAATATTTACATGTATATACATAGGTATATTCACCTATACTTATAGTTTTTTATTTTCATTTTATATTTTAAATGTTATTATTGTTTATACATATTTCATATATTTATAATATATTTAGAAAACATTTACATATTTTTATTTTTTACATGAATTATTTATATACTTAAATAAATATGTATATGTTTATTATAGGTATAGTTTACCTATATATTATATTATATTATTTATTTTAATGTATTTTTATGCCTTTATTTTATGTTTATTATTTAAATGTGTTTTGAAAAATAATTACAAGGATATAAAAATATAAAAAAGTTAAAAATACAAACAATGAATTTATTGAATATAATATACAAGTACACAATACATAGGGACCCAAAAATCAACTTTTGTATCTTAACTCAATTTTTAATGAGACAACCTTCATTAAATAGGTAATTTAATTTCATGAAAAATAAAGGTGATTTGATCAATTTTGAGTCCTTATAAAGGAAATCCAAGTCTGAGAAATTTTTTTGCACCTTTTTGTTCAATGTGTCTCAAATGCACTGTGCATTATTTTTATGTGAAATTAAGTTTGTTTTTTCTTTGTATTTTTATGTACAACTTTCATTTAAGGGTATTATTAATTTAGTAATATAAAAGGAAAAAAATAGGTCCCTAAAGGCTATTTATTGGTAAATAAAATCAGGGTTTTGAGGTGTTTTCTGCACACTAATTCTACCCTATCTCTCCCTAATTTATAACTTGTCAACCAGGTCAATACTAACCTAGTCTCAGGGTCTAGGTTCATTCAATGTCTTTGATACTTCATTTATTTTTCTTTTCTTTCCTTTATTCTTTTATTTTGTAATTAAATACATGTATTTATACAATATTTGTTAGCCACTTATTGAATGTAATTTTGTACAAATTAATGCTATTTACAGGCATTTAGCTGGGGTTTTAAGGTCAAAATGAAACAATAAAGGTGACAAAAGTACGTAGATCATCTATTAGTTAAATAATAACCTAAATACATCGTGTCCTGGACAATGATGCCATCTGATGAAATCACTGCTCTAAGATTGTCAAATTGTAGCATAAGCAATTAGCAAGTTAGTCAGAACCATGGTTAATATATCTTAGTGTAGTGAGCATGGCTTAAACTTATATCTGATAAGTCCAGGGTCGAACACAAGAACATGAGCCATTATGTTATCTGAGCTAGGGCTTAGTTATCTATGTTATTTGTCTTAGTGTGATCTAGGTCAAGATTAATGCATGCATGGTATTTTTAGCGTTTTCTATGTTAAGTAATGACACAGATTAAATGGAATGCAACACAATGACATAAAGTAGATATTAAAAAACTCAAATTATTTATCTCAATTATCTAAATGGATATGCAAGAAATCATTCAGTACTTCATATGATAATTAGACGGGGAATGACTAATAAATTACACTCAAATCAAAGCATACAAGTCCCTTAATGTATTAGTATCTGTTCCCTTTTAACGTGAATAAAAGATGGTTCAAAATAAATCAAAATTTAAGTAATCATGGAATAATTTCAGCACATATTAATTTGCCTGTTTTAATGTGGTTTATTGATAAAGAAGAAATTAGTGATAAATTTTATAAGATGAAATAAGCGAGGGATTTATTCTTTCAGTCAGTCTCTAATCATGCATCAAATCATACCCAACAGTACATTAATGGAAAGATCATCAATTTATGATTCAATAAGGTCAATTTCACTTAATTTGAATTTATAATGACAAAGTTAGTAAACCAACAATCCATGGCTTAATTACAAAGAAAACTTAATTATAAATACTTAAAACATTACACATAAATCCAAACTAGGACTAAAATGCAATAAAGAAAGCTTGAGGGGCTTATCTATCAAAGTCTAGATGTGTGTGGGTAATAATGTAATATTGAAGCCCTGGTTGAACTGGTCTGCAAATAACCCATGTGGCTTGTAATTGAGGCATTCGGATGAAGGTTTGGCTGGAGCCTCGAAGTGCAAGGAGGATCAGGACACAAGGAGCTCTATTATTGCTCCAGACAAGGTGCGGGTCCACTAAAGCTAATGACTCGGAGAGATGGCTCGGGGTTGTTGCTAACTGTAGGATCAAATCCAATAGATTTGTAATGGACTTGTAAACCCTTGACGACCCATTAATGCAATATCATGTCCATCTGAAATGAAATGAATTAATGTGAATGTATTTACTATTGAGGCCTCTTTGTACAATTAGGTTTATGTAACATGGCCATATTGAATACCATCCAGCTGGGAGGACATAGCTGACTTCAAACATGTGATATTCAATAAAGATCTCCAGTTTGAGAAAGATATGGCAATCTTTCTCTAAAGACTGATTTCCAACTGACTTCTTGATGCAATTCCTCTACAAGGGAATGGAGATTTGGAAGTGTTGGAATAATCAACTCAAAGAGTTGACTTGATGAGGTTGAGATAAACTAAGACTTGAATCGTAACTGTCACAATCAAGCACACGTTCTTTGACTTGAGACAGATATGCATATGTATGCCTGAGTATGCACATTTTACAGACCAATAGGTTGGTGACCTTGCCAAGTTCCATATACCGACAAGTTGGAGTGCATATGAAAAGATGCATGATCTCTCAAAGGAATCATGCAAGTTCATAGTTGATCAACCAAGAGACATAGCTCACTCATGAGATGAGTTAAGGTTATAAGGAATCCCATGCATGCTCGTCATGTTTATGAAATAAGACATGAATTCGAGATATTAATATACACTTTTGGAAAGTATATGATTAATATTTTCATCCAAATATCAAATGATAAATCTATTGTTTTATTCAGAAGAAGACAATCAAACTAGGGTTTGAACTTCATATTTATCAAAGTCATCCAGTATCAAGGACGGATGAGTATTGGGAATACTCCAGGTTAAATCTATCGTAATGGATCATCCACCATGACACTTACATTATGAGGGAATGATGAAACAAGATGGATTTTAGTGGATCCATATACATAGATGATTTGAGATTTAATTTGATTAAATCACAATTCATTTGAGTCCAATTTCCGATTCCAATTTCAAATTCTAAATGTTGGAAACAGAATGGTCATGGAAATATTAATATACAAGCTCCTTAAGCTCATTTATAAGATACAAATGGTTTGGAATATGATTAGAAATGGTTAAGGAAGCTGGGTTTAGCTAACAGATACATTCTTGAGCTCATATAGAGTGGCTTGCATTTCATTGATCTCACTTAGAGTGTGAAGTGTTCCACTCGAGCTCAATTCATAAGAGTGTATCAATTTCAAGCTAAAATGGTATAAATCTTGAACGAATTGATATCCATAGTTTAAGTCACTATACGTGGTTATATGATCTTCCCAACATTATCTCTAAGTATCTGCATTTGTATCTCATTAATGCTAATTGAATTAGGATTCATATTATTTGATGCCAATATTGAGACAATAATTGTTATTGTCATATTCTTGAGGGTGTTTTTGTGGATATGATTACAAATATAGTCCATTGATTAATATGAATAATGATTCATACTAATTAATATTTATATGAATAGGATTCATATAATTAATATTTATGTGAATATGATTCACATAATTATTTGAAGTCACATGTAATGATTCCCATTAAAATAAATGTAAATTGGATTTACATTTGTTTTTTGGATTTATGAATAAGATTAAGAAGCTATGAAGATAATTCTCATAAAATTACCAATTTTGATAATTGGATTATCATATTAATAAACAATCAAAAACCTCCACCTATTTATGGAAATATGAGTGGTGTGTATGGTGACACAGGGAACCATTGTTTTAGAGTCCATGAATTGTAATCTAAAGCAAGATGTTTCTTAATTATTAATTAATATTAATTGGTAATTAAAAGGAGATAAAAATTCTTGGTGAGAAAGGAATTATTCATAGCCCTTGATCCATGATCCAAGGGACACCATGGAGGATGTCTACCATGAGGAGAAGACTCCTCATAGACGTCCCCATGGCTATAAAAGAGAATGCAATGCCTCTCTTTCATAGTATGCTTGTTCCTCCTAATAATTCCAAATTACCTTGATCATTGAGAGAGAAGTTTAGAGAGTATAAGACTCTCTATACACATCCTCTCTATCTTTCTAAGATCCCTACACGTCCACCTTTAAGCACTCATCTTCTCTTCATAGGCGTGGGACTATGAGAGAGGAGATTATCTTCTTTGTCATGCTTTGTGTAGGTGTAAGAGGACTCAATTTCGTGACAGTAAATCGAAGCTTAAGATTATATTGGTCTCATCCTTGGATGGACAACTTTAGGAGGAAGAGGAAGAAGAAGAAGAAGAAGAAGAAGAAGACATCTAAGTTCATGGGAAGCTGCGCGATTCATCATCATGCCCATAGGAGAGAAAATTGTAGATTGGACTTTATTCGGATGGTCTCTTACCTTAGAGAATCACACTTCATGAGATAATCCTGATCTCATTTAAATATTCATTAATATATTAGATGTCATGTTTGGGAAAATTATTTCCCTATATGAATGGTTTCACAAAGTACGAAAGTTGTGCAGAAATTTCTTGTATATAATAAACATACAATATTTAAAGCAAACAATTTGCTAATTATTACACATTTCCATGATGTTAAATTTGTGAATATTCAATACTTCCTTCAGTTGTCATCAGACCCTTGGTTTAGAGGATTCATATTGCGTCCAAGTCCGATGAATGATTGGCTAGAGAATCCCGATTATCTGGTGCATAGTTTTATGATAGTTTTAACTATTCAAATGATTAAGTGAATTCAAAGTCACTACTGTTCTCACATGTTTTGAAAATTATTTTGGTACATAAATGATGTCTATAAGTTCCGTACTCATTCTTAAAAGACACAGTAATATTCGGTGACATTTGGGAGAAGATTCAGATGTTAAAAGCGATCCTAGACTCTGATTTCGAGCAAAGATTGTAGCATCAAAATAATGGATTTTTAGCTACAGTTTTTTGGGTCATATAGCATGATAAAATATCTATTAATAAATCTTAAATCATGTCCCAAATTAGTGCAAAAACGTTCCGTGCAATTCTAATTGTTTAGCCTTGAGAAATTGAATTTTCCATAGGCAGAGTTGGAAGAGGACTCAATTATTTTATTGACTTGTTTGTCATATTTTGGGACTCAAAATTGATGAAAATATATTTGATATATTTACATCATGAGTTTGACCTAATATTTTAGAAATATTTGTGGTCACAACAAATTTAAATCCAAGTTATATTATGTCTTCTAATTTGAAGTTTGATGGTCGCAACTTGCAAATTCGAATCCAAAAGTTTATATTGGAAATATGCAATAAATTAGAATGTGTTTGTTATTTTTATTTCTCCTAGATAATTATGTACTTGAGTGTTTACAATGCAACTCGAAATTGTGAAATTGATTTGATTGATTTAACGAATCACCTAGATTGTTTCACTAGACATCTTTCAAAATTAAAATTATTTTGATTCAAAGAATTGTGTAGAGTGTTGCACTAGATCTTTTGAAATTAAAAAGGAGTTTTGAAATTCAAGAATTTATAGATTGTTGCACACAAAATTTTGGGAAATTAAAAAGATTTTTAAAATCCTAAAATTTCTGAGAGTTACTATATAGTATCGTATGCAGTCAAAAGATCGATAAAATCTCATTAGTATGTTATGTACCAACTGTGTTATCTTGAATCGAATCAGTAATGATGTCTAGGCTGTGGATATACTATTGAGTTACTTAATTGGTATCCTACACCGCACTTGCAATGTAGGTGCTGCCTGTTAGCATTATTTGTCCGACATGGCATGATCTGTTTCAAGGAAAGGTAGCATGAACATGCATGACCTACTTTAACAACTATGACGATTGGTTTAATCGACAACATGCTAACCCCATATATGTGAAGGTTGTAGGTGTTAAAGACCAAACCGAGAATACAAGTTGGACTTGTACGGTGGAAAGAGTTCCTTCCTATTTCATCGTAGTTGTAATTTATGATATTATTAGGGTGCAATGAAAATAGAAAGGAGGCTCAGATCTCATAGTGAGGCCTTTGGTTAGCCTACCTAATGCTTTGAAAGCTTATAAGGGAAAGCTTTTCAAAGTACAAAAAAATGAGAATCTTGTTTAAAAATATTAAATTGTTTAATATCCTTAATCAAGATATTTTAGTGTATTATCTTTTTCCCTTAATTTTAAATGATATCTCTCATCCCACTTAACATTGTGCTTAAGGTCAATCGATTAACCGGTCCAAATTGTTCGGACTGGATTCGTAATTTAGAACTCATACTTGAGACATAATGCATAACGTATGTGCTCTCGTTTAAGAAGTGTGAGAACCCTCAGATAGAGGATGCATGTGAGTGCAACAAGATGTGGGATGAGGATCATTTGATCATTTGTTTCTAAATTCTTGGATCATTGTCTAATATGCTTCAGAAGCAACTTATATACATTGAATCCGCTCATGCCATCCTATTGAATCTGAAGGAGATGTATGGAGATGTGAACCACATTATTTCTACATTAAGGTCTACCAAATATATTATGAAGAAAGAATATCCCTCTTGCAGTGCAGTGGTTGCACATGTTAAAGGGAAGCACGATCAGAAGTGTGGATCTTGGAATGGTCCAATCCAAGAGAAGAAAAGTCAAACTTTTGATCAATCTTCTAATGTTTTGATACATCTAATATTCATGGAGATGGATGTCCACCATCAATTCTATAAGCCATGATTCTAGAAGAGTAACCATCCAAAATACCTAAAAACCTTGGAGGACAAAGGTATAATCTAGTAAATAAGAAATCTACATTCATCATTGAAACCATCTTATTCGTAGGACAAGAAGGAAGTTGGAATGTTGATTCTGATGCTTCCGTATATGTATGAAATCTATTGCATATGTTCCAAGACACCAAAAATCTTGATGAAAGGGAGATAGTCATCCATATGGGACGATGCTATTGCTGCAGTGATCACCGTTGGAACACATAAACTATCACTATCCAATGGGTTAGTCGTTGATCTTAGATAATGTCTCTATGTTTCGTATGTTAGAAGAAACTTAATATCCGTATCTAAGCTGGTTAGACATGGATATACTTTCTTTATCTATAATAAAATTATCATAAATCGTTATGGTGATTTTATAGTTGATGGTTCCCTAACTCCAGATGGAGTCTATGAATTGAACATGCATGAATGTGTCGTTAATGTTAATAACATTATTAATAATAAAATCCCACGATCAAGAGAGGCTGGAGATCATTTAACTATGATTTTGCATCAAAGACTTGGACATGTGTTTGTTGATAGGATCAATAGACTAGTGTTTTGTCACTATAATCCGATGAGAGAGTCGTACGCTAGTGTTTAGCTGCTATAATCATATGAGAGAGCCGCATACTATAAGGGATACATAATATATACATATATAAATCAAAAAATATAAATAAGTACATTCATTTTTATATTTCTTAAGGTATTTAGAATATTAATATGGTACTACTTAATAATAACATAAATTATAAATAAGTACATATGGATGTAATATACAATAGAAGGTATTTTATTGATAAACATAGGTATAAGTAATCCCAAAATTACATCATAAATTTGTTATGCTTTTTATATTTTTAATGTTTTTGCGATTTTTCAGGGATTTTTGCTATTTGTTAGGTATTTTTAAAGTTCAAAGTAGTTAGAAATAATGACTAAGTAAATATGTCAGTTTGTTTTGAGATTTAAAAATACTAATTAAAGAAAAAAATGTCAAAACTAATTTTAATATTTAATAATACATATAAAACATAAATAAATACTTTTGGATTTTTTGAGGAGTTTTTTTATAATTTTATAAGGATTTTGGAGTTTTTTAACATTTTATGATCTTCTCTTCTATTTTTAGGGATATTTATCCTGGAGGTACAAAATACAATAATAAATAACTACTATTTTTGAATTTTTAAAGATATTTTAATATTTTTTGGTTTTTTCTATTTAGACAGTAAATAAATAGTTATTGTTTGCTCTTTTAATAAATAATAAAATGTATCAAAATGCAAAATGAAAAATGTGGCGTGAAATTGTATCATTACAGGCATATACAATAATTTTTGCAAAATAAAAATCAAACAGAAGCTATTTTTAATAAGATGAAACACATTAATAAAAAATACAATAGAGACAAGTACCTGCTGGTAATTAAAAATAAATGAAAATGAATTTAATATCAAAACCACAAAACCTAGGGGTATGGGTGCAAAATTTCCACACACAACCACACACACACACACACACATATTACATGCGCCTAGTAGGGGCATAATGCAATTTACAAAACATTAAGGTCCAAATTTTGCATAGAATTTTACATTTAATTTACATTTTATTGGATTAAATGTAAATATAAAAAACAGAGGGTCATCTATGCAAAAATCACCTGCCTCACGTACAGATCCATGGGAGAGAGTTGGCTAGGGACCCTTATGAAATTATTCCATAACTTATTTAAACTACAGAACAAATTTTAAATATTAAACATTAATACAAAAATAAAGTGAGGGCTTCTCAGATGTTTACTTCCACATGTGCGTGGATGGACGGCCAGGAATGCATCTTGTAGGAGCACTTAAGTGCATCGAACGATTGAGGTGAGGTGTCGTGTCGCTTGAAATCAACGACCCATATTAGATCTGGGTCGAGCTTGGAATCTGACGATTTTAAAGGTAGGAGCAAAAACAGGGAAGAACACTTCCCTGTCCACACTTTCATCATGCATTCCTCCTAATCCCTGCCATCTGGGGCTTCGCTAATGGGCCCCTGAACTTCTTGGAAGCTGTCTGCGATGGTTAATACAACAAGAAAGTCCTGGCCTCACGAGGGAGAGTCCTAGAGCTCAATGAAGCTTTGGACACATGGGATCCTCCTTCAGCTCCAGAATTGACCCTCCAGAGGTCTTTGGTGTGTCGTACCTATAGAAGGAGACTCATGGGTATGAGGGGATGAACCTCGACCCAAAATGAAGCTGCTATGCACATATGTGGGAGTGAATCGAGGAGGTCTGACAAAAGGCAGCGAGGGAGCTCTGATTCGCTCATCCTAGAAGACCAGGTGGTTCAATGGGTGGATTCGATGCAACACGTGATGGGGAATGAGATGGATATGGATTGGGAGGTGGGGTATAATAGTTGGGAGCACGATAAAACATGACCGAAGCATAGAGCTTCGACGATCGAAGATATCAAAATTTATGCTAAACTAAGATGCGATTAAGAAAACCCTAAGGTACGATTACTCTAAGGAATGAAAAAGCAACATAAAAAGTAAAAAATAATGCCTCGCACCAGTGGATTCCATGGAGAAGGGACCCTCCCTAGAGCTGGAAAGCTTCAGCGATGGTGGACCACCTCTCCTCATCCTTTCTACTCGTTAACACCTCGGGGGCACTCCTGTTATCACCAGGAAGCACACACATACATAGGATTGGGGTTACAGGGCTCGTAGAGGGAAAAAAATTTGCAAGGAGATCGGAGGTACTTTTTATAGACAGTGGAGTGGAGACTTATTGATCGAAGATTCTGGTCAACTCAAGGACGGTGGATTGGAACTTTAGCCATGGCATGATATAGGGATGTTTAATCTATAGAAAATGTGCATCACACCATGGCAGCTCATCATGAAATTAAGCGAAAAATTCAACGAAGATATGGCCTTACATATCGGCAAACAAGGAAGAGAGGGGGGAATGTTGTCCGAGGACAACACAGGGAGTCTCCTCGTGATCCATGTGGACCAACAGAAAATTCCCAAAGAAAGAATGGAAAATCGATAAAAATAATTATAAATGAATTAATAATTTTTTATTAAAACATGAAAAGATGTTCATAATTTAATGTAGTATTTTGTCCATGTTTTTTATTTTTATGAAGCTTTTTATTATGAGTTAATATTTACAAGTAAATCATGGTTATAAATACCTATATACTGTATTTCATTGTTATTTTGTAATATGTATTTTATTATTTTATACACATATTTTATGTATTGAAAACATATTTAAATACACTCAACTACATTTTCTTTGTATTTTTTTGAAGTTATTTGCATACATAAATAAATATATGTATTTATTATATAAGTATGTGTATAGGTAATTCAACTACGTATTTGATACACTTATTTATTTTATTGTATTTATATGGTTTTTTTACTTTAATTATGTATATATACTATAAATAATATTTACAAAATTATAAAAATATACAATAATGAAAAATATAGATAATAAATAAATTAAATATTTTATTCATGTATAATATACAAAAGGGGTTCCATACCTAACTTTTGCATCTTAACTCCAAATCAAATTAAACACCTTCATTAAATGGATAATAAAAAGCTATATACAATTAAAGGTGATTTGGTAAATTTTGAGTTCATATGGAGAAGATATGGGTCTAGGATGTTTGAGTTTTGGTTTTATATCATGAGTATAGAAAATATAATATGCATTATTTTTATGTGAAATAATTTTCATATTTTTCTATGTATTTTTATCTACAACTTTCATGTACAAAGTTTATTGATTTGATCTGTAAATAATAAAGAATAAAATAGGTCCCAAAAATGAATTATTTGGAAAAATAAATTGGGATTTTTATAGTGTCTATTGGCCCTAATCTTCCCCTACTTTATTCCTTGTCACCCCATCATCATGATGCATGGCTCTCGGGGTTTAGTGTCATAAAATAACTTTGGCATTTTATTTCTTTTTCTATTCTTCCTTTATTCTTTTATTTAGCATTAAATATAATATATTATATACATTATTTATAAAATACATAATGAGTGTTATTTAGTACATATTAATGCTATTTGCATGCATTTAGCTAGGGATTAAAGGCCAAAATGAAAGAATAAAGGTGATGAAATGGAGATTCATCACCACCTATACTTACCTTTGCTAGTCCCTAGAAAATACTTATTCCTATAAATGCAGAAACAAATAAAGAAAAGACAAGGAAATAAAGTGCATTGATTTTAACTCTTATACTTGTCTTGAAAAAAAATCAAAGTTTGGAGATTTAGTCGGACCTTTGGATTTTTAATTCAATCGGAACTCTATTGGGAATCATATTTATAACAAAACAACCTCTAAGACCCCAAAAACTCTGCCTAAGTCTCGTCAAAAGTAGGTCAGAACAAGTTGATTCATACGCAGTCCCTTATGACCATGAGTCTATCTTGTACAATGTCAGTGATAAGTAGCTCATTTTTGATGAAGAGGTAAAAGTCAGACTTCTCCAACATGGTGACCCTAATTCCCCAATCCAACAACTCTTTCCTAGAGAAGCAAGCTATTCCCTTCTAAGTTCAAGTACATCCAGCTCAAGAAGAGGAGGTCGAAAGAAGAATGGACGGTAGCCAGTGTAGCTACTTATCCTAGGATGCTAGACCAGTGTAGTCAAGTCATCCGGCTACAGGCTCACATGAATATTTGACTTTGAAACTCAAGCTTACTTATTGACTATATCATACTCCGATGGGAATTGATTTTTCCTTGGAAAAATTTCCCATTTATTCTTTTTGGAATTATTGATTTTTCCCTTTTTTTCTTTTTTTGATACTATATACAATAGAATTTAAATAAGGACTTTTTCCTCTTGAGTCACTAGACTATCCCTCTTTTGAAGCATTATTGCAACCCACAACTTTTGTCATTAGACCTCATGGCTACTGGATCAGATTGGGGTATAATGGCCACAAATATGTGATGTCTGATGTTTCCACTGTCTTGTATCTCATGCCGGCAAATCCGACCCTCTACCACTTCAACTGAGTTGAGCAAAGTGCAAAGTGGTTGTCTTCTAGTTAGGTCACTGTTGATAGGAGTTGTGCGTGTGTTCTGAAATATTCTACTTAGTAGTCAAGACGACACTAAACTAAGTCTCGTGATCTCAAAGATATAAGTCTAGCAAACCTAAAGTTCCACAATTCTAGTTTCTATAAGGCTCCTATGATTGAGTGGATTAAGGTCCAACCAAACTCCAATCTTCATATTTTATTTTCAATTGTTACTATCGATTCAAAAATTGCAAATGTAATGTACAATGCAAGGAAAATATCTTTGTTATTCAATTTTCTAGTTTTGAACTTCTTATAGGTTTTTGAAAAAGTTTTGCAATTTATTATGCAAGTTTTTGAAACCATTTTGCAAATTTGTTTGGGGTTTTCAATTTTCCAAATTTTTAGTGATTTTTCCGAAATAAAAATTATTGGCAAATAAATATGTGCAAGTATTTACATGGGAGTGCACCTTGTTATTTTCAAGAATTTAGGTCAAGAATTTACATAAGTTAGTTACAAGTTTTGTTTAAAGAATTTGTAAAGATTTATTTGCTTGAATTATATAGAGGGATCTCAAAATATTTTGAAAATTTCTTCACAAACATTTTCAAAACTTTATTCTAAAAAATAATTTGGTAAATAATTTTTTGCAAACATTTACAAAGTTTGGAAACCATTTTGCAAAGATTTTTAAAAAAGTATGTATAGATTTTTCAAGCTATGTTTGCAACCATTTTCCAAAACTTTTACAAATGGATTTTCAAAATATTATATTCAAACAAATGGAAGAGATTTCTACAATCAAAATATTTTTACAAAGGTTGAAAATATTTTACAAAATATTTTTCAAATTGTTTTTGAAAGATTTTTTAAAAAGAAAATTTTTCTACCATTTTTCAAATATTTTAGCCTGATTTATTAATCAGTATATATAAAAGAATTTTAATGAATTTTATACATACTTTTGTCGATTTATTATTTACAAATAATTAATTATATTTTATTTATATTACTCAAAACACAAAAAGTACACGCTATGGCTAAGGTATATACAATGTATATACAACCCACACATACTTAGCTTGAGTTATGTCCTCATAGATCGAAAAGAAAAGACGCTATAACCCATGCTGCGTATAAAAGATCCTATACCACAACGATTCAAGAGCAAAGATTGAGCTAATGAGAAGTCGACTATCCCCTCTACACTCAGGATCAACTAATCCTAAGTATAACAGCCTGTACACAAATATGGATGATCGCGGATTATAATATATGAATTCAATGGCTAGACCTGTCTCCTCCCTATACTTAGGGTTTGATGTCCCCATGTGTAGACAGAACATCAAGAGTTGAGGAGACATGCGAGGGATCGAAGAATGAACAGTTGGATCCACTCATTACCCCTATACTTAGGATATAGCATATCTTAAGTATAGCAGTGATGACTGAGATGGATGAAAGATAGAAAGAGGAAAAATGAAAAGAAGAAAATAACAAAAGAAAAGAGGAAAAGAATAAAACTAAGAAAGAGTTTTAGAGGAACATTATATGAATCTTTTGATGTTTCTGAGACAGCGGGGGCTTCTTCGTTGATCACCACTTGAACTGAGTATAATGGCAAAGAATGTATCATGCTCGATATAAGGCTTCAACAACTGATTGTTGACAATAAAAGGTTATGTGTCAGGTGACAAGTCTAATATCGAGATGCTTCTGTTGTCATGCAATTCTCTTATCATGAATGGTCCTGACCATTTACTCTTTAATTTTCCCGAGAATATCTTCAACTTTACGTCGAATAACCACACTCTTTGCCCAGTCCCGAAGGTCTTTCATTTGATGTATCGATCGCGCCAATGTTTAACCTTCTCCTTGTAGATGAATTTGTTATCATATGCGTAGTCTCGGAATTCCAAGAGCCTATTCAGATCCACTTTTTGTTGATTACCAGCTTTCTGCAATTCTAGATTGCAAATGTTCACTGCCCACTACGAATTAATACAATGGGCAAATGGCAAGGCTTTCCATACACTAGACGATAATGCAACATGCCCAAGGGAAACTTGTAAGCGATTCTATATGCCAAGAGGACAGAGTCTAGGAGTTAGGACCAGTTCTTCTTGTCCATCCTTACAAGCTTATGCAAGATAGTCTTGATTTCTCTGTTGGATAGTTCGGCCAATCCATTGGTCCGAGGATGATATAGTGAAGTGGCACAATGCTAAATGTCTTACTTCTTCATCAATTTCTTTACCTCTTTATTAATGAAGTGACCACCCCTGTCTGATATTAGAATCTTTGGTATCCTAAACTGTGAGATGATGTTCTCTTTCAAAAACTGACAAATGGTATGTCTATCAACGGCTCAGGTGGGGATAGCTTCTACCCATTTACTTATGTAATCGACGACAAGAAGGATGTAATCATATCCTTAACTGTTAGGAAAGGGTCCCATGAAATCAATGCCCCATGCATCAAAGACATCTAAAATATGAATGAACTTCAGGGGCATAGAGTTTTTAGTCATGAGGGTTCCTCCCATTTGACATATGCTTTGGCATCTTTGAATAGTGTGGGCCACCGAAAGGCCACACTGTAGTGCTTTTGTTGTCATTCAGCCTCTAGAGTGGTGTCCACTAGATTCGAGCGAGTGATAATGTTCAAGGACAATATTGTGCTTCTCTTGAGGGATACACCAACACAAAATATAGCCTCCTCCTTCCCTGAATAAGTTTGGCTCTTCCCAATTGGTAGAAATGAATAGTGGAAGAGAACCCTTCTTGATCTTCATCCAATCTTGTGGGACTACACCCAAGATGGGTAGTTCACAATATCGACATACAAAGGGAGGGATGCCACAGTGAGAATCGATTCATTAGAGAAGCTTCTGTGATGGGTGTACCGTTCAGTGGAGGCTCTTTGCATTCTATTATGGAGAGGTGATTGATGGACCACGTTTTCACCATATTAATAATATTATTTTTATTGTAACATTGGCAATGACAATGATTCAACAAAAACCACACATTTGAATATGGGGAGAATTTTACATGGCAAGTTTACCAAGGTCGAACACAAGGACACGAGACTCCATATCTTTTTATCAAATATTATTGATTTAGGTTGAGTGATTAGATTCATTGATATAGATCCTCATATGATGCACAACACACAAAATGCACAAGTATACAATGCGAAAATGCAAACAATTAGCATAGAAATGATGCATGCATTTTATTTTTTTATGCAGTTAAAAATTAGATGCATGTGTAATGATATGCAAAAAATGTATTAATATTCCCTAAAAATGTCCAATTTAATGAGAAATAAAAGTTGAGCCAATTTCCGAGGCAGTTGACACATTAAAAGGCATTAATGGCATTAAGAATCATAGAACAATTAAACGCGCTCAAAATGATCATTTATAATGTTTAATTAAATGTATAAACATCAAATAAATAATGCCACAATGTAGATAATAAGACAAGCATTAAAATGAAATTGAAATCAACTGAATCGAAGGTCTTTTGCTCAAGATATGATCATTAGACTTCAGAGGCATAATTGTAGTAAAAATGTAATGAATAAAAAAGATAAAAATGCAAATTGATCCCTCAAAGCGGAATTTCTGCAATTTTCAAAAGCTGGAGGGGCCTCCTTGCAAATTTCCCAGGCATGGCCCGTGAGGCACACGTTCCTGGGCTAAACCTGTTTGAAATATATGAAAAGTTGGAGGGAAAAGCTAAAAATTGCCCATCCCGCACACAAGTTGCACATGTGTGGGTTAGGCTCGGGGCAAGCGGAGGTTCAGTGTAGATGATTTGGGCAGCGACGGTACAAATGGCATGTTTATGAGGTGTAGGACAACCTGAGGCTAGGAGGCTCAGGTGAGAGAATCCAATGGTTGTGGGCCTTCCTCCATCTCAAGATCGAATGGCTATTTCCTCACCGATGTAGGTACCCATGGATCAAGATCCAAGGGTATCTTCTTATCCTTGTTCCTTCACGGGCGATGACTAGGATACTAGGCTTCGATGACCTCCCCCAAGATCCACCAACATGTTGCTCGATGGTGGAAGGTTGGGTAAGCTCAGGGGACACTGACGAAGGCCAGGCTGGTGTTGTGGGGCAGCTACAATGGCAGAGAAGGTGAGGCGAGGTTGGGTCGTCAGAGGTGGTGAGGGAGAACAAAGCAAAATCGTAATGTCTGATCATTGATGAAAGAAGGATCCTGCAAGGGTTAAGTTGAAGTGTGTAGTGTGTGGGTATGTGAGTGAAATGGAGGACTATAAAGTAGAGGAGACGAGGGTCCCAGGCTTCTTCTCTGGCGAACCATTGAAGAGGTGGGGCGGATGTGAACAGGGGCCTGGAGAAGGAAAGGGATGAATGAAGTAGCTGGCAAAGATGAGGGATGTGTGGATTAGCTTGACATATGATCAGGTAGGGGTGAAGTGCACCGTGTGTAGTGGGATAAATGAAAGAAAGATCGATGAAAGGAAGGTGGAGAGGTCTAACCAGATCGGGACGAAAATTGGGCGGAGGTGATGGCCATTGGACCTGAGGTGCTCAGGGTTGTCACACGATGAGGGCAACCGTGCCTCAATGCTCAGTGGTAGCAGAGCCAGCGTTACTCGGACGGGGAGGCCTAGAGTCGACACCGGGGTAGAGGGCACATGATCATCTATCAATTCTTTCCTCTATCACCGGAGGAGGGGAATAGCTAGAGCTCAACCCATGAATGTTGGATGAAGCAGAAAGGAGGCGGGGGTGGGGTATTTAAAGGAGGAGTTCCAAAGGTTGCAGGTCGTCGACGTAAGGTTTGAAACGGGTGAAAGGTAGTCCTAGAAGGATAGAAGTGGGGTAATGAATTGTACACGAAGGGAACATGAGTATTGGATATGGATGTTTATGTTAGAACATACAGAGGGGGTTAGGGGGAGGCGCTAAAATGGAAAGGGGGTGAGGTGGTGTGAGGTGTAATGCCTGAGAAGGGGAGGCATTTTGTGTAGGGAGACACCTGATGGCAATTGGATCAAGTGATCCAATGGCTTAGATGGGAGCGCGAAGCGATGGATGGGATTGGATCAGAGGATCTAATTCAATGAGGGGAAGAGAGGTGCAGGCGTGTGGTTGAGATGAAACTGGGGGCTTCATCCTATGGTGGAGGTGGAATGGGTGGCGTGGAGGGCATGGTGCCACTAGATGGCAAAGCCATCAACGACTAAGATGGAGGCGGAATTGGGTGGCCAAAATTTTATCTGAAGGGTTTGATCAAATGGCCAGGAGAGCTGCAGAGATCAATGGACTTGATGGAGGTAAGATGTGAGGATCTGATGGCCATGGGAGAGGTCGGGTGGCATAAAGAGGGCGACGCGTGGCCCAATCAAATTATTCAAAAGTCAGAAAATAAAGGAAAATAAAAAAGAAATAGTAGGCGACAGAATTAGCAAAAATTCAAAACACGAAAGCTGCAGATCTCAAAGAGATCTAAAAGTTCATGTTGGACAAAAAGTCAGAAGCATTCAATAACATATAACAAAATATCTGGAAGTTTTTTTAATGGATATAAATACTACATTTAAATAGGTTTGAGATTTTTGTAATTTTAATTTCTTTTTAAAGCAAAAATAATATATATAGTATTTATCTATTTTTTGGCATTTTTAATAAGAAATAAAACAATGAAAATTAAGGGTTAATATTTTTACAATAAATAAGGCTATTTACATGAAGATACTTTACTGTTAATGATGCAGGATTAATGAAGATTTGAATGAAGGTTATTATGATCTGAGGATAAAAAGAGAGTATAGTTATGATTAATCAGAGATCCATCACAAATGACATCATAACATTTGATGAACCGTGTTTTCACCATTTTTATAACCGTATTTTATCGTAGCATAGGTGGTGAAAACAATTAAGCAAAAATCACATATTTGATTATGTGGGCAAATTTACTTGGAAATTCTATCAAGGTCGAACACTAGGAGACGAGCCTCCTCATCCATCTCTCGAAAATTATTGATTTAAGTTGAGTTTTTAGATTCATTGATATAGGTCTTCGTATGATGCGCAACACACAAAATGCACAACTATGCAATGTAAAAATGCAAACAACTGGCATAGAAATTGTGCATGCAGTTTATTTATTTTTTATGCAATTCTAATGAGATGCATGTGTAATGATATGCAAAATAATGTATTAATATGCCCTAAAAATATCCAATTTAATGAGCTATAAAATTTGAGTCAATTTCAGAGGCAGTTAATGCATTAGAAGGAGTTAATGGAATTAAGAATCAAAGAGCAATAGACACACTATATCTCAAAATTTAGCATGTTTAATTATGCGTCTAAACATCAAATAAATAATGCCATAATGCAGATAATAAAACAAGCATTAAAATGAGACTGAAATCAATTGAATCAGAGGTTGTTTGCTCAAGATATGATCATTAGAGTTCAGAGGCATAATTGTAGTAAAAATATGAGGAATAAAAAATAAAAATGCAATTCGATCCCTTAAAGGGGCATTTCCGCAATTTTCAAAAGCCGAAGAGGCCTCCTTGCAAATTTCCCAAGCACAACACGTGAGGCATGCGAGCATGGAGTGGACCTGTTTGCAATCTGAAATGTCTGAGGTCACTATTGCAAATTGCCTAGCTTGCACGCGCATTGCATGTGCAGGGTCTAGGCTCAGAGCGAGCTGAGGTTCGGTACGGTTGATTGAGGTGGAGAAGCTACACGTGGCACGAATCTGAGGTACAAGATCACCTGAGGCTAGGAGGCTCAGGTGGGTGTCCAACAATGTCGGGTCTTCCTCCATCTCAAGATCAGACGACTATGGTATCACCGACATAGATACCCTTGGATCATGATCCAAGGGAATCTACTTCTTCTTCCTCCTTTGTGGGCGACGGTAAGGAGCCTGGGCTCCAGCAACCTCCCCCGAGCACCACTGATGTGTTGCTCAATAGTGGAAGGTTGGGGAAGCTCAGAGGAATACCAGCAAAGGCGAGCCTAGTGTTGTGGGGTGGCTACGGTGGTGGAGAAGGCAAGGAGAGGTCAGGATGTTGGAGGTGGTGAGGGAGAACGATTATGGTCGTAATGTCCGATCATTGATGAATGAGGATCCTACAAGCGTTAAATAAGTCGAAGCATGTATTTTGTGGATGTAGGAGTGAAATGGGAGACTAGGAAATGGAGGAGACGAGGGTCCTAGGCTTCTTCTACAGCAAACCATTGAAGAGGTGGGGGCAGATGTGAACACGGATCTAGAGAAGGGAAGGGACGAACGAAGTCGTTGGTGAAGGTGGGGGATGTGTGGAGGAGCTTGACAGATGATCAGGTGGGGTGAAGTGCATCGTGTGTGGTGGGATATATAAATAAAAGATCATTCAAAGGAAGGAGGAGAGATCTGGCCTAATCGGGATGGAAATTGAGTAGAAGAGATGGGCTACGATGAGCACCTAAGGTGCTCAGGGTCATCGCACGATGAGCGTGACTGTGCCTCGGTTCTCAACGGTTGCGGAGCCAGCGTTATTCGATCGGGGCGGCCGAGGGTCGACACCTGGGCAGAGGGTCCATGTTCGTCGATCAATTCCCTCCTCCTCTATCACCTGAAGAGGGGGATATCTAGAGCTTTACCCATGAATGGTGGACGAAGCAGAGAGGAGGCTGGGGTGGGGTATTTAAAGGAGGAGTTCCAACGGTTACATGTCGTGGGATGAAGGTTTGAAACGAAGGAACAATAGTCGTAGAAGGTCAGAAGCGGAGTAATGAATGGTGTACGGAGGGGACAAGAGTAATGGCTATGGAGGGTTTGTGTTTGAACGTGGAGAAGGGGTTAGGTGGAGGCGCTAAAATGAAAAAGGGGGAAAGGTGGCGCGAGGTGTAACACCTAAGAAGGGAAGGCATTTGGAGGAGGAAGATGCATGATGGACGTTGGATCAAGTGATCCAACATCTTAGATGGGAGCGCGTAGCGATTGATGGGATCAGATGAGGGGATGTATTCCAACGGTGGGAAGCAAGGCATGCGCGTGTGGTTGAGATGAAGCTGGGGGCTTCATCCTATTGTAGAGGTGGATCATGTGATATGGACGGCATGGATCCACTGGATGGAAAAGCGATCAATAGCTAAGATGGAGGCGGATGTGCATGGCTAAGATTTTATATGAAGGATCCGATCAAACAGCTAGGATAGCTGCGGAGATCGACAGACAATATGGAGGTGGGATGTGAAGATCCGACGACCATGGGAGAGGTCAGGTGGCACGAAGAGAAGGGGGCCAAGTGGACGACCCAGAGGGTGCCACATCGCCCAATCATATAATTTAAAAAGTTAGAAAATAAAGGAAAATACAAAAGAAATAACCGTAAGCAGAATTTACGAAAAGTCAAAACATGAAAGTTGTAGATCTCAAAGAGATCTACAAGTTTGATGTTGGACAAAAAGTCAGAAGAGGTCAATAACACACAGAAAACTTTTTGGAAGTATTTTTAATGGATAGAAACACAACTTTTTAATAGTTTGAGATTTTTTTTGTAATTTTAATTTCTTTTTGAAGTCAAGATAAATATATACAGTATGTATCTAATTTTCTGGGACTTTTAGTAAATAATAAAACAAGGAAAATAAAGGTTGAATATTTATACAATAGATAGGGTTATTTACAGGAAAAGGTTTTATTGTTAATGATGCGGAATTAATGAAGATTTGAATGAAGGTTATTACGCTTTGATGATAAAAAGAGAGTATAGTGATGATTAATTAGAGATTCATCACACCTCTATACTTAAACTATGCCCGTCCTTGAGCATCTAAATAATGAAGGAATCGAATTAATTCCTGACAGTACATATGAATTTTCAAGGCTCAATTCATCGAAGACCCTTAATTTGAGTGATTCTAAAATTCTGGGCTAAACCATGACCTAGTCAAAAGGAATCCAACTTCTCTAATTATCAAACTCTCTATTTATACATATAATATAAGGATATGCCATTTAGTGTACTGCAACCATGAGAGTTGAGTCAAGATTTCACCTAAGGTTCTAGTCCAGGAGACTCTCCTCTAGACCTAATCCTTAACACTAGGTAATAAGTCTTTCTTGCATTGAATCCACTGTCCCATTAGTTTGTCATACTTGAACATGTAGATGGAAGGCCAGATGATAATTGGCATATGATTGTCTATTTTCTTTTCTCCCTCACATTGGAACAAGGATCCTCTCGAGTCCATTTTTACTCAACACATGTATATTTTTGTTTGTTGATAAATGTGTCCATCAAGAGAGTTCGGAGTCATCTGCACTTTTCCTGGGAGTGCACCGGGGTGTGTCTCTATATAAGATACATTCAGCACCCATACTTGTATCACTATACGATGAAGAGACTTTTTTGGGTGCTAGCCCATCTCCTTGTTCCTAGTAGCTTTGGTCTAAGTGGACACATTGAAATGGTTGGGAGCACTTACCGTTCATGTAAGCTCTTTGATATTTGATTTTGAATTAAGAGAGATTTACTTTCAATATTTCTTTTCTTTTCTTTTTGGTAGGCTAGCTCCTTGCTTTTACCAAGAGTTGGTGCACACTAATAAAAAATTTTATGATGTTTCATCACACACTGGCACATAGGTAAATATGAAATGATAGCATATGAACTTGTTTGCATACTGGCTAGGGTTTGATGACACTCAGGTTTCTTGATGCCTTCATTGACTTTATCCCATCGTCGAGCATCATTAAATCGGTGTAAACTCAAATCACCAATCCTAGTTACTCAAGTGATAACACAACTTATCTCATCAATCATGAAGTTGTGAAAGTGTTGTTTTGATCATATTCTTTAAGGGGTAGAGATAAAGAGTACAATATAATGCTCAAATTTTCAAACTAGGGGAGTATGGATTATTAAGTTTTAAACCCTAATGACTAAGGCTGGTTAACTCGGACTCTCAAGATCTCAAAAATACAATGTCCTCAAATCCTTAAGCCTTGAGTGATGCTCAATGTGTCATGAATACGCCAACTCCAAAGTTAGTGAATTTTTGTGCTTTTTGAATTTTGCAATTTTTATAGGATTTTTTTATTCTCAAGAGAAATAATGACTGGACCAAGCTCATATGATTAGTTGCATCCATTTCCAGCCAGTATGGGTGTAAGTACATACCGTTAGACGACTACCCGTATTACTTCAGGATGGTGCCATTTGTATTGTCCTTTAACCATCCACTCTTATAAATGAGATCATAGTTCCTTCAATGAGAAATGGCTACTCATTTTTAAGCTCAATAGTCAGAATCGCTGCTCAAATTTCTCAAATTCTTATGGGTTTTTTGAAAAGGTTAATAATAGTTACAAAAATAGAATTTAGTCTCTCAAATTTGAAAATATTTTTTATAAGATTTTTCCAACCATGTCTCATATTATAGACATATTTTCAAAACATTTTTAAATTATTTCAAAAATAAGTAAAATTACCATTTTTCAAACCAATGTCAAATATTTTTCAAAACAGTGTAACAAAGTTAGAAAAATTTTTGTACAAATACTTTTACCAAAATCAATTAAAAATACTTATACCCTAGCCCCAAAAAGTTTCAAAATTTTAACATATAAGCTAGCTGAAGTATATATACGATATATATGGTATACCCCCCTGTACTTATCTTTTGCTATGTCTTTATAGCACAAGTTGATCTGAAGCCATAGCTCAGGTTAAATACAAGATGATATAGCAGAGCTAATTCAGATGGACCTCCCTATGTTTAGGTTAAAAATAACCTAGGTATAAGAAGAAGAACAAGAAGAGGGAAGAATAAAAGACTTGGATCCCCCTTATACTTAGGCTGAAAATAGCCTATGTATTGGATGTGCAATGAGGATGGAGGGACCCGTGGATAATATTTAGTGATTATACAAGGTTTCCCCTATATTTAGGCTGAAGAGTGGCCTAAGTATTAGGATATGGAATTGAGTATGGGGAACCTATGATTAGTTATGGATGGATTTTGGGTGGATTTATAGAGATGTATAGATGTACGGATATGGGGGGTGTAGTAGATCATCTAGGGTTACGAGAGGGTTGTGTGAATACACATCCAGGGCTCAAGCATTTAGACAATACCCCTTTATTCACCAACACACACATGAAGACCATGAAGGTTCGATCGTATTTATCTTGTCTATTTTATTGGTGATTATCCAAAATTGAAGTCTATTACGCAGGTTTAAAGATAGGTTTTGGACACTATCCTAGGGATACATCCTCACTTCTCAATAATCAAACATCATGTGTACAATGAAGGAGGTTTCTCTCCCATAAACCAAGAGTGATTTTATTCCATTTTATTTCATCAACTTGCACTATAGTCCCAATTTTATTCTTAGGTTATTACTATAGTTAATGTGAGCACAAATCAAACAAACATCATATAATCAGCCATTCCTAATTTTCTTTAATTTCTTAAGTGATAAATCAGGGAAAGATTTAAAAGATCCAATGCATTCATGAAAAATCATGATGCATGCCAAAGAGAGAAACTTACAATGCCTCCATCAATTTCCTTGCTACATGCATGCAAGTCAAAGAACACACCCTAAACATGATTCTATTAGTGGGAAAGAATTCAATTAATTTGGTTTAGTGAAGAGATATATGTGCATCTTGTGAATTATATGTGTTTTAAACTATAAGCAAGCATAAATGATATGAAAATAAAAGAACTTTGATAGTCGTGTGCCTATCCCTAGGTCGACACTCAAGTAAAGAATCACCTGGCTAGGGGTGGACTTCACATACCACATGCAAGGTTCAAGTTCATTTACACACACTCGAGCCCTCCTACGAGGACTTCTAGAAATGCAAATGATACATTTTTCACAACAAATGCATGAACAAAATGTTAACTAAACTCCTTGAACTCTCCTGAGTTTCCTCTACAGCTCCTCACAGTGGGAGCTCCCAACTCCACGCCTCCATGTAGATCGAGCGTCCTCGATCTTCATGGGCCCTATTGCAAAGGAAAAAGTAAGGAAAATATCAAGAAATATAGTCAAGAATAATGCAGACATAAACATAACAATGAAGGCCTAATGGTTTGAAAATAATCAACTCAAAATAATACATTGAAATTCAATAAATAAATAAGGATGAGTCGTGTCCCTGGCAATGCACCATTTGATGAACCGTGTTCGCATCATGTTAATAATCATATTTTATTGTAGCATATGAAGTGAATATGTGGAGAATTTTACTTGGCACGTCTACCAAGGTTGAACGCAGGTACACAAGCCTCCTAATCTATCTATTGAAAATTATTTATTTTAGTTGAGTGATTAGATTCATTAATATAGGTCTTCGTCTAATGCACAACACACAAAATGCACAAGTATACAATGTGAAAATGCAAACAATCAGCATAAAAATGATGCATGCATTTTATTTCTTTTTATGTAGTTAAAATGAGATGCATGTGTAATGATATGTAAAATAATGTATTAATATGCCCTAAAAATTTCCAGTTTAAGGATCAATAAAAGTTGAGTCAATTTCAGAGGCAGTTGATGCATTAAAAGGAGTTAATGGCATTAAGAATCAAAGAGCAATAGCCACACTATATCTCAAAATTTAGCATGCTTAATTAAGTGTCTAAACATCAAATAAATAAATCCATGGCCCATAATATAGATAATAAAATAAGCATTAAAATGAAACTAAAATCAACTGAATCGGATGTTGCTTGCTCAAGATATGATCATTAGAGTTTAGGGGTATAAATATAGTAAAAATATGCATAATAAAAAAAATAAATATGCAATTTGGTCCTTCAGAGGGGCATTTCTATTATTTTCAAATGTCGAAGGGGCTTCCTTGTAAATTGCCCAGATGCAGTATTAAGGCACGCGTGCCTGGTCTGGAGTTGTTTGCAATATCAGAAAAGTATGAGGAAACAACTGCAAATTGCCCAGCCCGCACGCACATTGCACGAGCATGGGCTAGGCTTAAGGAGAGCAGAGGTTCAACGTTGATGGCTCGAATGGCAAAGCTACACGTGGCACGGATTCAACCTGCGTGACCACCCAAGGCAGGGAGTCTCGAGACGATGAATCTAATGGTTGCGAGTCTTCCTCCATCTCAAGATCGTACGGATACGGTCTTACCGACGTAGATGCCCTTGGATCAAGATTGAAGTGTGTCTGCTTCTCATTCCTCCTCCATGGGCGACGGCTAGGTTCCTGGGCTCCGATGAACTCCCACGAGCTCCACTGACGTAATGCTTGATGGTGGAAGGTTGGGGAAGCTCTAGGGCATATCGATAAAGTCTAGGCTGGTGCTGTGGGTTGGCTATCGTGGAAGAGAAGGCAAGATGAGGATGGGTTGTCGGAGACGACGAGGGAGAACTGGGCACAGTCGCAATGTCCGATCATCGATGAAAGAAGGATCTTGCAAGGGTTACATAAGCCAAAGCGTTTAGTATGTTGGTGTATGATTGAAATGGGGGTCCAGGAAGTGGAGGAGGCAACATTCCCATCCGGTTAACCATTGAAGAGGTGAGGCAGGTTTAAACGGTGGTCTAGAGAAGGGAAGTGATGAACGAAGTGGTTGGCGAAGGTGGGGGATGTGTGGAGGAGCTTGAAAATAGATCAGGTGGGGGTGAAGTGCATCGTGTGCGGTGGGATAAATGAAAGAAAAATCGATAAAAGGAAGGAGGAGAGGTCTGATCTGATCGGTATGGAAATTGGGCGGAGGAGATGGCCTGGGATAGGCACCTGAGGTGCTTGGGGTTGTCACACGACGAGGGCGATTGTTCCTCGGTGCTCAGCAGTGGCAGAGCCACCATTACACAACCAAGGCGATCGAGGGTCGACACCGAGGTAGAGGCCCGATGATTGACGATCAATTCCCTCCTTCTCTGTCATCAGAGGAGGAGGGTAGCTAGAGCTCATCCCATGAATGGTGGATGTAGCAGAGAGGAGGTGGGGTGGGGTATTTAAAGGAGGATTCTGGTGGTTATAGGTGGTGGGCACAAGGTTTGAAACAGGTGAACGACAATACTAGAAGATCAGGAGTAGGGTAACGAATGGTGCACGAAGGGGACAAGAGTAATGTCTATGGAGGGTTTGTGTTTGAATGTGGAGAAGGGGTTAGGTGGAGGCGCTAAAATGGAAAGGGGGAGGTGGTGTGAGTTGTAATTCCTGAGAAGGGGAGGCCTTTGGCGGAGGAAGATGCATGGTGGTCGTTGGATCAAGTTTTTCAATGGCTTATATGGCGGTGTGAATCAATGTATGGGATAAGATCAGGGGATCTGATACAACAGTGGGAAGCGAGGCGTGGGCATGTGGTTGAGATGAAGTTGGGGTCTTCATCCTACGGTGGAGGTTTAATGGGTGATATGGAGGGCATGAAGCCACTGCATGGCAAAGCCTTCAATGACAAAGATGGAGGCGGAAGTGGGTGGCCAAGCCTTTATCTGAAGTGTTCAATCAATGACCACACGAAAGCTGCGGAGATCAACGGAGAAGATGGAGGTGGTATGTGAGGATCCAATGGCCACGGGAGAGGTTAGGTGGCACGAAGAGAAGGGGGCCACGTGGGCAACCCAGAGTGCGCCACGTGGCCCAATCCGACTATTGAAAATGTCAGAAAAAAGGAAAATATAAAGAAATAGTAGGAGGCAGAATTCGCAACCAGTCAAAACATGAAAGTTGTAGATCTCAAAGAGATCTACAAGTTTGACGTTGGACAAAAAGTTTGAAGATGTCAATAACACATAGAAAAATTTTTGGAAGTAATTTTAATGGATAAAAACAATACCTTTTAATAGGTTTGAGATTTTTGTAATTTTAATTTCTTTTTAAAACCAAAATAAATATACGCAATATTTATCTATTTTTTGGGATTTTTACTAAGAAATAAAACAAGGAAAATAAAGGGTTAATATTTATACAGTAAATAGGGTTATTTAAAAAAGAGGCTATGTTGTTAATGATGCAGAATTAATGAAGATTTGAATGAAGTTGATTATGCTTCGAGGATAAAAAGAAAGTATAGTGATGATTAATCAGAGATTCATCAGCGATCTGCTACTACATTCTGAACTCCAGGTTTATCCTTAATTTCCAAGTCGAACTCCTGGTGGAGAAGGATCCATCTGATCAATCTGGGCTTTGCATCTTTCTTCTATTGTAGATAATGGATAACAGAGTGGTCAGTATAAATTGTGACTTTAGATCCAAGAAGATAGGATCTAAACATCTCAAGTGCGAAAAACACGGACAACGACTCTTTCTCTATAACAATATAGTTTCTTTGAGCTTCGTCTAATGTTTCGCTAGTGTAGTTCATGGTATATGGCATTTTGTCTCTTCTCTGACCCAGGACAACCCCAACTACAAACTCGAATGCGTCTGTCATGATTTCAAAGGAGAGAGACCAATCAGGTGGCTATAAGAAGGGAGCCTTAGTGACTACCTCTTTCAATTGTTTGTATGACTGAAAAACTTGTTGATCAACATTGAACTCGATCTCCTTGCAGAGTAGCTCAGTGAGAGGTCGAGCATCGACTAAAATCCTTAATGAATCGTCTGTAAAAGACAACATGCCCCAAGAATGACCTCACACCCTTGATATTCTAAGGTGGCTCAAGATTATCAATAACATCCATCTTTGTCGGGTCGACTTACATGCCACATTTGGAAATGATGTGGCACAACAAAATTCCTTCTGTGACCATGAAATGGATCTTTTCCCATGATAGCATAATATTTACTTCAAGGCATTTATGAAGCACACAGTCTAGGTGCTCAAATCAAGAATCGAAGCCGAGACCATAGACCAAGAAGTCGCCCATAAACACCTCGACAAAACTGCCAACCATATCGTCAAAAACTACAAGCATGCACATCTGGGTAGTGGCAAGTGCATTACAAAGACCAAAGGGAATTCTCCTGAAAGCATAAGTGTTGAACAAGCAAGTGAAGGTGGTGTTCTCTTGGTCTTCTGGGGCGATTGCCACTTGGTTATACCTGGATTACCCATTAAGAAAATAGAAGAACTCCTTGCTAGCTAATCTTTCTAACACTTGATCGATGAACAATAAGGGGACGTGGTCCTTTTTTGTTGCAGCATTCAGGCGGTGGTAATACACACACACACTCCATGATGTTGGTACTCAAGTAGAAATAGCCTCTCCTCTTTCATTAGTGACCACGATGATCCTTGATTTCTTCAAAACTACATGCAAGGGACTCACCCATTTGGAGTTGGAGATGGGATAAATGAAGCATGTGTCACACCATCTCGTGATTTCTTTCATAACGACGCCCCACATATTGGGCTTCAGTCTTCTTTGAAATTCTCGGGATTGCTTGGCATTATCTTCCAAATAAATGTGGTGTGAACATTTTGTTTAAAACTGCAAGGAAAGAATACTTGAGGCATGCAGGATGCTACTTTAATTCTAGTTATAATCGAACTTGCTTCTCAAACACTTCAGAAACAGTGCTGGTAGGTGATTAATCTGCCAAGATTTTTGAGGTGCTGCTCACCTCGATCACTCCTGGTTCAGTTGACAATGTGCTGAACAAATCATAAAAGAATTCATCATGTTCAGACTAGCTTAAATTTTTAGAGTCAAAAAGTCTCATTAGCGAATAAGAATCGATCTCCTAGTTGACATTGGAGCATGTATCGACCTTGCTTTCCAGGTCCTCCTCAGGAAAGAGGATTTCATGGGCTTGTATCATTCAAAGATAAATATGTATCTCTGATTTCTACAATAATGGCATAGTCTGTTGCTAGCGGTTATGCTTGGCTTTCATCAGATACAACTTTTGGCTCACTGATCATATCCATGGTGACTCTATTACTGCATGAGCTGAACGTGATCTTCCCATACACATAGTAAACCACCGCTTCAGCTATCGAAGGAATGGTTGACCAAGGATAATGGATGTGTAGAGAAATGGGGCAGGAGAGTCCATATTCAGGACAACAAAGTCCACTAGGAAGCACATATCCTACACCATCACAATAATGTCCTCCAACAATCCTTTGGGTTTCTTAATGGATCGATCAGTAAACTGAAGGATCATGCGTGTCAGCTTGAGAGGACCCAAACCAAATTCTGTGATCAATGAGACAGGCATGAGGTTAATTGAAGAGTCGCTATCAAGAAGAGTTCACTCGAATACTTGATCAAAATTCACACATCTGATCAAAGGCACTCCTTTTTCTGTCTTTTTATGAGGAGGTTTCCGATGGCATTGACTATAGACATGGTGAAGACGTGCTTCTCGACTCTATTTCTTTGGTTCTTGTGCGGCTGATTCATTGTTATACATGACTCCTTTAATCATTTCTTAACTGTAGGCATGTATTCCATGTCTTTCATTAAAGGCACTTCCAAAATCAAGTTCTGAATAATCTCCACAATTGAGGGGTTATATAATGCACTTTTCATTTTTTTTTATTTTTTTGGAATTTTAAATAGCATCAGGAAAAGGAACATTCACAAAATTGAAAGCATAGATCTTGTATACATCAAAATCAACATTTACAAATGACTTTCTAGAAGAGGGTAAACAATCACCCATAAAGGTAAGAAACACAGGAAGAAAAGCAGGAAATTCTACTTTGACAACAAGCACGGGATTGGCTGCAGGTGTTGGCATCTCCTTGATTGTCTCGACTCTACCTTTGTTATTATTCTATTTTTTAACTTTCTCCTTTTGCTGAGTTTTTTGGTCTTTTTGCTCGTGGTGGTGGTGGTGGTTGTTGCTGGTGCAGCTCCTCCGTTTTCTTCTTCCTCACCATGTCCTCTGGCTGGCACAACTGATGTAGAAGAGGATGATTAACCAGATGATGCTTTATTCTTTCCACTGATGGTGGTAGACAACAACAAAGTCCTACCACTCCTAGGAGTAACAACAATAGATAAACCAAATTTATAGTTATCTAACTATGCCGGGATGGATGAGATTCACGTTCTTCCTACTCTTTGCATTTTAAATTGTTGGGGTTAGCTTCGACCATCGTTGGGATTGGAGTTTTTGTCGCAGTTAGGTCATCAATCTTCTGCCTCATCTTAGTAAGGCTCTTCACTAGTTGAGCCAAGCAATCGAGGGAGGGGTTCACGGGAACTACCTCGAATGGTTTAACGGGTTGACCATACTGAAACATATGATTATGTGGAGTCTATTTGTTTTGGATATGATGATGCTGAGGAGGGGGAAGCTGATATTGCTGGTATGGAGGAAGAGGGTACTGCTGATGAGGAGCCACGACGTGAGAGTTATATGGTTGACGCTATGATAACTGCTAGTAAGGTTGATTATGTCTCCAATCACTCTAATAATGCAGAGATTGGTGGTGCTGAGGTTGTTGGCTATGCTGGACAAATCTACTACCTTGAATCCGGTGGTACAGTCCAATGGCAGAAGACTGACCTTGTGGTTGTCCACCAACACAGGCCAACTGTGCATCGTTATGTGAGGTGTTGTTCACTTCTTGGATCAGTAGAGGTAGAGGGGTCGTATGAAGACTAGATGTCTGGCTAGTATACCACTGATTATTGTTGTAGCAGGGCTTGTTTGGGAGTCTACACGTAGTACACGTGTTGGACTGTTGGCTGTTGTGGACTGGGCTAAGGTTGATGTTGCGTAGGTTGTTCTTCTTTCATCTCAACTGAAATCTCAGAAGATGGGATCATGGATTAGAAAGCATGGATGGTACTCACTAGCAGCTCTAGTTGCTTGGTAATCTGATCCAATTTGTCTAGATACTGAGTTCTATGTTCAATCACTGTAAGTTTATTGAGATCCTGTGATCGTTTTTCAATAATGTCTATCTTGTACAGATGGCCCTTGATGATGCTTTGGTTTGATCTTTCATCGTTGTCTGCTTCTTGAGATGTTGCCATATGGACAGGTTTGTGGAGGATCTGGGGTTGCTTCTGTATGTACGAGATAAAAAGAGTGTGGCCTCTCCTTTATCCATTTCCTCAAATATCTGCCAAACAACATCTTCGTCCTTTTTAAAATGGGATCCTCCATAGGCAACATCGACTAGACTCTGACTCTCAGTAATAAGGTCCCCGAAGAAGTGTTGGACCAAGTTGGTCTTTGGTATGTCATGGTGGGGGAATTTCTCCTACAGATATTTGAATCACTCCCATGCTTCATGAATAGACTCGTGGGTAGCCTGGGAGACGTTGGTAATCCTGGCTTGCATCTGGTTGATTCGACCAAGGGGGTAAAACTTGTGAAGAAATGCAGACTCAAGGTCCTTCCAGGTCATCACGACCTTCCCTAGATGATTGACCAGTACAGGGCCTTATATTGGAGGTTGAAGGGTAACACGGTCATCTTCACTACTCATAGCAGAATGTTAGAGTAGTGTATGGTTCCACAAATGTGGGCAAACTACTACAGGTGAATGTAGGGTTCCTCATTAGTGTTTCCATGAAATGTGGAAAGAAGAGCAAGGAGTTAAGGCTTGAGCTCGAAGTGGGCATGCACTGGTGGAATTCGTATCCCACTCGATCATCTGGCCATCTTCGGGATTGTAAGTCTATTTCATTGTATGCTTTGGAACCTCATGATTTATTCTTCATCTAGGTCATCGCTGGGTGGTTCATCCTCTCTTCCTCATCCTCCTGGCATGTTCCTCAAATCATTCAGCATCTCTGAAAATGCATTTTCGGCCAATGCTTGCTCAGTTAGTTGTTGTTGGATGGCTTGGACGGGCACGAGCAATTAAGCATTCACTTGATTCTGGTCGGGTGTCGGGCCGTGCTCCATATGTGGAGGAGTTTGTCCTTCTCTCTTTCCGCCTGGAGGAGCCATCTCAGGGTCAGAGTCAGATGAAACAAATTACAGATTGGGATCCATGTTCTGACTTCAATATGCAATACAAAAGGTATCCCAATCAGACCAACTGTAAGATTGAGCACCAGTTGACTAGATGGATATGACATTCAAGGTCAATCCTAGATAGCTTTGAATGGAGCATTTAATGTGGACTATAGTCGACATCCATTCATAATGGACGATGATGGGACAGAAGTGGTCCCAACTTATTAATGAAGTAGAAAGGAAAGAAGATGAGGTGTTTGGAGGTTGGCCCATAAGATCTGAACCAGGTTCATGGGAATTGCCTTGAAATTATTGAAGATGCCATATTCATGGAATCGATGTGGGTGTCGGTGGAGTTACGACTGAGCCCTCCATAGTTGACATCTTGGAGGAAAAAGAGGAAGATCAATGTAGGAAGAAAGATATGATGGTCAACAAGGAATAAAAGGAATACAAAATAATGGAATGCTCTAAGTGAGCAGGGGGTCAAAGAGAAGGAGACATGAACAAAATTTGCACCAAATAGTGGGACGTGACCTTTGAACCTTATTCTAGATCCATACAAACACAATACAAAATTGGATTCACCATCTCAACACCATGTGAAGCCGTAAGAGATCAGCTATTTTTATATTTACAGTTTTATTGTTGTTCTAGGCAAATATGCTAGCGAGTCCTTATCGGCTAGCCTATAGGAGTGTGTTTCAGGCAAATGATCAGAATTGAGGCAAAATATCCCATACTTCATCGACCTCCTTTATAACATGTGTTATGCACACTTAAAGGTCCTTGATCTTGTGCTTGGGGGTCTACCCAATCAAACAATAAGAGAGGAGAAGCTGATAGTGGTGAATCCAATACTTCGGACCCAGCTCGCAATGGAATCACCCGTGAGCGTGCAAGGCCCTATTCGGATGCGAGGTGATGAGACAGACACATCCATGAGGGTGTGGTCTAAGCTCAGTACCTCAGACAGGGTCAGTGTTCCACACAAGGCAGAAACACCTTCGTCGACCAAGTCCTACTCATCCACGTATGATAGAAGCATTGGTACTTTACCGCACCAGTTGATAATAAAAGCGCCATAGAACAGGTTTTTGGCTCTAATTATTGGGGGTCGCGCCTCACTCTATCTGAAAGGTATCTGAAAACAATGAGGGCTATATGAGCCCAAAATAATGAAGTCCATTACATATTTTAATTAAGGTCAACTTTTTTTAGCAATCCCCATATTTTCAATTTTTTGGGTTTTCTCATTTTTTGAGTATTTTTCAAAGCAATTCGCCTAATGATTCTGCCAAATGATTTTTTTATTTCCTTTTGATCCTAAATGTGATATAAAATAGAGGGGAGAGAATGGAAAAACAAAGCAAGTGGATATAAAAGTGGAAATCTCACTCTCGTGTCAAATGATTCATGCAAAGTAAGAAGACTCACAGTGCTTCCCAGTGCTCTCCATGTGGAATGCAATGTAGAATTGAAATATTTACACTACATGGTGATATGCAGGTGATGAAACTGTCCTAAGCAATACTTGCTATTATCAAGAAGAACACAATGCAAACTACTCATAAATGGGTCCGAAGTGTCCGATCTTGAGGACTCCTCGGTGCTCACCACAATGGGTCCTACAAGCATTGTATGGAGACCCTTACAACGTGTGGTTACAAATTCAAGAATTTTACAATTAATTATTTGACTAAGTCCAAACGTATATCACTATATGTACATGCTTCTCTTAGGTGTTTGGACCTAGCTACCTATGTAAGCAAGTCTATATATAGGGGTTCAATCACATAAAACAATTGAAAATAAAGGAGGAAAGCTCAAAACACAAGAAACAAAATGGAATAAAGGCGAGAAGCATTAAAAACCACGACAAGGCCCGCAAGTGAACAGACGCATGGGCAATGGACCTCGTAGGTAGAGTGGTGTCCAAGTTCAAAATATTAAAGATTATTTTACAAAAATAAAAAGAAAGCACTCTCTCAAAAGCAAAAATAAAAGCTATGCTAAACTACTCTTCCTCCATCTCTCTTTGTATTCTCCTTTCTCTCTCTAATTGGCCTATGTAGAAAAGGACAATCCAAGTATGGTTCGGGTGCTTCCTCCTCCTAAGAAGTGGTCGTCATCACATGGTCCCTCGCAAGAAAGATAACAAAGACAAGATACATTAGAAACAGATAAGCAATTATCGATAAATAAAGGTAAATAAAAAGAGAAATTATGTGAAAATAAATATATACAAAAATGCTACACTCTATTGCTCCACCGACAATGGCACCATTTATTTAGCCGCTATAATCAGATGAAAGAGTTGTACGCTCCACACAAGGCAAGAGCGAAGTCACTGAATTGACCTCTCATGAAGTCCAAGCGACTAAAACAATAATTAACCAACAAAGAATAAAATTAAGCAAGAAAGTATAGATGTGGATCAAAATTTATTATAACCCTACAAACAAGTGTGTATAATGACAAGAAGAGTAGGATGACGAACACAAAGAGGCAACGTCGGTGTAGCATGTATATTATATATAGATAAATAATAAATAAATAATATAGGTGTATTTTGTACAATATTTACTCAATTAATGAATTAAATATTTAATTTTTTGTGGATTTTTAATTAAATAAAATAATTCTTTCTTTTTATATTTTATTTTCTTTTAAGTTTATAATTTTAAGTTTATTCTTTTATATTTGTGTATATATATACATTTCTTTTTCTATTTAATATAGAATATGAATATATATGTGTATATATACAACACATGTATCCTATAGGGGATACATAATATAAAATATATACAAAAATCAGAAAATATAAATAAGTACAATCCTTTTTTATTTTTAAAAGATTTAAAATATTAATATGGTATTTATAATACTTAATAATAACATAGGGTAGATAACTACATATGGATGTATTATGCAATATATATATATTATACATAGGTATAAGTAATCCACAAATTGCATATTAAAATATTTTTACGCTTTTTATATCTTTCTAATGTTTTTTTGATTTTTGAGAGATTTTTGCTCATTTTTAAGTCAAAAATAGTGACTAAGTAAACAGGCTAATTGTTCTATGATTTAAAAAACAAATTAATTTCAAGCTTCCTTAAACTAATTTTAATAAGTAATAATTTATATATATATCGAACAAAAATCAATATTTTTGGCCTTTTTGAAGAGTTCTATAGTTTTTATAAGGATTTTGGATCTTTCTAACTTTTTATAATTTTCTTTCTCTATTTTTAGCGATTTTTGGCCTAGAGGTATTAGATACAATAATAAACAACTAGTAATTTTTGGAATATTTATAGAAATTTTAATATTTTTTGGTATTTTTCTGTTTAAATAGTAAATAAATAACTACTGTTTGATTTTTACTAAATAAAAAAATGCATCAAAATGAAAAAAAATGTGGTGTGAAAATGCAAGTATCTACAATAATTTAAAAAAAATAAAAACCAAACAAGAGCTATTTTTATTAAAAAGAAACACATGAATAAAAAATATAACATAGGTAGAGGCCTGTTGTCAATTACAAATAAATAAAAGTTTATTTCATAACAGAACTGAAATTTTAAGGGCATGGGTGTAAATTTTCCACAAATATATATTACACCCGCTTGGCAAGGGCATAAATGCAATTTACAAAACATTAATGTTAATACTTGCAAATTTTCCACATTGATAAAATTGAATTTTCATATTATTGGATTAAATATAAATACAAAAAACTGAAGGGGCATCTATGCATGAATCACCTGCCTCACAAGGGGTCCACGTTAGTGAGCTGGCAAGGACTCAAATGCAAATATCGAAAAGTTCAGAGCCCATACATAATTATTCTATAAAATTTAAACTACATAACAAAATTTGAATACTAAATATTAATATATAAAAAATGAGGGCTTCACATATGTTTACCCCACGTGGCGGCAGACGGTTAGGAATGCACCATGTAAGCGTACTTAAGTGCATGGGATGGCTGATGTGATGTACCATTTTTCTAGAAATCAATGGCCTGGATTAGATTTGGCTGAGCTAGGAATCTGACAGTTCTAAGATAGGAGCAAGAATAGGGAAGACTACTTCCCTATCCTTGCTTCGATCGCACATTCCTCATCGTCTCGCTCACCTGGGGCTTCACTGGTGGGCTCGTGACCTTCCTAGAAGTTGTTCGCGATGAGTGGAACATGCAAGAAAGTCCGATTCTCATGCGAGAGAGGCCTTGAAATCAATGAAGCTTTGGGCACCTCGGATCCTCCTTCAGCTACAGAATTGACCCTCCAGGGGTCTTTGGCATGTCGTACATGAAGATGGAGACTTTGGGTTTCGAGGGGATGCACCTCGACCCAAAATGAAGCTATTGTGCACATATATGGGAGTGAACGGAGGAGCTTTGATTCACTGATCCTAGAAGGATCATGTTGGTTCGAGGGGTGGATTTGATGGAGCACGTGATGGGGAACAAGATGGATGGATTGGTTTGTTGATATAGTCAGGAACACGATTAAACATGGCCAGAGGAGAGAGCTCCAGTGATCGGAGATAACAAAATTTATGCTAAACTAAGATGCGATTGAGAAAATCTAAGCTACGATTACGCTAAGGAATGAAAAGGAAACATAAAAAGCGAAAAAGAACATCTCACACCTAGAATTCCAGGGAGCAGGGACCCTCGCCAGAGCTGCCAAGCTTCGGCGTTGGTGGACCACCTCTCCTCCTCCTTTCTCTTAGCAGATATTTCAGGGGCGCTCCTGCTGTCACCAGGAAGCACAAACACACATATGATTGGTGTTACAAGGCTCGTAGAGGGATCAAATTGGGCACGAGGGTCGGAGGTGCTTATTTGTAAACAGCGGACTAGAGGCTTACTGATCGAAGATTCTGACCGAGTGAAGGATAGTGGATTGGATCTTTGGCCATGGCGGGATTTACAGATTTTTAATCTCCAAAATATGTACATCACGCCATGACAGCTCATCATGAAATTAAGCAGAAAATTCGGCAAAGATCTTGGTTCTAACATATCGGTAAGTGAGGAAAAGAGAGGGGGAGCATTGACCGAGGTTAACACGGGGAGTCTCCTAGTTGGTCCACGTGTACCAACCTAAAAAATCCCTAGAGAAAAAGAATGGAAAAATCGATAAAAAAATAAAAAATGAACTAACTGATTTTTTTAAAACATGAAAAATGTTTGTAATTTAATTTAGTAATTAATACATATTTTTATTTATTTTATAATAATTTTTATTACGAGTTAATATTCATAAGTAAATCGTAGGTATAAATACATATATATTGTATATTTTATTTTAATTTTGTAATATGTATTTTATAATTTTATACACATAATTTATGTATTTATAACTTACTTAAATACACTAAAATATAATTTTTTTTGTATTTTTCTGAAGTCATTTGCATACTTAAATAAATACATGTATGTATTATATACGTATACGAATAGGTAATTCATCTATATACTTTATATACTTATTTATTTATATTATTGTATTTTATTTATTTTCGTATATCTTGTTTAAAAAAATTACAAAATTATAAAAATTAAAAATAATACAAAATATAAAGAATTAAAAAATGAATATTTTATTCAAGTATATTGTAAAAAATGGGTCCAAAACCTAACTATTGCATCTTAACTCCAAAACAAATGAAGCCACTTCATTAAATGGCTAATAAAAATATATATACAATTAAAATTATTCTAATTAACTTCGAGTTCTTGTTTGATGAGAAATACCCTCTTTTATGATGTGAATGAAGCGTTTAAAGTCCATGAATATGGCGTTTCGTTGTAGGTGGGTAATTGGAATGAATCAAGAAATAATCAATTAAATATTTAATTGAATTAATTCCAGTGATTTTATATTTGTTTTACTTGGGCAAGTCCGAAGGTCGAACTCGAGGAGGTAAATGAACGACCTAGGATTATGTCTATCGAATTTCGTGCACGGTTTCCAAGGCAAGATATTTGTGATATTTTAAATGCAAATTTTGGAAGCAAATGTGGCCAATGTTAGGGACTGGAAAATTGATATCCATCAATCGATGTCCAAAAGTTATGAAACTTGGACGAGATGTAAATAATGACGAAATGAGCACACTGTAGTTTTTTGGAATTTTTTGATGCAATATGAATATTATATGAATCAACGAAAGCAGATAGTGAGATTTTCAAAAATTAATTATAATAATTAATAAATCTATTTATTTTCAGGAAATAAAATTATCCAAGATATATCACTAGGTGATTTATCTCAGAAAAATCCTAAACCCTAAGAATGTTGAATTTAATACCTATTAAAAAGTAATTATTGCAATACATAAAATGATTTTTATAAAGCAAAATATGCGCGTAAATCAATTTTTCGGGCATGATGTCAAATACAATTATGTCTATTATCCATGAATTTCAGAAGTTTTTGGAGCTCCTTTCCTGCCGGTAGAAGTAGTGTGTTTGTTCGGCACTAATTATGAATTTCAAAGCATAGACTGGGCAAAATATGTAAATTTCCACAAGAATACTAATTACTAATTTACCACAGATAATAAAAATATCACATGTATGCCATAATGTAGAGAATTAATTGAAGAACACAAAGCTAATTTTTAAATAATAAAATGATGCAAAAATATGGTTGATAAAATAAAGGAAAGATAGGGGTTTGTTTGCAATTACATTAATTAGAATAAAACAAAAAATGAAGTAGAATGGCATAAATGAGATTACCAGTCTCGTTGGGGAGCTAGATGCAAAATTTCCTAGAGTCATGAGCCAAGTACGTGGCCCTGAAGTGGAGGGGTCTTTTGCAATTTTGTGGACCTCCGGGGGCTTCAATGCAATTTGTCCTCCAGGGCATGTGTGTAGCACGTGCCTGATCTAAGGCAGGGAGGTTTCTACAATTGGTGGTCTCCTGAGGGGGTCTTTGTAAAAATCCCCCGAAATGAGGCGTTATACAGGTGAGGCCCTTGAGAGGCGAGCTTCGTCTTCATTGACGATATTACAACATCAGAGCACGGGCATTGGAGGAGCTTCCAATGTCTCATATTGTTGATGGCGGTACGACGGACTGGAGTGTGGCGGAGATGAAGCGTGGTTAATGCAATCGATCCCTTGGCAAGAGGAGGAGGTCCAGCAGTGGAGATGCGAGGGAAACTTGTTGGTAATGAATGATCGAGCAGGGAGGTTGTGGATGGTTGTGGTGGAGCACGGCTGGCGGAGGAGCAGAGCTCCGTTGGATATGATGCAGGTGAAGGGAGAGAGGATAGGTGAATCGACGGAGTAGCGGAGGATGGTGGATCCTACGAAGGAGATTGAAGGAGGAAAAGGAGATTGGAAGAGAGGAGTAGAAGAGGAGGATTACCTGGACGTACGTATCTCGGCAGCGAACGATCAGAGCAGAGCAACCACGAGGAGGCACTGCAACAAGGTGCAATGCACCTCGAATCACGCCAACCAAGAGGGTTGCGCATATCGTCGGATTTCCTTGAAGCTGTCACCTTCGGTCGGCGACGGTGTGGTCTTTCTACTAGAGTATCGGTGGATGATAGGGAAGGATCTGTAGCTGGTGGAGTTAAATAGGAGGGGGGGTTTGGTGGGATCGGGAAGGTGGCGAGGTGACTGGTCGGCGAGGGGATTTGATTGTGGTGCGAAGGAGGCAACGCAACTGGAGATGGGGATGGTGATTAAGGATTTAGGATTTGGGAGGATTTAATGGGAGGTGATCACAACTATTCGGGTGGGGGATATCGGGAATGTGGCGGCAACCACGAGATTCACGGAGGACATTGGAGGTGGCGTCGGTTGGCCAGATGGGGAAAGGGGGAAAGGAGAGCAAAGGAGGATGGAGGGAAAGGGGCGCACATGGTGGGCAGGTGCGATGTGGGCACGTGACCAACATGTGTAGTGATTTTTATTTATTTTTTTACTAATAATGTATAAATAAAAGGGCTAAAAATGAGTGATACGTGGCGGCTCCAGAAGTCGCCACATTTTAGTTCTAGAAAATTCGAAGATAAAAAGGAAAGATAAATGAAAAAGAAATAGCAAACAACCTCGGATCGAAAAAATTTCTTCACAAAAGTTGCTTGTCTCAACGAGATAAACAATTTAATAAAGAAATCAAACCAAAATAAGTCACTTGTGCAAAGAGATATTTTTGGGTTATTCTTTCTACATAGAAAATCGACTTTTTTGGTGTTTGTAATTTTTTTGTTATTTTTAGTAAGATAAAATTAAGGGAAAATGCGATATAATTAGAGAAAATTATTTAAACAATAATCTAATTTATTTTGGATTTTTATTAATTAGTAAAATGAAGAAATAAAATAAAATACAAAAAAATTAACTTTTTTTACAGACAATAAGTACAGACTCGGACTCAGCTAGGTTCTTTGATTTTGGTATTATTTTAGATATGGATTTTTACGCATTTTAATAAAACTTTTATCAAAGAAAATAAATGAAAATGAAATAAAATAAAAAGAGTTAAATATGAACATAAAATAATAGGTCAAAATCGTGTAAAATACATAATGTACAAAAGAGGCCCAAAACACATCTTTCACATATGAGCTCCGATTCACTTGAACTTGGTTTTATTTTGAAGGAAATTGAATGTATGTTAGTTCAAAAGTGAGTATGATCAAATAGGACACTATATGAGGAAGATATCATCATTTTAGTCCGACAAATCTGAAATTAGGGTTTGAGTTTCTGGACTACTTATTAATGTTAGTGATTTTTTTGAATTTATTATTTATTATTGTTGGTAATATGTACATGATGGAGTGGTTTCGGGTCATTTGTAGGTAGCATTAATTAGATAAAAATCAGGGAAATTAGCTTATTTTATAGGTCAAATGTGTTGGAATTCTTGGCTTCTTATTTTATGCAATTATGCATGAAAAATGCCATTATTATTTACTTGTGCATGGATGCTATTTATGCAATATATATGACAAAATGCCAATGAATTTTGGGGATTTGAGCTTAATTAGTCACTTTTAGATTGATGAATCTGAGATTCATCATCCCCCTATACATAAACCATGCTCGTCCACGAGCATCTAAAGAAAGCAATGAGTGAAATGAGATTGGGTTCCATACCAAGACCATGAGCAGAAGGTAAAACTGGAGCTAGACCCGGCCTTTGGATCATTAGTTTGGCGGAATTTCTGCGAGAACTAGGGTTTTAAAATCAGCAGCCTCCAAGTTCTACACATCATTGTCACAGTTTCAACTCAAAAGTCATCTTAGATCAATCCTTCTCCTAAAGCATACCCCATGAATATTGAACAACTGACTCAAGTGTGTGAAAGGTTTTAGCTCTTCCCATCCAGAATGCTGGACTACCATGTAAACCTCTCCTCAAATAACTCGTCTCCAGGGAGTCAGGTATTTCCTTCTAAGGTCTATCGCATTGTGTTCACAATCGATTAGAGGGAGAAATTATAAGAAGGGGAAAAGAACTGGAGGGTGACCAGTGTAGTCACCTCTCCTTGTGAAGCTGGCCAGTTTAGCTAAGTCTCTACCAAGATATGCAGGTTTTCTTGAAGCTTGGACCTTTTTGGTCAAATATTTATTTGGTAGCCGGCTTCTTTGTGTTTGGATTTTTGGTATCTTTTCATGGATCTTTTTGTGCCCCTACAGATATGAAATATTTTTTCCGTACATGTTTGGGGTCTTAGAAATATTGTGCCCAGCCGTCCATCCCTTTTCCGAAGCTTTATTTCAACCTGTACTCATGTCTTTAGATGTCCATGCTACTAGAAAAGAAACTCACATAGTATTCCAACACTCCATCTGAGTTGAGCTAAGTGGATAGTGCAAGAGTACAAATTAATTCCCTATTACAGAGTTGTACCCAGAATGAGGAGATTTGGATAGACACTAAGAGTCAAACACTACACATTGTGACATGGAACTCGAAGAATTAAGTCATAGACCTGAAGCTTCTAAAATACTCTTTCTCGGTAAAGTTCCTATGAAAGTTAGGTGGATTAAGGTCGAGTCCAGACCACTCTTGGTTTCTACTCATAACTCGGTTAAGAATCCAAGGGCTTTTTGATGAATTCATGATTCATTAACTTTTCTGTCGCATTTTGTCTTAAAAACCTTAACAAATATATGTAAATATACATTAATTTCAATCTTTTATAAAAAACTTCATTCATGAATGAATATTCACTTTTAAGCATCAAAATCATGTAAAGCACAAAGAAAAGAAAATAAGGCAGATTGGAAATATGTATATATGTACAATAAGACTTATAAATAAAATATAACTACAAGGTATATTTATAATTTAACCCCTGAGACCAAGTCAGCATGGATTGATCGACAAAACCAATAAGTAGGGGGAGATAAGGAAAGAAAACAATAAAAATAAATTAAGACATACTTCACACATCGTTCACTATTTATCAAATAAATACAAAACTTCATTGATTTTTAATTAATTCATAAGTACATATTTTTCATGAAACTCTTTTACTAATTATTTCTAAAAATATATATATAAATATAAAAATAAGTTAAAATATTAACCTGTATATATGCCAAGAAATCCAGCTTTTAATTTGTCAAATTCTCAACTTCCGAACATCATAACTTCTTCATACGAACTCCAATTTCACTCTACTCACCTTTAAAGTTCATAAAATAATATTCTCTGATTAATAGAGGAAGTTTCATTGAATTTGGAGCTTGTTTGCAAAAAGTCGATTTTGGGACCAAATGACAACGGGGTTTCTGGGTTATTTATTTTATTTAGAACACACTATTTATAATTTTATTAAATTTATAATTTCTAATTGTTTTTATGATACTATATTTTCATCATGATTTATTTCAGAATTTTTGGAGTTTATTTATTATTTTAATAAAATCCAAATCCCTAATTTATAGGAAAAATCCTTCTTTTGATGATGTTCCTTTAAAACTCATATATTTCAAATCAGTCCCGGAAACCCCCGCCAACATCACCATTCCTGATTGACTTAGAACTACTATGAAACCTTAGTGGTCCCCATGCCCCGCGGCTCTTTACCCGCGGAAGAAAGATCAAAATAGGTCAAAGACTAACCAGGCTCGAATTCAAATGAACGAGATTGCCCCCCCCTCGGCATCCTCTCGTCTGGAAGAGCAACCAGCTATTATGAGGTCTCAATCACCCTAACTAGCTCCGCTCTGATAGTGTAGTGCCACAGTGATGGGTTGAGGTGCAGTGATTTGCCCACCCTTCACGACAGAAGGTTCAAGATAAGGAGTAGATCCAACAACCCAAGGATATAGATATAATGGGATGGCCGCTGCTGCCGGTTTTTTCGGTGTTCTCGTCGGAACACGCGGGCATACTCCTTGCTACTGATGTGAGTCAGGCTGAAAGCTTACGAAAAGAAGGGCATTGTCCCTAAAAATTCACACAACCCTTATTTATTATTCTAATAATTAAGAAAATACAAAATTAATTTTTAATTATTCAAATATTAATTTAAAAATCCAAGACATATTCATCTATACTTATTTATTAATATAATATTTATATTTTGTATTATCACCATTATTATTTATAAAATAAAAGCAAAGTAATCCCTGGAGAGAGTTTGACAACCCAACATCGCTTGTTAGTCTTGGATTTACAAATAAAAGGGCTGGTAAAGAAAAGGAAGGTTCCTAAGATCACTAGAACTAGGTGGTGGAATCTTCCGCTGAAGCAATCAAGCTTCAGGGAGAAGGTTTTAGAAGACTTATCTTGGGATTGTAGCGGTAGTGCAAACGAGATGTGGGAGGCGGTAGCATCTTGTATTCGAAAGGTAGCCAAAGAGATGCTAGGCGAGTCAAAAGGAGGAGCTCCGGGTCAAAAGGAGGCTTGGTGGTGGAGTGAAGGGGTGCAAGAGAAGCTAAAAATTAAAAGAGCTTGCTTTAAAGCTATGTCTAAGGATAGAACAGAGGAAACTGTCACAAACTATAAAATAGCGAAGAAGGAAGCAAAGAAGGCTGTAAGCGAAGCCAAGTCAAAAGCTTATGAGGTTTTGTATAAAAATCTCAACTCTAAGGAGGGCCAGAAGGATATATTCAGGTTGGCCAAAGCAAGAGAAAGAAAGACCAAAGACCTTTCTCAAGTGAGATGCATTAAGGACGAGGAAGGTCACGTGCTTATTACTCAGAAGGATATAGAGACTAGATGGGAGCAGTATTTCCATAAACTTTTCATTGGAGAAGGAAGTAGAGAGATCACTTTGGGTGATCTAGCTAGTAGTGAAAGTTACTTGAATCGTGCATGCTATAGACGAATACAAAGAAAAGAAGTAGAGGAGGCTTTGAAGTCTATGAGACCTGGGAAAGGTGTTGGACCGGATGACATCCCTGTAGAAGTATGGAAAGTTTTAGGTGAGCGTGGTTTGACTTGGCTTACGAATCTATTCAATGTTATTTGGCGAAGCAAGAAAATGCCTGAAGATTGGAGGAGGAGTATCGTGGTGCCTCTTTATAAGAACAAAGGAGACATTCAAAATTGTTCAAATTACAGAGGTATCAAGCTGATGAGTCACACTATGAAAATTTGGGAACGTGTGATCGAAAGAAGGTTGAGGCAAGTTTCCCAAGTAAAAGAAAACCAATTCGGATTCATGCCAGGTCGCTCAACTATTGAAGCCATCCATTTGCTGAGGAGAACAATGGAGATTTATAGAGCTAAAAGGAAGAATAACCATATGATCTTTATTGATTTGGAGAAGGCTTATGATTCCGTCCCACGAGAGGTACTATGGAGAGTTTTGGAGAAGAGACAAATACCTGTCCTATACATTAATCTCATAAAGGATATGTATGATAGGGCTTTATCTTGTGTAAGGACCCCGACGGGGAAGACTGACTATTTTGATATCAACATTGGTTTACATCAAGGTTCAGCTTTGAGTCCATTTCTTTTTACTTTGATTATGGACGAGTTGACAAGTCACATTCAGGATGAGTTACCTTGGTGTATGTTATTTGCTGATGATATTGTGTTGATTGACAAGACTAGAGATGGAGTAAATGAGAAGCTTGAGGTTTGGAGACATGCATTGGAGACTAAAGGCTTTCGTATAAGTAGGGCTAAGACGGAATATATGGAATGCACTTTTGATGGAAGCAATGGTGAAGGAATCGAGGTGAAGATTGGTGACGATAACATTCAGAAGAGAGATTCTTTTAGATATCTGGGATCTATTTTGCAACATGATGGGGAAATTGATGGAGATGTTACTAATAGAATAAATGTAGGCTGGCTAAAGTGGAGAGGAGCCTCCGCTGTTCTTTGTGATAAGAAAATTCCTTTAAAAATTAAAGGAAAGTTTTACAAAGTAGCCGTGAGACCTGCTATGCTTTATGGTTCTGAATGTTGGCCTGTGAACCATAGACATGTGCAGAGAATGGCTGTAGCAGAAATGAAAATGCTAAGATGGATGTGTGGACATACACGTAAAGATCGGATTCAGAATGATGCAATTAGAAAGAAAGTCGGTGTAGCTCCGATCGAGGATAAGATGCGAGAAAACCGCTTAAGATGGTTTGGTCATTTGCAAAGAAGGTCAACTGATGCACCGGTTAGGAGATGCGAGTGTTGGGATGTTGAGCCGGCTAAGAGAGGGCGAGGACGGCCCAAGAAGTGTTGGAAAGAGACTATATGAAGGGATCTTAGCTTTTTGGATATAAGTCCGGGATTGACCCAAGATAGATCTGAATGGAGGCGAAGAATCCATGTAGCCGACCCTACTTAATTGTGGGAAAAGGCTTTGTTGTTGTTGTTACCATTATTATTTATAAAAAGTAATTATTTTATAATTTAAATAATTAAATTATTTACATTTCTTGTTTTTATACCTAATTAAAATAATGTTATTTAATATTTATTATTGAATTTATAAGCTATTTAATATTTCTGTTCTAACTGGCCATCTTCAACTATATTTCCCATGCACATCATAACCTCCTCCGACGATCTAATCCCTTGATCTTGTTCTTCTAACAACCTTCTTCATCGCGACGACAATAGAGGTCCTATACCCTACAACTTCACATATAACTCGTCCATCTTCGCAAATTTCTTTCTCGATCATTGTGCCTCCATTAGCGTGGTTAAGCTCGTCATTAGGATGCTTAATCTTCCATCTCAAATGCTCATACAAATTAACTTTAAACTTCGTTTCAAATCGAATCGAGAGCCATTTTTTTATTATTCTTCACATCTCTGTTTTTCAAGTCTGGAAGCACCATTTCAATCTTGTAAAACTATAATCATTTGGTTGATTTCTTGCGAATCGAGCACGTACATTTGTTCTTTGCAGGATTAGCTTGCATCTGGAGCAGTTTCGAATCATTTGGAGTCTTTATCTTCACGAAATCGCCATTCAAAGAAGGGGAGACAACCTTCCATCATTCTCCAGGAGCAGAGGATCACCATCTTCATCGGCTTTGTCTCACCGATATTTGCCACCTCCGTCCGTGCTCACCTGCAGGCGAGCTCGAGGGGTGGAGGAGCCACCCCTCAGGCCGTGCAGGAGGCCCCAGTTTCACTCCAGTCGCCGGCAAAATTTGGAGAAGACGCCGCCTTCATCAGCCGCTCAACCGCTTGACTAATGGCCCAAGAACGGCCGGAGTACAGTCTTGCGACACGTGTCCTCAGTGGACGACTCAGATCGTGCTGCATGTTATAATCTAGACTATCCAAGCCGAATCGATGGAACATTTACAACTTAACTCAAGAAGATTTTCCAGATTTCCAGATCGCCCCAAAGTTTCCAGAAATTACGTTTAGGTCCCTGCTCAAGGACCTAAATGTAATCATTCAAATTTTTCTTACAGAATGGTCCCTGACAGAGGACTAGGTTGCCAAAGTTTTACATTTTTTTCTTGCATTTATGCCCATAAGCTGTGGGGGAACTTTGGACATATTTTTGACACTATTTTTCATAGTTTTTCTTGAGGTAGTTACGCAATTACCCCAGCGAGGTTGTTCAGTATTTCTTGTGTGTTTTCGTCGCTTCTTCATCGTGTTTTGATTTGTCGCAAATTGACTACGTTCTGATTTGATTTCGAGTGTTCTTCTAGCTCGTTGCTCGATCGATTTACCTATTATATAATATCACATATATTTCACCTATTCTTCACATATTATATTGTAGGTAAATTTTTTGAAAAATATCACTTTGAGAAATAAATAAAAATTGGATAAATATAAAAATCAAATAAAAATTTAAAAATCAAAATTCCATAAAAAATATCATGTTTCCTCGATCGCTTTAAGAAGAGATAAAATAATCACAAAAAGATATTTTCACTTAAAAAAATCATTGTATACTATTCTGCATCCTTGTGTTCGACCCATGCACACTTACTTGGCTAAATAAATAGTGTAAGGTTTTTTAAAAAAACTGATCTTTGTTTAACCGACTAGGATCTCTTTACGCTTTTCTACACCGACAACACTTTCATTTAAAACCGCAATCGGATCTGAGCCGCATCAAAATGGCACCGTTGGCGGGGAGGCGTTATTTTTATTTTGATTTTTTTAACATATTTTGTGATTTTATTTTCTCTCTTCTTATTTTTCGTAGCTTTTACTCGGTTTTTCTTACGGCTTTTTCTCGATTCTTTTATCGATCTTCTTTAGCCACTAACTAATGTTGCAAGGCCTGCAGGATCAGCCAGTTTTTTAGGAAGCCGAGTCAATTGAGAGAGTAGAGGCCGACTCTTTCTCTACAAGTCAGCTGCAGAGGGCAATATTGATTAGTGTAATTTTGTAAAAGAGAGAGAGAAAGTTGTATTAAACTTTAGTAGAAGGGCTCCACTAAGGACATCCCGACATGTACTCCCCTCCCCACATTTTTTTCGGGGTCTGATTCGTCGAGTACCATGTATTCAGGGGATCAGTGCACCCACCGCAGTTTTCTCGCATCGATGGTTTTTCTGCAGCTTTTTCGAGGATAGATGCTTGCTTAGGAGTTTTCTTTTATTCTATCTGATTGTGCTTACGTAGTTAGTCTTAGGACTCGCACCCTAGGTGCATGATTTTAGTATTTTTATAAAAAGAAAATAAAAAATCGGTAGACGTTTGTTTGAAAAAAACTCAAAAAAAAACCCAAAATAAAACTGGGACTGCTAAGATATATGATCTAAAATAAACGTAAGGTTCATCTGATTTGGGAGAGTTATCCCTGCACATTTTCTTAGAGTGCGTGAGTGAGATACGACCCGTAAGGTTAGAGCCACAAACCCGTATTTCTCGCGAAATGCTACTTAGTCTATGCACCTAATCATTGTTCCTTAGTGGGTTCGATCGGGTAGCCAGAAATGGTACGGGTTTACTTAGCAGAGTGGGAGGTTTAGAGGACACTATGTAAGGCTCCGTCCTCAAGTAACATGGGTAGCCGGAAACGGTACGTACTTAATCCCATACTGGCTGAGAGCAAGTGGTTTTCTAAAGAGACTCAGGACAGTGTTTCGGGGAAAATATCGGGCACCTCTCATCTCGCATCAGCTCACGTTAATCGATTATACTTGTTTGCTAAGTACAACCCTAAAATCGACAAAATAACAGACCAAACCCTCACGATATTCATCAGGTTGTGTTGGTGAAAACGGGGTTTGCTTTGTGTTTGCTTGCGGGGCGTGAGTTACCGCGGCTTTACGCATGTTTTCCCTCTCTCTTGAATAAGAAATCGTGCTCTCCCGATTATTCTCTTGATATCGAAGATGACGTCTCGACGGCTTTTCTGCTCAGACTCCGTGAGCTTTCGACCTTCCACCATCATTCATAGATCTTCACAAGCTTGGGATGACTCTTTTCCCAAGCTGGTCCCATTTGATCTCGAGGAGAGTCAGACCAAGACTCCCTCGCCTCCCAACCAGACTATTGAGGCAGACCCTTGTCTCAATAAATCATCGATATCTCTAGCTGAGTTTTCGCTGAGTTCTTACGAGAGCTTTTCTTTCACAGAAGATTTGAAGCAAATGGCTCGCGGCAAAGGACCAGCAGACGAGAGGCCACCAGCTGAGGAACATCATGACGGAAGATCAGATTCAGCAGTAGATATTACGACAGGGATTCTCGACACTCTTCAACAAATGAATATCTAGATTCAAGAAGAATTTAGTACTCAGAATGAGTTGCAGGCTGAGATAGCCGCGCTGCGAGTAGGGACCAGGAACCATTTACCGCCTGCAGTGGTTCCCGCTACTTTACGGGAAGAGTATGACCTGCGCACGAGAACACTCCATCATTGGATTCGGCTACCGCCGAAACAAGGGCCATACGAATTGAGGCCGTCCTTCATTTCATTGCTTGCCAAGTTCTACGGGAATGCTACAGAGGAGTTGTTTACCTTTCTGTAGCAATTCAAGATGATCTGTGGTATGGCTAGCTATCAAGAAGTCACGCAGGAGGCTGTTTGCCTCAAAGCCTTTCCCTTCCCCTTAGCTGATAAGGCACTTTACTTGCTGAGTCACCTAGGAAGGGAAATTTCTACATGGGACGATCTGAAGTCCACATTCCTGCGTAAATATTTTCCTCTAGGGAGGACAAACATGATGAGGAAACAGATCTCCAATTTTACGCAGCATCCACATGAGTCTTTCCATGAGGCATGGAATAGATTCAAAGATCTTACGGAGAGATGCCCACATCATGAGATACCAATGAAGGTGCTAGTTCAGAATTATTTCGGAGGACTCCAGCCGGACATTCAGAGGTTAGTGTGTGCCGCATGTGGCGGCAGTTATTTGAACAAGGATGCCGAGTCAGTCTGGGCCATCATTGAAGGGATGGCAGAGAACTCGAGAGTCGTCGACTCTAATCGGGCATTCCAGAAAGCCCCTCAGCCACCACATCACCGAGAACACCAAAAGGTGGCTAATATCTTAGAATTTGAATCAAACACCAACATTGGCTTCATTAGCGAGAAATTAACGTTGGTGGATGGGATTCAGAAACAAGTTCATGACTTACAGCCGCTGCGAGAGTTGGAGAAACTCTCATCTCTACCTCAGCAGCCGAGTGATCTTTCGAAGAAGGTTTCAGAGCTTCAACTTCAGTATCAGCAGAGCCAATCATCTTCGACCACACAACCTACATGGAGGATCTTACCCGCTCCACCCACCCGTCAGATTCACTACGTACAGAGCGAGCCAGAGACTCCGCAGATTGATTGGCATGAGGATCAGTCTCATGCCAATCCTGGTCAGATCACCAGTGCTGCAGATATGGATGTTGAGCCGCAAGCCACTCTCGAGATCAACGGGATTTGGTATACTCCGATTCAGCAACCGAGTATAACACATCATCAGCAGCAGCAATATAGCCAACCACAGCATGGATGTCCACATTTCCAGCACTGGTAGAATTTCACGCAGTAGCAGTCTCACCAGCATGTTTATCAGCGATCGCATTCATACTAGTATCCTGCTCACCATTCACAGTCACATCACTATCAGCAGCAACAACAATCTTCCTTTACACCACAGAGATCCTCCCAGCCTTCCACCTCACAGCATTACACGCCAAGGAAGGAGAGAATGGAGAGCCAGGTCTACCACACCGAATCCTAGATGAATTCACAGGCACAAGCACTAAATCAAATCATGGATATGCTGAGTACGCTCTAGATTGCGCATAAGATGGAGATGGAGCAGGTTAACCGTCGTCTGGATGAGTTAACCGCACCAAAGACCACTCTCCCAACCTAGCCTCAGATGAATCTGAGCAATAAGAGGAGGCATCCAGATCAGGTAGACAACACTACAGGTATGATCTAATTTCCTGAATTTTTATCTAACTTCATTCATCTCAGGAGCGGTAGATCACCACGAGCACCTGCTGGAGTAGAAGAGAGGGCACTTAATAATGAGCAGGAGCAAATCCATGAACAACCAAATTCTAATGCTGAGGAGGAGAATCAACAAAATGATGAGGGCCACCTTGAAGATCCAAGAGAAGGGAGCAATGCCGATACAATTGACATGGACACTGGCAAAGCAGATGATGATATCACACCAGACCATGCAGATACTCCCGAAAAAAATGTCTTCTCCTATTTTAGAGAGTTTTGTACATAATTTTGAAACTCTCGATGTACATGCCGATTCTGAATTGAATAATAAATCTGATTTTCTCACTCCTAACATTGTCCCTTTTCCCGACGCTTTGTTCAGGAAAGGAAAGAAAAACATCAAAAAGAATGTTGTCACTCCAGAGACCGAGCGATTACTGAAAGATCACATCTTTTTAAAGATCCTGCTTCACGATGCCTTGGATTATTTTCTATGCTTAATATCAACTGAAAAACCAATGCATCACACGTAGGAAAAAGAGATCACGTACAGAGAAACATGTTTTGACCAAGGCTACATCTTGTGCTATTCAGAATAAGTTACTGAAGAAGAAGAAGGACTCGTGTACACATTACGTGAATTGCGAGATCGCAAATGCCGAATTTGATTGCACACTCTTAGATAACAGTTCCTCGATCAATTTGATACCATACGCTTTACTCGACAAACTCGAGTTAGGTCCTCTTTACAAATCTCATGTGATCCTTCAGTTTGCTGATAGATCCGTAAAGAGACCTAAGGGTATATTAAGGAACGTTATCGTAACCGTGCTGGGACTGCAATTCCCAGTGGACTTTACTGTCTGAGACATGGACTGCCCTTCACAGTTACACCTTACCCCGATTATTCTCGGAAGGCCTTTTTTAGAAACCGCAAAGGCTCTCTTCGATTATGATACATGGAAGATATCTTTTCGCGCCGAGGGCGAAAAGGTACATATAGAGATGGTAAGAGATTCAAACACCTCTAGTGATGCATCTTCTAATTTCTTGAGTTTTTTAGTCACCTGCGATTACATGGATGAGGTCCGTCTTGACGACCTCGAAAGATATCAAGTAGAGACCCACGAGTGCTTAACAGAGGACGAGTCCGAGACTACAATTGGCTATTCTTCAGAAGGTACTTTATATTTCAGTATGGATGACGAGAAGCAAAGGGATTAGACCTCTGAGGAGTTTATTGCAGACCTTTCATATTCAAAGACTTTACACAATTCCTCTACTTCAGATGATCTAGAGATAGAATTTCATTTAGCTGAGTTGTTTTCCTCTGATCAGTCTAAGGATGAGTATAGTAGTGAGTCGGATGATGTTTTGAACATCTTCTGTAGTCTGACTCTAGAGCACATTGAGATGGTGGATAACCAGATTGCAGACAAATCCACAACTGATACAGATCCCAATACACATATGGATGAAGCTTTAGCAGAGCCAAAATCTACCTTACCAGAACTAAAGACATTGCCACCAAATATGAAGTATGCCTTCCTTGGGGGTCCACATCGACAGTTTCTGATCATCATCAATTCATCTTTGATCGACGAACAAGAATCTCGTTTGATGGAGGTTCCAGAAAGAAACTGCAAGGCTATAGGGTGGACTGTATCCGCTCTCCGCAGGATTAATCCTACTTTGTGTTCTCATCATATATATCTCGATCATGACAACAAACCATCCAGAGAATTTCAGCGTAGGCTGAATCTGATTTTACGAGAGGTTGTCAAGAAAGAGATTACGAAATGGTGCGACGTAGGCTTAATTTATCCCATCTCCAACTCTGAATGGGTCAGCTGATTACATGTTGTCCCGAAGAAGTCGAGAATTCAGATGATTAAGAATGAGAGTGGAGAGGAGATTCCAAAAAGAGTAACCACGTCGTGGCGGGTGTGCGTTGATTACAGGAAATTGAACGTCGTGACGAAGAAGGATCACTTCCCATTGCCTTTTATAGACCAAGTCATAGAACGGTTGGCAGGGAAGGAGTATTTCTGTTTCCTTGACGGTTACTCTGGATACAACCAGGTAACAATTACTCCTGAAGACCAGAAGAAAACCACCTTCACATGTTTGTTCGGCACGTATACCTTTAGACGGATGCCCTTTGGATTGTGCAATGCTCCTGCTACTTTCCAGAGTTGTATCTTGCTATCTTTGCGGACATGGTCGGTGATTTTCTAGAGGTTTTTATGGATGATTTTTTGGTCTATGGTGAGTCCTTTGACGATTGTTTAGCGCACCTAGACCAGGTTCTTCGGAAGTGTTGTGAGGTAGATCTCGTCCTGGGAAAAGTGCTCTTTTATGGTTACACACGGGATCGTGTTGGGGCACGTCATCTCTCAGCGAGGCATGGAGGTTGACCCTGCCGAGGTGGATGCCATCAAGCGCCTTGAACCACCATCCAACATTAAGCAGTTACGGTCATTTTTGTGGCATGTCGGTTTTTACCGACGGTTTATCCAAGACTTCTCCAAGATTGCCCGACCGTTCACTGAATTATTAGGCAAAGACATCGAGTTCCTGTTAGATGATAAATGTCTTAATGCATTCCTTACACTAAAAGAAAAGATTATTAGTGCTCTTATCCTACAACCGCCTGATTGGTCTCTACCCTTCGAGATCATGACAGATGCTTCAGACTTTGCGATCGGGCTGTATTAGGACAGAGGAGGAATGGATTTCCTGTTGCTATCCACTATGCCAGCAGAACTTTAGATGATGCTCAACGTAATTACACAGTGACAGAAAAGGAAATGTTGGCAGTGGTATTCGCTTTAGATAAATTCAGATCTTATCTTCTTGGCTCTAAAATCACAATCTATACAGATCATTCAGCTATCCGATTTTTAATGGAAAAGAAGGATGCTAAGGCACGCCTTCTTAGATGGATTCTATTACTTCAGGAATATGATTTTGACATTAGAGACAAACTTGGGGTAAAGAATGTGGTAGCTGATCACCTCACCCGATTACAGACAGAACAGCCTTCAGATGAGTACACGCCAGAGATTGCAGAGAGATTTCCCGACAAAAGCATCTTTGCAGTTACCGAACTTCCATGGTATGCAAATATAGTTAATTTTCTGGTCACACAGAAAAGTCCTCAAGGTTGGTCAAATAATCGAGTTGATAGACTAGTTTCTGAGGCACGATACTACCATTGGGAGGATCGAATTCTTTTTCGTGAGGGGTCGGATGGTGTTTACAGGCGTTGTATTCCTCAGGAGGAATATAATAGTGTCCACACTTTGTGCCATTCTTTAGAGGTAGGGGGGCATCACTCAGGGAAGAGGACATCGTAGAAGGTACTTCAGAGCGGATTATGGTGGCCAACTCTTACTAGAGATGCTTGTACATTCGTAAAGAGTTGCCCGGATTGTCAGAGAGAAGTAGGGATAGTCAGTGCAAGAGATGCAATGTCGATGCGACCTGTCATTATTAGAGAGATTTTTGAGCATGGGGCATAGATTTCATGGGACCATTCCCTTCCAGCAGCGGCTTTGAGTACATTCTTCTCGCTGTGAATTATGTTAGTAAATGGGTGGAGGCTATACCCGCACGAACCGCAGACAGTAAGATAGTTTGCAAGTTCCTAAGGGAACACATTATTTCACGGTTCGGGATTCCAAGTATTCTTATTTCTGATGGGGGTAGCCATTTCATTAATAAGGAGGTCAAAAAGCTAGTGAAGCAATACGACATTGATTACAAAGTAGCTTCTCCTAATCACCCATAGACGAACGACATGGTTGAAGTTTCAAATAGGGAGGTGAAATCAATTCTACAGAAATTGGTTCGACCGGACAGGAAGAACTGGTCGCAGCTTCTAGATCAGGTTCTTTGGGCATATCGTACTACATATAAAACTCCCTTAGGTACTTCACCATTTAGATTGGTTTATGGAAAGTCGTGTCATTTGCCCGTAGAGATCATGCACAAATCTGAATGGGCTATTCGAGAAATTTTACTTGATGCACAGAAAGCAGGAGCCCAGAGAAAGATAGATCTGAATGAGCTGGTAGAGATTCGAAATCAAGCATACGAGAACACTCTCACTTATAAGGACAAAGTAAAGAAATGGCATGATAGACATATTTGGCACAAGAGCTTTGTCCCTGGGAAGAAAGCCTGGTTGTTCAATGCACGATTGAGAATTTTTCCTGGCAAATTGAAAAGCAAGTGGGAAGGACCTTATATAGTTAGAACGGTACACGATAATGGAAGTATAGCAATATCAGATGTGTTACCAGGTGCAGAGCCGTTCATGGTTAACGGGCAGAAGCTGAAACACTTCGTCGAGACTACTGATCATCTGGCCCGTATTGAAGTGATCTATTTTGTACAGGAAACATGATCATTCTTTGACTTCATCTCACCCTGTACAAAGACTTTTGAGCCATTCAATTTCTGGAGATCCGCAACACTTGTATATTCTTCGTAGACCACAATCGTCCCCATTTTTTCTCGTCTTTATGCTTAGGATACCAGATTCTAAGTATAGGGGGGACTGATTTCCCGTTGATTCATGTTTTCTATTTTGTTCTATTTATTTTGTATATCCATTCGTTTTTTACAAATCACTGGTCCCCGATTTTTGGATACATTCTTTTATATACTTAGGATGCCTTATACTAAGTATAGGGGGGACCGAGTGATTTTGATGATCTCGTATTCTTTATTCCTTTTGATCTTTCATTATATATTCTTTTTACTTGGTCATCCCGTTTTTGCACTCCCGTTATACTTACGGTTACCTGATCGTAAGTATAGGGGGAGTGTTGACTGACTTGTTTTCCTATATTCTTTTTCACCCACTTTTACTTAGCACGAGTTATGTCCTCTTTTTTTCTCTTTTGACGCTATGCGGACATAGCTCAAGCTAAGTATATGGGGGTGCGTATATATTTTATGTATACTTGTGTCCATAACTCATACTTTTATGTATTTTCTATATCTATAAAATCCATAAAAAGTGGGTAAGGGTTAATTTAAAATCTATCTATACATTTATTTATTACTTATAAAATCCTTGTAAATATGTAAAATATGTCTAAAACTTGTATTTAAAATCTGTAGTTAAAATATGTATTTAAAATTTGTATTAAAAAATTGTATAATACTTATTTAAAATCCTATTTATTAAAACATGTGTAAAAATCACTTAATCCTTGTAAAATCCTTTGTAGATAAAATCTGTAAAATACATTAGATATTTAACTCAAATAAAATATATCTTGTAAAATTCATATACAAAAACTTGTTTATAAAAATCAGAAAATCCATAAAAAAATTACAAAGTCCTAAAAGTCATAAAAATTACAAAAGCCTTAAAATACATAAAAATGAGTAAAATTCAGAAAATATATTCACGAAAACATGGTTGCATTTGCATTCGCATTTTTCAGAATAAGTTTGATTTCTGAAATTAAGGATTGAGTCTAGTCTAAAGGATGGAGCTTGATTATGGCCTATAACTTTCGATGTAAGGAGCCTAGTTAGGATATGGAATTTAGACTCTTCAGGTGTGTGACTTAAAATCTTTGGGTTCCATAAGACCATATTCGGGAAATCAAGTCATATGTGCTTAAGTAGACCATTTGGTGTCATCTGTACAACTCTACACCAATGAACCAATCTTGAACACATGCACTCTGCACTTTGCTCGACTCGCATGGAGTTACGAATGGGGTACATCTTGGTAGCGCGTTTCTATCCTTGTCTTTGCAGCATTGACGTCTAAAGACGGGAGAGATTGGGGTTGCGATAGTCGCTTCGGATGAGGGAAGGATCTGTTGACACAATTTTTCTAAGACCTCAAAAAAGGGACGGAATAAAAAGATGCTATATCCGTCGAGGCAAAAAAAGATAAATGCAGTGCAAGCAAATTACAAAGTCAAAGAAGAAGCCACCAAATACAAGTACGACCATAATGGTCCAATCTTCCACCAAAAATGCCTGCACATCTTAGTGGAGACTTAGCTACACCTGTTGAGCTTCACAAGGAGATGCGTCTACACTGGTCGCACTCCACTTCTTTTCTCATTCTTCTACTTTCTCTATATACTCGATTGTGGACATAGCACGAACTGACCTCAGAAGGGAATACCTCCCTCCCAGCGGATAGAGTAGCTGGATGAGGAAGCCATAGAAGTGTATAGTCGGGATGGACGGTTTCTTCGTTTCTTTAACCAGGAAGAGCTAAATCAATTCACACACTATACAAATTGACTTCAAGGATGATAGAGTTTGCGATATGAATAAGTGAGTCTGAACTAGCTGATGAAGTGATCTTGAATAAGGATTTGTGGAACTTGAGGACTGTTGAGGATAAAATCCTAATCCTAGTTAAGGCTCTGACAAAATGCTTGTTTCAGGCCCGATCGAGCTCTGTCCTTTGTCTGTTCTCATGAATTGGTTTACGAAAACAAATTCATTCTAACTTTCTTTCTTTTTCACTTACTTTTTCAAATAAGTGTTTGTTAAGGGACTAGCAAAGTTTAAGTATAGGGGGCTGATGAATCCATGATTCATTAACTTTTCTGTCGCATTTTGTCTTAAAACCCTTAACAAATACATGTAGATATACATTAATTTCCATCGTTTATAAAACTTCATTCATGAATAATATTCACTTTTAAGCATCAAAATCATGTAAAGCACAAAGAAAAGAAAATAAGGCAGTTTGGAAATATCTATATATATACAATATGACTTATAAATATAAATATAACTACAAGGTATACTTATAACCTAACCTCCGAGACCAAGTCAGCATGGATTGGTCGACAAAACCAATAAGTAGGGGGAGATAAGGAAAGAAAACAATAAAAATAAATTAAGACACACTACACACATCGTTCACTATTTATCAAATAAATACAAAACTTCATTGATTTTTAATTAATTCATAATACATATTTTTCACCAAACTCTTTTCCTAATTATTTCTAAAAATGTATATAAAAATATAAAACAAGTTAAAAATATTACCCTATATATATGTCAAGAAATCCAGCTTTTAGTTTGTCAAAATCTCAACATCCGAACAACATAACTTCTTCATACGAACCCAAATTTCACTCTACTCACCTTTAAATTCATAAAATAATATTCTCTAATTAATAGAGGTGGTTTCATTGAATTTGGAGTCCATTTGCAAAAAGTCGGTTTTGGGACCAAATGACAACGGGGTTTCTAGGCTATTTATTTTTTTTAGAACACATTATTTTTTATTTTATTAAATTTATAATTTTTATTTTTTTTCATGATACTATATTTTCATCATGATTTATTTCAGAATTTTTGGAGTTTATTTATTATTTTAATAAAATCCAAATCCCTAATTTATAGATAAAAATGAACTGGATAACTTTTACGTATATTTATTAATATATGTAAACTAATTTATTAAAATCCCTAAAAATTCACACAACCCTTATTTATTATTCTAATAATAACGAAAATACAAAATTAATTTTTAATTATAAATATATTAATTTAAAAATCCAAGACCTATTTATCTATACTTATTTATTAATATAATATTTATATTTCGTATTATAATTATTATTTATAAAAGTAATTATTCTATAATTTAGATAATTAGATATTTACATTTCTTGTTTTATACCTAATTAAAATAAAGTTCTTTAATATTTATTATTGAATTTATAAGCTATTTTCACATCTGGCCTACCAGGTGCTGACACGTGTCAGCACCTGGTGCTTCTTCTCCAAGAAGTCGGTACTGAAGTCTGTTCTAACTGGCCATCTTCAACTATTTTTCCTACGCACATCATAACCTACTCTGATGATCTAATCCATTGATCTTGTTCATCTAACAACCTTCTGCATCGCCAACCCTTAGATTAAACTTGAAGCTTAAGAAATCTCTCTCTATATACCCTCAAAGTTGGCAGATTCCAACGAACTCTCTCATATCCACCTAAAGCTCAAATTCCAGTGGCTGACCCCTCTCTTCCTCGCCTCATTCCATTTGCTCAGGAGGTGACAGCTCCGATCGAAGGTGTCCGCATGGGAGAAGGATCGTCGGGGAGGAGTTCCAAGGTGCTCGCTAGCCCTTACATCACCGCCGCTTGCACATGGAGCTCCGGGAAGCCAACCCATCGAGCAACGACAACAGAGGTCCTATACCCTACAACTTCACAGGTAACTCGTCCATCTTCGCAAATTTCTTTCTCGATCATCGTGCCTCCATTAACGTGGTTAAGATCGTCATTAGGACGCTTAATCTTCCATCTCAAATGGTCATACAAATCAACTTTCAACTTCATTTCAAATCAAAACGAATCGAGAGCCATTTTTTTATTATTCTTTACGTCTCTATTTTTCAAGTCCAGAAACACCATTTCGATCTTGCAAAACTATAATCATTTGGCCGATTTCTTGCAAATCGAGCACGCACATTTGTTCTTTGCAGAATTAGCTTGCATCTGGAGCAGTTTCAAATCATTTAGAGTCTTCATCTTCACGAAATCGCCATTCAAAGAAGGGGCGACAACCTTCCATCAGTCTCCAGGAGCAGAGGATCACCATCTTCATCGGCTTCATCTCGCGGACATAGACCACCTCCGTCCGTGCTCACCCGCAGGCGAGCTCGAGGGGTGGAGCCACCCCTCTAGCCCTTCTGGAGGCCCATGTTTCACTCCAGTCGCCGGCAAAAATTCGGAGAAGACGTCACCTTCATCAGCCGCTCAACCGCTTGACTAACAACCCAAGAACGACCGGAGTACAGTCTTGCGACATGTATCCTCAGCGGACAACTCAGATCGTGCTGCACGTTATCATCCAGACCGTCCAAGCCGAATCGGTGAAACATTTGCAACTTAACTCCAGAAGATTTTCCTGATTTCCAGACCGCCCCAAAGTTTCCAGAAATTATGTTTAGGTCCCCATGCAAGGACCTAAATGTAATCATTCATATTTTTCTTACAGAACAGTTTGTGACAGAGGACCAGTTTGCCAAACTTTTACATTTTTTTCTTGCATTTCTGCCCCTGAGCTGTAGGGGAACTTTGGACATATTTTTGACATTATTTTTCGTAGTTTTTCTGGGGGTAGTTACGAAACTACCCCAGTGAGGTTGTTCACTATTTCTTGTGCATTTTCGTTGCTTCTTCATTGTGTTTTGATTTGTCGCAAATTGACTCCGTTTTTATTTGATTTCGAGTGTTCTTCGAGCTCGTTGCTCGATCGATTTACCTATTATACAATATCACCTATATTTCACCTATTCTTCACATATTATATTGTAGGTAAATTGTTTGAAAAATATCACTTTGAAAAATAAATAAAAATTTGAAAAATATAAAAATCAAATAAAAATTTAAAAATAAAAATTCCATAAAAAATATCGTGTTTCCTCGATCGCTTTAAGAAGAGATAAAATAATCACAAAAATATATTTTCACTTAAAAAAATCAAAGTATACTATTCTGCCTCCTTGTGTTCGACCCAGGCACACTTCCTGGCTAAATAAATAGTGTAAGTTTTTTTTAAAAAAACTGATCTTTGTTTGACCGACTAGGATCTCTTTGCTGTTTTCTACACCGACAACACTTTCATTTAAAACCGCAATTGGATTCGAGCCGCATCACTTTTCACAAATGCAAATGAATGTAACGCTGGATGAAGTACAAGTACGAGAAATGCATACACTTTTTATTTTAATTTTGTGACTTTTGTTTTGTTTTTTTGAGATTTTTTAATGCAAGAATTTTTAATATTTTTTTTAAATCAATAAGAACCATTTTCAAAATTTTGGTTACACACAAATCAGTGTTAGTTTGCAAAACACATTTTTCTTAGTTTTTACAAGTTGGTTACCAAACCTGTAAATACATATAGACTTACACAAAAGTACGAGCTATGGGTAAAATATATACACAATATTTATACACAACCTATACTTAGCAAGTGTTATGTCCTCAAAGCACAAAAAGCACAGAGAAGGCATATCTCGGGCTAAGTGTAAGAGAGAGAGAAAGAAAAAGAAAAATAGAGATCAACCTACCCCCTATACTTAGGCTGTGAACAGACTAAATATAGAAGAAGAGCAAAGATGAGGTAGATAAAGGGAGAAGTTGATGAAGAGAGTATATACAGTGGGCATCGGGTCCCCCTATACTTAGGCTCTTGTCAGCCTAAGTACAAAACAAGGGTGGGAGTCCAGTGAGATTTAGAGAATGTACATTTGAAATGTGTGAAGAATAAAGATGATCTGTACAACATGTATCTGACTGCTTCTCTTCATGTAGGGTATTCTGATGAATCTCCAATGTGCGCTCTCTTTATGAAATTGATGACCTCGACCTGGGCTACTGTTCTTTAGAATCTAAATATGGATTCAACAATTGCTTGTTTACTCGAAAAGGTTGCGCACTATCTTTGAGTTCGGCAATATTAACACTTCCATTGGCGTGCACATCGAAGACAATGAAGGGACCCATCCAATTTGATTTGAGTTTCCCGTAAACAGTCTTCAACCAAGCATTGAACGTCCACACTTTCTGCCCAGGGACAAAAGTCTTATGCCTAATGTGTCTATCATGCCATCTTTTGACCTTGTCCTTATAGATCACACTATTATTATATGCTTGATGTAGGATTTCAATTAGCTCATCAGATTCAAGTCACGACATAACTTCCCAAGATGACAACTCCAATTAATGTTCTTGATTTCCCACTCAGATTTGTGAATTAATTCCACAAGTAAATAGCATGTCTTACCATAGATCATCCTAAAAGGTGAAGTATCGAGTGGAGTGTTATAGGATGTTTTGTAGGCCCACAGAACCTGGTCCAAAAGCTAGGACTAGTTCTTCCTATCGGGATGAACCAACTTCTTAATAATGCTCTTCACATCTCTGTTAGAAACACCTGCCATGACATTTAACTGTGGGTGGTAAGGATAGGCTATTCTATGTTCGATTTTATATTCCTTATCCAATGATCGCATTCTCTATTCACAAAGTGGTTACCCCCATCTGAAATTAAAACTTTGGAACCCTAAACCTTGCAATGATATTATCCTTGATAAACTTACAGAAGGTTTTGCTTTCTGCGATTCGGGTCGGGATAGCCTCCACCCATCCTGACAAATAATCAACCGTTAGAAAGATGTACTCATATCCATTGTTTTTGGGAAAGGGACCCATAAAATCAATTCCCCATACATCAAAAATATCACAGAAAATCATTAGTTGCATGGCATTTCATGTTTATGTCAATTAGTCCCCCATTATCTTACAAGTCGGGAACGACATACAAAATCATTAGCATCTTGAAATAGGGTCAGCCAGTAAAATCTACATTGGAGTACTTTGTGAGCGGTTCTCTTTCTCAAATGGTGTCCTACAACTTCAAGAGTATGACAGTGCATGAGGACATTCTATTAATCCTCCTGAGGAATACAACTTTGCTAGACACAGTCTGGTCTCTCAAAGAGAAGGAACAGATCGTCCCATTGGTATTTCCTTGAATTCGTCTTTAGTCGGTCAATATTGTTCTTAGGCCAACCTTGGGGAACTTCCTTGGAGACAAGATAGTTCACCATGTTGGCATACCATGGGAGTAAGTCAGTAGCACAAATTGACTCATCTGGAAAGGTCTCTCGAATTGGTTCATTGTAAGGATTAGCTTATGCTCCATTATGGAAAGATGACCAACCATAACGTTCTTTAATCCAGGTTTATCCTTAGTTTCCAAATCAAATTCTTGGATTAATAAGATCCATCTCAGAAGACGTGTTTTTACGTCTTTCTTGTACATTAGGTACCCGATTGTTGTGTGATCAGTAAAAATTTCCACCTTACAGCCCAATATATATGATCTGAAATTTTCTAGTGCCCAAACTACCACGAGCATTTCCTTTTCAGTCACTGTAGAATTTCTCTATGATGGATCCAAAACTTTGCTCGTGTAGTGAATCACATATGGTATCCCATCTCGTCTTTCTCTGACCCAAGAGAAAAATCCGATGCATCTGTCATGATCTCAAAGGGAAGAGACTAGTCAGGAGCTTGTAAGATCGGCGATTCACAAATTTTCCTTTTCAATAGCTCGAAGGCCTCTAGATACTTGTGATCGACAATGAACTCGGTGTCTTTCCCTAAGAGCTCAATCAATGGGTAGGCGATATTTACGAAATCATGAATAAATCTTCGATAAAATCCAACATGCCATATGAATGACTGCACTGTCTTTATGTTGGTGGTGGCTTAAGTTTCTTGATCACATCCACCTTGGCAGTGTCAACATCTATTCCGTTTTTGGAGATGACGTGCCCTAACACTATACCCTCTATCACCATAAAGTGACTTTTCTCGCAGGAAAGTACCAGATTAACATCCCTAAACCTCTAGAGGACTCGGTCCAAGTGCGCTAAACATGTATCAAATGAATCACCATTAACTGAGAAGTCATCCATGAAGACTTCCAAGAAGTCGCCCACCATTTCGGCAAATACGGCGATCATGCACCGCTGAAATGTGCCCGGGGCATTATAGAGCCCGAATGGCATGCGCCTAAATGCGTAAGTATAGAATGGACATGCAAGTGTGGTCTTTTCCTTATCCTCGAGAGCGATGGCTACTTGATTGTAGCCCTAGTACCCATCGATTTCTAGGCTTCTCCTTAGCCTAGAACCCATCTAGGGTTTACATCTTCCACCCCGTTAGAACCCTCCATTTGATCTCACAATCCCCTCACAATTGTTCGCCTATGATTTGGGTATTTGCCATTAACATCTGCAGGATCAAAGGCCTTCATTGATCGGAAAATGAAGAAGGGTTCTGATCTCCATTTTCCTCTGCCATAGCACATTATCGTCAGATCTCTATGAGGTACTCTTCAATTGCCTCAACACAACCTCTCCCGACAACGACGTCTTCTGATGAATCCCTAAACACATAGATTAATTTGTCTCTGATGTAGCATGAGTACATAGCGGATCACATAGAATCGAGAAGGATCTCAGTAACGAGGAGGAATACTAGAGTGTCCTCACGTATTGTCAATCACTTGAGGATGGAGGATACCAATCAAGAAAGAGAACTTCTCACAAGGTATTGCAGTGTGGCTTGTTTTGGTCAACCTTGTTTAGAGATGCCACTGATTTTGTATAGTCGTGCCCTGATTTCAGAGGATGGGAGGGACTGTTAGTTCTAGATATGAAATGCCCATGCAGTTTGTGATTTTTTGTGATGTCTTTGATGCTTGGGGCATTGATTTCATGGGTCCTTTCCCTAATAGCCAAGGTGTTCAGTACATCTTGTTAGTGGTTGATTACTTTTCAAGATGGGTGGAGGCTATTCCAACTGAATCCACATACAGTAGGACTGTGCACAAGTTCATAAGGGATCATATTATATCACACCTTGAGGGTACCTATAGTGTTGATATATGGTGGGGGTAGCCATTTTGCGAATAGACAGATGAAATCTTTAGCGAAGGACTATGGATTTGAACATAAAGTAACTAGTCCTTAACTCCCACAATCAAACGACATGGCAGAGGTTTCAAATAGGGAGGTGAAGAGCATTCTTTAAAAGTTAGTCTGTCATGATAGGAAGAACTGATATCAGTTGTTAGACCAAGTTTTGTAGGCTTACAGAATAACCAACAAAACACTTTAGGCACTTCACCTTTTAGGATGATTTACGATAAGCCATGTGATTTACCCGCTGAGTTAGTTCACACATCTGAATGGGCAATAAAGAAGATAAACTGGAGCTGTCTCTTACGGAAGTTGTGTAGAGACCTTAAACTAAATGAGTTAGTGGAAATCCGCAATCGAGCGTATGACAACAACATGATCTATAAGGAAAGAGTTACGAAGTGGCATGATGCACATCTTAGATGCAAAAACTTTATCTCATGACAAAAGGTATGGTTATTTAATGCAAAGTTAAAGATTCTCCATAGGAAACTAAAATCAAAGTGGATAGGTCCTTTCATGGTAAAGAAGTGCATGAGAATGGTAGTGTAGAGATCTTATAGCTTTCAGAGAATGCATCTTCATTTTCGGTTAATAGGCAGTTACTTAAGCATTTTGTAGAATCCAAGGAAAGGTTAACTACCGGTGAGATGATTGACTTCAAGCCTAGTGATTCTATTTCAGATTTCTCATAAAAGGCATAATTTATCAATACATATTCACATCCCAGAATTCAGCATCATCAGGTTCTTATTCTTTCTAACTTCATTATTTATATTTACTGTGACTCTTATGCTTTTCCCTACTTACAAATAGGCTATTTTTAGCCTAAGTATAGGGGGAACCTATCTCTACATTCTCTCTACATTCTTTATTGTTATTTTTTTCTATTCTCCGATCTCTTCTTTGTAGTTACTTATTATTCTATACTTTGGTTTTTGAAAACCTAAATACGTGTGAGACCATTATGTGTTTATTTATTCTGACTTATTCTTTCTCATTTCCACACTTGTATTATTTTGGTCATTCGTTCTGGCATTCTTTTATACTTAGTTGAGCTATGACTCCATATCACTTTGTGCTATGAGGACATAGCAAAAGCCGAGTATATAGGGGTCTACCATATATATTACTAAGGTATCTCATTTTTTTAATTTTTAAACTATTGGGGCTATGGGTACTGTATTACATTTTTGTAACTGATGCTTGTACAAAATGTTTTGAAAATGATTTTAAAAATATATACATTTTTTACATGGTTTTCAAATGTTTTACGTGGTTTGTAAAAATACGAATTGACATGTTTTGAAAAAATCATTTTTAAAATGTTTTGAAAACCTATATCTATGTGATAATGTTTGTAAAAAGTTTTCAAAAATCTTTTCAAAACCTAAGGGTGTGAGGGAATTATCATTACTCTTGTAAATAATTCCTAAATAAATAAAAAAATCATTAACTCAGTTGTGTCTCTTCAGTTTCCATTATTGCTTTAAGTTTCTAAGAGGTTGTGGTTGTTCACTTAACCATCTTGTTCCTTTTCTTTATAAGGTTGTCTTGCCTTTGAGTCTTACAGAGTTCAACATGGTGGAACATCTGAATTTCAACTCCATATTTTTGAAGATCATGTTGATAAAAGTTTAGTGAAAAGAGCGATGCCAATTGAGGATGATGATTTATTGGTAGAAGAATTAGACATGGAGATGCCAAAACCATTTCTTGAGGATGTTCAGTTTATGGATTATCATATTTGTTGTAAGTAGGGACAACCTTCTATGTCTAGTTTTTCTCTTCTAAGGAAAACTCAAAAGTCTGTTGCAAGATTTCAAGGCTTGATTCATGTCCCCATGATCTTGAAGAATTTTGAGGCTTCCCATGTAGATATGGATATCACTTTTGAGGAAGAATGGCAACATTTTAGAAAGTTGAAATTCCAAGTTGATAAAGATCTTTCTTATTCAGATTCCGAAGTGTTCTCTGTTAGAAGGAAACATTTGAAACATAAGGCGGCCTGTGATTTTAAATCTCAAAGATCCAATCTTGATTTTTAAGGAGCTGAAGTTAGTAGTGTTGCATTGGGTATCCTAGTATGTTCTTATTGTCTCGGTGTTGTTATATCAATGTTACCCATTCTATTGTCTTTGTCTTAATAAAGCTAATAATTTCTTAACTCTTTCGTAAATAACTAACTTGTTAACTTATTATTTGGTGTCTCTCTCTGACAATTTTACATTGCACTCAAGGCTTGAGATAATCTTTAACATGGGATTTAAGGAGTCCCTAGACTTAAAGTTATAATGTCTTAATAATTAGGGTCTTGGACTTAAAAATTCGAACTTCTCCAGTTTGAAGATATGTACGCTATATTGCATGATTAATCACCCTTAAAAAAATTTGACTATCACTCACATGCACGACTACATTAATGATTGAGATGAGTCGAGGTATCACTTGAGGGATTGAGATTAGAGGCTTGGATTTGGACTTGATCTATATGATGCTCGAGGATGGGATAAAATTAATGACGGCTTCATTGGACCTGAGTGTCAGGAACTTCACCAGTATGGGACATAGTTCTCATGCTATCTCTTAACTTTGACCTAAAGTGTCAGGGTGTGAAGAAATGAAATTTAATAAGTTGATCAATGTACGTCAATCCTTGGTAAAAGCAGTGGAGCTAGCCAAAAATAAGGGAAGTTACCTCTCATAAAAATGATACAAAATAAAATGAAAAGAACAAGCTCATCACATTACAAAGTTACATCATATGAGCTTACATTCAAGGCGAGCGCTCCCAACCTTTAAGTGTCCACTTAGACTGAATCATTAGGCTATTATGAGTCGGGCTAGTACCTCAAAAAAGGCTATGCATTGTTAGCATTTCAAATCTGGGTACAAGTATATTAGATGCTTAAAGAAGATGTACCCTGGTGTATTCTCAGGAAAACAAGTACAAACAACTCAAATTTCTCTTTGACGGACACACTAATAGGAAAAATAAAAATGAAAATTATGTTGAGTATTGGCACTTGAGAGAATCTTGTTCCAATGAGAGGAAGAGAAAATAAGTACACAATCTTATATCCTCCATAATATAGCCTTCCATCATACCTTTGAAGTCTAACGAACTAAAGAGACGGTGGATTGAGGCAAGACTTTATTTATTCCCTAGAGTTGAGGGTTGGGCCCTTAGGAGAGCTTCTGAGATTGGAACCTTTGGTGAAATCTTGACTCCACTCTTATTAATGAAATCAACACTAAGTCATACTTATTATATATATATATATATATGTATCTATTGAGAGTCTGGCAATAGGAGAAGTTGAATTCCTTTTGACTAACACTTGGATCAACTTAGAGTCATAGGATTTCTAAAACTTAGTGTTTCATGTCAAATCAAGCTTTGAATACTAACATAAACATGTCAGGGATCTCACTGATTAATCTAACTTTCTAATTAATTCATTATTTATTAGCTCGAGGACAAGCTTAGCTTAAGTATAGGGTGGTGTTAAATCTCAGATATACCAACATAATTTAATATATTCACCTATAATATTTAAGTAAATAAACAATATTCATTGACAATTAACTCTAATTAATAATTTGTGTGTTGTAAATAATTGACCCTACTTAATACATATACAATATAACTCTATTACTGTGATTTTATTTTATGTATTGTTTCTCATTAAAAATCAAATAAAAATTAGTATACTATTATAAATAAATAAATAAAATAACATAAAATAAAACCAAGATACAAAAAATAAGCAAATGAAAAATAAAAGAAAATTGTTTTATATTGTTTAATAAGTATTTATTTTTATCTAGTTCTTCCCCTAATTATTTATTTTCCTATTTTCTTTTATTTATATTTTTTCCTTAATTTCCATTGGGCTACATGGTGTAATCTACGTGCACCACGTAGCATGGCCTTATTTTCAACTCCGCCTTCAATATCAGCCGTTTGATCGTTAATTAAACATGATCCTCACCGTCCGTTGGCATTTGTTTTCTCAGCTATTTGATCTAATCTCTGGATTAGATCTCAGCCACTGGACTCCACCTTAAGGATGACCGTCTGATCTTGATTAGAAAGTTGAGCCTTCGTACCCAACCTTCAGCTGGTTACCTCTCCTTCCTGTGAACTACCAAACCATCCATCTTCACTAAATTTGTCCAACTAACCCATACACCTTCTACTATCAAAACCATAACCAAACTATTCATCACTCAATCGTCGTTCACGTTGACCATTGATCTAACCCTAACCCTAACTTCCCCAATTGATGGCAGTGGTTGAAACCTGAAGGATATGGGAAGATCCTTAAGGACATCTTGGAAGAGTGAGGATGGCATCGTATGTAATCGGGAGCGACTAGTCGCACTAGTTGCTCGAGGCAGCGGGATTTAAAAAATTTAAAGGATGAAATCACATGATCCAAAAATACTTCTCAGATCATTTCATCTAAACCACAATTAGGTATTAAGGTTACCTCTTGAAGCGTGGTTGCGATCGAGTCTCTAAATGAAGAGACCTCCTGTCCCAAGTCCGATCCGACAGAGGAGCCGCTTGCGAGCATGTTGATGAGACACGTGCTCCTTGCAATTAATTTTGATGATCCAAATGACAAATCTCCTGATCTCGTCACATGAGATCCGACGTCTTCTTCACGAGCGAGGCGTACGGAAGGAGACAAAGATCCAGGAGCAAACAGTCCGGCAGCATAATGATGACGCTACGACGACGACGATCTTTCTCTAGGGCATCAAGGTGGACAACCACAGGAGAGAGAGAGGCAGAGAGTCTTGGCGTGTAGAGAGTGAGAGGGAGAGTGAGAGAGCAATTGTCAATCTATGCTAAAGAGCAAGGGGTGCCTCTTCTTATATAGGGTTTTAGGATCCATGGATTTCAATCCATGTGCACACAATTGCAATGGATGAGATTGATTTGTGTTTCTTTCAATGGCGATGATGTTATTGTAAAACAAAATAACTATTAATTTAACTCAAATTAATACATATTGATAAATCAATAAAAATTAATTTCAAATCAAATCAATTGACTAGTCTTGGAGTTAATGAGAAGATTGACCACATCGCCTAAAAGGGGGGGACAACCACCATTTTGAGATGGAATGGGTCTATCTCATCAAAATCTCATGAGATCTCATTATCTCATGATATCTACAAGATTTACACCAACATTTGTTGTAAATTATTTCACAACAAATAATTCATAGTTATCTTGTGAATATTGCAATCATGTCATTGGAAAAAATGTGAATCATATTCACAACCCAAAATCAAATGTAAATTATATTTTCAATTAATAATTTAATGTGAATCCAATTCACGTCAATAATTAATCAACAAATATAAATTATAATAGGCTCTCTCTAATATATTATACATTGCATTTATAATATATCTAATTAATATGGATAGTGCTATCTATATTATTTATATCCATGATAATTAAATCGCATTTAGTAATCTTAGATCTCCATTGTCTTGTGCCCAAATAATATGAATCACATTCATATCATTCACATCTTTTAATAACTAAATCACATTTAATTATCTCAAATAACTCTCCTTATAATATGAATCAAATTCATATTATTCATGATAATTAAATAATATTTAATTATAAATTTTCTCAATGCTCGGATACATATATCAGAAGTGAAATTATTCTTGAACTATTTCAAGAACAACGCACTTTCTCCGCAGATACATATATCAACAGTGAAATTATACTTGGAGATAAGGATAGTGCGATTGTATTGTTCCACGTATAGTAACTTGGATATTGATCACATATCAAATCCAGATCTTGCGGACCTCTCATAGATTCTTGATTTGATGACCGTAAGTCTAATCTACTCATTACATCTGAATCACATTCAGATCAATGTCCAGCATTTGGACTAAGATCAGATTACTTCTTTATAAGATGAGTCACTAAAATCCAGACTCGTTTCATCACTCCTTCGGAATGGAAGCGTCATGGTTATACAATCGTTTATGATCACATCACCCTCAGATATTCCTAATACCTATAAATCTTGCATACTGGAAGACCAAGAATAAACCTGAAGTATTATATCAATTTTACAGTGTATACTTCAGGGATTTATCATTAAGTTTCTCATTTGACTATTGGGAGTTGGTATCGATCATATACTTTCCAAAAGCATATATCATACGTAGGTGTTGATCATATACTTTTCAAAAACGTATATCAAAACTACAAATTCAGTCGGGCTTTCAAAGCGAGACAACCGTGCATGGAATTCGATTCTTCCCAATATCTCATGAGTAAGCTCATGTCTTCTGATTCAGTAACAGAATTTGTATGATCCCTTTGAGAGATCGTATTACTCATATGCCCTTGCATGCACACCAGCGTGCCGATGTATAGACCTTGGTTAGGTCATCAACCTATTGGTCTGCCAAATGTACATACTTAAACATATCGTAACACATTTGTCTTCGGTCAGAAGATGCTTGCCTATATCGTGATAGTATACGATATAGGTATTTGATTATCTCGATCTCTTAAGTCAAATCTTTGACCTAACTTATCTAACACCTTCGAATCTCTATTCCATTGCAGAGGACCTACATCAAGAGGTCGGTTACATATCATCCTCTAAAGAAAGGATTGCCATTTCCTTCTCAGGCTGGAGATCCTCTCTTAATAATCATTTGATGGTGCTTGATTAGTCCTCAATCTAACTCCTTAGATATTCATCCAAGCACCAACCTCTATGATTCAATAATTGAATCAACAACTATATGATCATCAAGATGGACATGGTGCATAACTCTAATTGTACGAAGGGACCTATTATTCAAATTTGTTATTCTTCGTTTTAGATTAGGGAATGATATTTACAATAACATTTATTGCATAATGGCTCGTTGTGGGCTCTCATGTCCAACAATCTCCCACTAGCCCAAAGAGCCATTAATGGGCTAATCTTTAAATCGACACTCATGTGACAATCATAGTCAATATAGAAAAATAGATAGGTAAGATGATTAGTTACTTTGTTCTTGAGAAACTATGCCAAATCCTTTTACGACACTTGCATATCCCCTAGAAATAATGCTCGCATCCAATACGAATGTTGCATCTTATGCAACCAATACTCAATTATGTCAGTCATAGTGTCCTTGACCCTACATCTCAATAATCATTATAACCAATATGTAATTTTCATTATCCTTATCAGAATACTCTTATTCCTAGAGATCTTTATCTCCTAAGGTATCCGCAGTTAAGACCTTTTAGATCTCCATCTATGAAGTCTTAATTTCTTGAAGATAAGACTTTAATATCAATATCTCTAAAGTCTTGTCATCTTTGAAGATATTGTTATTACTGCAATCAAGTGTTTTATTTCCATAGTAGGATTAGTAACAATTTACTACTCCCACTGCATGGCAGATGTCTGGCTTTTGTAAACATCCATTATACACATAGATTCGCAAGGCCAATGCACTAGAGCATGCGGCTTTGGCATTCATATCCTCAACTCTTGAGGTGTTATCCCTTTAGATAAGTCAGTACCATATCTTAAGGAAAAGAAGCCTTTCTTGGAATGTCCAAGGTGTACTACTAATGTGATAGTCCCAATACCCTCTTTTCTTTGCTTCTGAACATTTTCAGAACTAAGATCTTAAAAGGTATCCTTGATATCATATCTCAAGTTATAGAATAACCAGATTATAAAACACTTATTATCATCCTTATATCATTCCAAATGATTAAGATATTATCTACATTTGGCACAATGAACACAATGGCACTCCCACTAAGCTCCACCCGATTCATCAAGATTCTATCTGAAATCTTAACATTTATAATTTCATCAAATCCAATGTTCCAACTACAAGAAGCCTATTTGAGTCCATAGATGGAATTCCTTAGCTTGCACACCTTGATTTCCTCAACTATGAAGCCCTGGGGATACTTCATATGAATATTCTCAGAGAGGTATTCATAGCGGAATGCAATCTTGACTCACATCTTGAAGATGTCATATTCAAGTTGTGTCGCTATAGTTAGCAATATTCTAATGGATCTACGCAAGGTCACTGAAGAGCAAGTCTCATTGCAAGCAATGCCTTCTCTTCGGCGTGTAGCTCATGGTTGCGAGGTGTGCTTTGAAGGTCTCTACCTTCTCATCAGGTTCTTTCTTTCTCTTGAAGATCGATTTACACCTTAATGGGTCTTACCCATATGGGTGAATCCTCGAGGGTTCATATACAACACTTTTATATGAAGTCTACTTTAGACTTTATTGCTAACATCCATCTTTCCATGTTATGATCTTCAGAAGCTTCATCCCATGAAGTAAGATCATTGTCAGACTTAACTGACACATGCAACCCATCCTCAAACTCATTTGAAGAGGTATGAGTTTCATCTTTAATTGTCCTTTAATTTCTGATTCCAGGAGCCTCATTATATTCTCATGATTAAATGAGTTCTATCACTACATTTTCATCTTGATTCTCAAGAGTGAATGCTCTAAGAATCATATCCTTAGAGATGAAATCTATTTAAGAATCTCAGGGTCATAAAGTTGGTATCTAATACCATCCTTTATTTTCTTAATGAAGTAGAACTCTCTGGTGCATGAATCTAGCTTACTAGAATGGAACCTTATTAAGGATATATATAGTAGTCTCTACTCATATATACCTCGGAAACTAAAAGGTAATTATACTAAGATTCATCATTAATCAAATCTTGTCACACATGATCCAATTGTATATCCCTACAACTCTATTATGTTAAGGTACATTAGGATGATTGAGATAGGAATGATATTCCTTTCTCAATAAGATATTCATTGAATTCATTTAATAGGTACAAGCTACCTTGATTAGATCAAATTTATTTCATCTTCCTTCAAACTTTGGTCTTAAACCAAAATTGTGAAATCTTTGAACAGTTCAAAGGTTTCTAAGTTGAAGGGAAGAAATCTCATATCACAAATAATCGTCAATAGATCCCATATCATTAATGTTTATTCAATATGTATGAGATCTTGAATACCTTGACATCTTACACCATTCTCAGAGAAGGGTGCATTGGACATTTTTACTTTTGAATACAATATTCACAAGTATGTAAGATTGAAATTTCAGACACTTTAAAGTTTCATCTCTTACTTGTTTATTGATCAACGGACAAATGTCCAAGGCTTGATGCCAGATCATTGTCAAATGGTCTTCATCCTCATATTGATCTTGTTAAGGTTTAATTTTAGTATTAGAAATGTTATTGAACCATTCATTAATTTTCTAATTTAGTAGAGTCCTCCAGATGTCATATTACTATCTGAAATATATCCACCATAACTCTTTATGTTAGGCCTATTCCAGAATTCGTGTTTATTTCCAACATTTAGAAATAAACAATGAGTATATTCTATTATCTAGGTCATAGAGACATTCTCTAAGACTAAGGGCTCTCCCACTGAAAATATGAAGTCTATTTATCCAATAGAGATTGTTGCAACAATTACATCAATGTCCATGTGGATGACTATTAAACCTTAAGATTAAATTTTCTAGTCTTCTAAAACATATGCAACCAATTGCAATTATTATTTGGAGAACGAAATACAATAATTAAACGTTGATCTTATCAAATAAGGAAGTCAATTTCAATAATTATATGTAGGTGTAGATTATTCCAATGTATTATCTGAGTCCTCTAAGGATTCTAGATAGACTTGATAGTCACACTATCAGTACATGAGCTTATTACAGTATTGGCATTCATCCAACTCTTTAGATGTCATATGAGTGGAAACCATTGAAGTATAGTCAACTCTTTGACATTCCTTCTAACTTGGGTCCAACCCATACCTCAATTGTGCTCCTTTCATCTATAAACAACCATTGCTTAAGACAAAGGATCTCTTATGTTGAACTCAAAAGAAGAGTATTTCAACATTTATGCATGCTTCATTCAATTCATACAATATGAATATTATGAAGCTTCATGAATGACTTAAGTATAGATAGTAGAATGATGACACACATCATATCTACATTCATCTTAACTCTTAAGGACTTTGGTTCAGGTAGGTACTCAAACGTTTTGAATACATCATCTAGAGCTACCATTCTGCATGATGCAGTGAACCTTATCATTCATGATTAAATGTCGAGAGTACATATGTATACCAAAACATTTTCTTAGATTTTTTATAAGGATTATTGACAATTGCGATCATCATCGACATGTCACTTCCAAAGTACATTTGAGGAGAGATCAAGACTATAGAGACATACAAATCCTAGGGTTGTAGACCTATTGTCTATTTAATTATCATTCCTCATTAGTATGTGGAAACTTGCATATTGCAGCCACATACAATATGTGTCCAACTGCAAGTACAATATTTTTATCATGGATCCAATCCATGATATTTTATTGGTTATTATTGAGTATAGTACTGGGTGGGTTTAATGAGGATTATCGGAAATAAGAAATTCACATATATATATATATACATATTTTACTTTGATTTAGGAATGTTTATATCAAAGATGTATTACCTTGTCAACACTAAAAGTTCATTCCCTCAATCACTTTCAATGTAAGAGATATACTTACCATCATATCTCAAGCAAGATCTGGGATGTCCTTTCTTATCTTTGTCACATCCCAATAATATGAGAACTTGCAACTCAGATAAAAAGAAGCGGGAACTCATTCCGCCTTGCAAGTCAAACTTGCATTTCCCAATTTGGTCTTTAACACCCGGTCCAACCACCCCTAAGGTGATGTTGACCTGTCATTAATTGAACCAACCGTCAATAAGAATACAACTCCCTATGCGCAATCCAATATGGCCCCAATAATATGAGGACTCCATATTGGGGTCACTATGCATACATCCTTACTCATTCAAGAAGCAAAGAGCCCGATCCAGATGTGCTTGTATGCAGGATCTATCACTTCAGACAGGTGTCTCCTACATACAATCCTGGGCAGCGGAACCCTTTGCCTTGACGAAAGACCATGGATGTCACTTATGTGATCCTCCATATTATGTTCAAATTTTAATTAATCATTATGAATCATATTCATTAGATTAATTCTTCCAAGGGAATTACAACTCCATTCAATATAGGGTGTATTATTTTAAGTGGATCTAAATAATTTAATCATATTAAATCAATTATCAATCCAATCAATTAACCAACAAATATCATTTCTAATTATTACTTGAAGGATGGTATACTCTCAAAATATATATTATTTTGAATTTTAATAATTAGAAAAATACATCATGTTCTCTCAAACAGTAAACCTTCCCTACCCACTATCATGGCCAGTACCGACGGGAATGGGACAGACCGCTCATGGAGCAACCTGCTACCTCAATGCTCCCCGACTAGACAACATATTCGCCTTGGGTTAGGATAATGCCAAATTGATTACTTTGTACTGGAGATGATAATCGGTTTTATAACTGAAGTTTTACCATATAATAATAAAAATCAAAACCAATTTGATTAATATTATAAGGAGATTTGCTAAACAAATCCCCAATCATATGCAAGTATCAAAGTTTGTTGGAAAGTGTATGATGTAACTAATTTGTGATCTAGATCAATCTAATAAAATTTTATTATGGTCAATGTCATTCAAGGAAATAATTATCATTTTTAAATATTTCACAAATATTCATTAATAATTATCTTAGTAGATTAACCATTAATTTCCATTAATTTAGTTGAATGACAATCACACGATTCATGATCAAGTATGTAATTTCCAGCGATGACCCTACTTACTAAAATTAGCATATCTCAATCAATGTATATACAAATCAAACAAAATAAGGTTCCAAAGTTTTCAAATTTTATTTATAATAGAACCCAAGTGATTATCATGCATTTCTAGGCGTTTCAAATCCGTAATTAAATCTTTAGTTACGTCAAGATTTGCCATCCCTGAAACAATGGATACATGTTCACAAAAATAAACATAACTTGAGCAATCGGATTCCAAATCACGCAAGTACAAAGCCCATGGTTTCTTTATTTATGGGGAACATAATACATGTGATAGTTTCGTGTTTAAATAATTTAAAAATGATAGAAAAATCATACAAAACACGGATGTGTGAACAAAATGCGATAAAATTTTGCAAACACTAATGAGCCCAGGTCATCCTAGGATTATAGATCATATCCAAAACCTTCTACCTATGGCTCCGATACCACTGGAACGATATAGGAATATTCTAAGTGCATCATGGAAGTGTGAGGATGTCATCGTATGCGATCGGGAGTGACTAGTCGCACTAGTTGCTCCAGGCAGCGAGATTTAAAAATTTTAAACGATGAAACCACATGATCCAAGAACACTACTCGGATCGTTTCATCTAAACCACAATTAGGTATTAAGGTTACCTCTTGAAGCATGGTTGTGATCGAGCCTCTAAACGAATAGACCTCCTGTCCCAAATCTGATCCGACGGAGGAGACGCTTGCAAGCACGTTGATGAGACACGTGCTCCTCGCAATCAATGTTGATGATCCAAGCGACGAATCTCCAGATCTCATCACACGAGATCCGACATCTTCTTCACGAGCGAGGCACACCAAAGGAGACGGAGAGCCACGAGCAAACAGTTCAGCAGGATAACGATGATGCTATGAAGAAGACGATGATCACTCTCTAGGGCATCAAGGTGGACGACCACAGGAGAGAGAGAGAGAGAGGGAGAGAGTCTCGGTGTGTAGAGAGAGAGGGAGAGAGAGCAATTGTCAATCTATCTCGAAGAGCAAGGGGTGCCTCTTCTTATATAGGTTTTTGGCATCCATGGATCTTAATCCATGTGCACACAAATCCAATGGATGAGATTGATTTGTGTTTCTTTCAATGGCCATGATGTTGTTGTAAAAACCCAACAACTATTAATTTAATTCAAATTAATATATTGATAAATTAATATAAATTAATTTCAAATCAATTGACTAGTCTTGAAGATAATGAGAAGATTGACAACATCCCCTAAAAAGGGGGGACGGCCACCCTTTTGAGATGGATTGGGTCTATCTCCTCAAAATAACATGAGATCTCATTATCTCGTGATTTCTCCAAGATTTACTATAACATTTGTTGTAAATTATTTGACAAAAAATAATTCATAATTATCTTGTGAAATATTGCAATCATGCCATTGGAAAAAAATGTGAATCACATTCACAACCTAAAATCAAATGTAAATTATATTTTCAATTAATTATCCAATGTGAATCCAATTCACATCAATAATTAATCAACAAATATAAATCACAATAAGCTCTCTTTAATATATTATAAACCACATTTATAATATATCTAATTAATATGCATAGTGCTACACATGTTATTTGTTTCCATGATAATTAAATCACATTTAATAATCTTGGATCTCCATTTTCTTGCGCTCAAATAATATAGATCACATTCTTATCATTCACATCTTTTGAAAATTAAATGATATTTAATTATCTTAGATAACTCTTCTTACAATAGGAATGAAATTTATATTATTAATGATAATTAAATAACATTTAATTATCAATTTTCTCAATGCTCAGATACATATATCATTAGTGAAATTATTCTTGAACTCTTTCAAGAACAATGCGCTTTCTCCGCAGATACATATATCAACAATGAAATTATACTTGGAAATAAGGAAAAGGCGATTGTATTGTTCCACGTATAGTGACATGGATATTGATCACATCTCAAATCCAGATCTTGCAGACCTCTCATAGATGCTTGATTAAATCAAGACTTTAAATCTAATCTTCTCATTACATCTGAATCACATTCAGATCAATGTCCAACATTTGGACTAATATCAAATTACTTCTCTATAACATGAGTCACTAAAATCCTGACATGTTTCATCACTCCCTCGGAATGGAAGCGTCATGGTCATACAATCATTTATGACCACATCACTCTTAGATATTACAAATACATGTACATCTTGCATACTGGAAGACCAAGAAAAAACCTAAAGTATTAGATCAATTTTACATTGTCTACTTCAGGGATTTATCATTAAGTTTCTCATATACTTTCCAAAAGCATATATCTTGCCTAGGTGGTGATCATATACTTTTCAAAAGAATATATCAAAACTATAAATTCAGTCGAGCTTCCAAGGTGAGATGACCATGCATGGAATTTGATTCTTCCCAATATCTCATGAATGAGCTCATGTTTTTCGATTCAGTAATAGAACCTGTATGATCTCTTTGAGAGATCGTATTAGTCATATGCCCTTGTGTGCACACCAGCGCATCGATGTATAGGCCTTGGTTAGTTCATCAACCCATTGTTCTGCCAAATGTACATAATTAGACATATAGTAACACATCTGTCCCCGGCTAGAGGATGCATGCCTATATCGTGATAGTATATGATATAGGTCTTTAATTATCTCGATCTTGTTAAGTAAACTCTTTGACCTAACTTATCTAACACCTCCGGATCTCTATTCCTATGCGGAGGACATGCATCAAGAGGTCGGTGAGATAACAACCTTTAGAGAAAGGATTGCCATTTCCTTCTCAGGCTGCAGATCCTCTCTTAATAATCATTTGACGATGCTTGATCAGTGGTCAATCTAACTCTTTAGATATTAATCCAAGCACCATCCCCTGTGATTCAATAATTGAATCAACAACTATATGATCATGAGAATGGTCATGGTACGTAACACTAATAGTATAAGGGACCTATTATGCAAATTAGTTATTCTTCATTTCAAATCAGGGAATGATATTTGCAATAACATTTATTGCATAATGGCTCATCGTGGGCTCGCATGTCCACCAAAACCATCACCTTTGTTCACCAACCACCAAACCTACACCACATCAAAACTCCTCCTCCGCCTCCATCAAATGCCATCCTGCGACTTCAAGACGTGACCCCCAGCCCTCTCCATCCTCCAGTGATAGAGAGAGGCAACGATTGAGTAAGATGATGATTGACATCAGTTTGGCGAGATCCCTGGTATACCACCAAGTTGCAGATCTCCATTGCTTTTGCTTGATCTCGAATATGTAGCCTAGATTTTTATTCTATGACCCGAAGCTCTCAAGATTCGATTCGGCTATCGATTCATCTTCAATTCTTCACTGATTTTTGCATCATATCTAGGTAAGATATGTATTGTGTTTTACTCGTGTTTTCACTTATCTTTAAAGTCCTTCTCATTTAAGGATTACATGATCTAATCATCAGGATTTCTTTGCCTTTAATCACACATTCACGCATATAACGTCAGTGAGTCTCCTTGTTTCTCCATGTATTTGTCCACCTTGATCCTTTCTAGGCTTCTTTTTAGTCTGGAACCCATCTAGGGTTTACATCATCCACCTCGTTAGAACCCTCCATTTTATCTCATAATCCCCTCACAATTGTTCGCATATGCTTTGGTTATTTGCCATTAAAATCTCCAGGATTAAAGAACTTCATTGATAAGAAAATGGAGTAGGGTTCCGATCTCCATTTTCCTCTGCCATAGCAAGTTATCGTCAGATCTCTACGAGGTACTCTTCATTTCCCACAACCCAACCTCTCCTTCACGGCATCATCATGAAGGTCCCACGACCTCTTGTAGAAACAAGGAGCAACAGAGGAGTAAATAGACTATCATTGTAGCACTGCCTTTGCTCCGCTGCTCACAGAGGAATTGACAAACAGAAGAGGAGCAGCAACCATCGATCTTCCCAAATTGGATGAGATCCGACGTTCAGGATTGTGCTACGTTACTCGCCCGGAGCAACATTTCATGCCTTAGGTTCGGGTCTCGAGCCTACATCCGAGCCTCCCGATAGAAGCCAGGTGGACTAAACCTCCTTTATAGCCTAGCCGGGTGACGCTCCTCCCTTGCGTGCCGTGGAAAAATTGTAGCGCATACCCTCTTACTTTCCCTATTTTTAGATAAGTCCTACATTGTGAGATTATGATTTAACCCTTGTGGTTTGTTTTATTTGTGATTTAGTCTAATTTATTCGGTTTTGTAAGAAAAACTTATTGCAAAAATGCTCATGGATTAAATATTAAATATCTTTCTAGATCTAAATCCAAATGAAGTGATTTTGGTCTTCTTTGAAAGATATTTTGATGCTCTTTATCTTGGCATGATCTATTGATTAATTTTATTTAAAAATTACTTTAAAATTATTCCTCTTTTAAAATGCTTAAGTTAGCCTTCAATTGAAATTGAAAAAGGAATATTTGCAAGGATTTTAACTTGATAATCACATTGAATCTTAGTGACTAAATTTTAGTTATTTTTATCCAATTTCACGAAGTCTTTAAGTGGGTTAATTTCTTTCTAAATAATTAAGCATCAACTGAAATTAAAGAGCAAATTCTTTTTGAATTGCTTTAGTGAATTTTATCACCATTTGCTTCACGCAAGCTTTAATTTTCATTAAATAATTTCAGGAGGTTTTTTGTTCAATACAAGTATTTTATTGTGCATCTACTCATATTGTTAATGTCATGATAGTGTTGTTTGTACATCTTTGTATCCATCAAATATAAAGTGCTTAAAAATATATTAAAAATTTATCTCGTTTGTGATTTGAGCATCCACTCACTATAATCATTCTATAGATTGCTATATTAATATTTGACACTTGAAATTAATCACCTAATTGCTTGTGTCCCTGTGCTCAACCCTGGACTTCCTAGGTATATAAATTCAAGCTGAGAACCACGTTACTGAGATTCTTCTCGGTTATCCATGATCTGCTAAGTGCCCGTGCTACGACGGATACAAATTAATCTATGCATTTAGCAATTCATTAAAGATGTGATATCACTAATGTTGTGAGCGTTGTTAATAGATTTAGGTCAATCCAGGGAAGGAGCATTTGTAGACTGTCAAGCCAACTTTCATCTATTTGAGAGGAACATCAGACATTAGCATCATGTACAAAACTGATTTAGAGTATTTAGTTAATGGATATTCATATTTTGATTATGTTGCATATGTTCATGGGAGGAGATCAATGACATGCTATGTTTTCACTTTGGGAACTTCTGTCATAGTTGGAAGGTTACCTTACAACAATCAGTTACTTTTTCTACCATATATGTGGAGTACATGGCTTTGAGAGAAGCTTCAAAGGAAGACATCTGGTTGAAGGGATAGTTGGAGATATCGGTCTATAGTTGGATCATGCTATATTGTATTGTGACAGTCTCAGTAATTTATGCTTAACTAAGGACCATGTGCATCATGAGAAGACCAAACACATAGATGTCAGATATCACTTCAATCATTTTGAGAAGAGGATCACGGTGAAAGGATCGTCACAACAAATAATCCAGTCGATATATTCATAAAGACAGTTCCTGGGAGTAAGTTCCAACATTGTTTGGGCTTGCTCAATGTCGCCAGTTGGCAATAGCCTCAAGAAGGGGTTGTGGTGGCACGACGAAGCTTGGTAAAGCTTCTTAGAGGTTTCAATTCATAGTGGAAATTGTTGATATGCCTTGAATCGTAACCATCCCCAGGTTGAAGATCCATCTTATGCAACCCCTTTCGTCTTATCATATCTCCAACAAAGCAGGTACATGAATATTTTTAAGCAGTTCTATTTATATTATGGATATGGATCCATTTATTTCATGGATCCGTCCATAAGGGGGTGGTATATAAACCCTTCTAGGGCTAGGGCTCTCTGTATCCTCTTTACTTTTTTCTTTCTCCACATAGTGAAAATCGATAGTCACCGCCTAAGAATGTATCCCGGTTACAGGTGAACCTTATAAATACGTGTGTTTGTATCTGTTGGACATGCGAGCCCACGGCGAGCCATTATGCAATAAATGTTATTGCAATTCACTCCTTAATCTGAAATAAAGAATACATAATTTGCATAATAGGTCCCTTAGTACAATTAGGGTTATGTACCATGGCCTTCTTGATGATCATACAGTTGTTGATTCAATTATTGAATCATAGAGGCTGGTGCTTAGATGGATATCTAATGAGTTAGATTGAGGACTCATCGAGCACCGTCAAATGATTATTAAGAGATGATCTCCATCCTGAGTAGGAGATGGCAATCCTGTCTAATTTAGGCTGATATCTGACCGACCTCTTGATGCAGGTCCTCTGCATAGGAATAGAGATTCGGAGGTGTCGGATTAGTTAGGTCAAAGAGTTGACTTAACGAGATCGAGATAACCAAAGTCCTATATCGTATGTTGTCACGAAACAGGCACACATCCTCTGACCGGAGACAGATGTGTTACTGCATGTCTGAGTATGTACATTTGGCAGACCAATAGGTTGATGACCTAATCAAGGTCTATACACCGCCGCGTTGGTGTGCATATAAGGGCATATGAGTAATATGATCTCTCAAAGGGATCATACAGGTTCGGTTACTAAACTGGAAGACATGAGCTCACTCATGAGATATTGGGAAGAATCAAATTCCATGCGCATGGTCGTCTCGCTTTGGAAGCTTGACTGAATTTGTAGGTTTGATATATACTTTTGGAAAGTATATGATCAAGACCTAGGTATGATATATGCTTTTGGAAAGTATATGATCGATACCAACTCCCAATGATCGAATGAGAAACTTACTGATAGAACCCTGAAGTAGACAGTGTAAAGTTGATCTAATACTTCGGGTTTACTCTGAGTCTTCCAGTATGCAGGATGTACAGGTATTGGGAATACCTGAGGGAGATGTGATCATAAACGATTGTATAACCATGACACTTCCATTCCTAGGGAGTGATGAAACGGGTCTGGATTTTAGTGACTCCTCTCAGTAGAGAAGTGATCTGATCTTAGTCCAACTGTTGGACATTGGTCTGAATGTGATTCAGATGCAATGAGAAGATTAGATTTGCGGTCTTGATTTGATCAAGCATCTGTGGGAGGCCCGCGATCTGGATATGAGATATGATCTCAATATCCATGTCACTATACGTGGAACAATACAATCGCCCTGTCCTTATCTTCAAGTATTCGCGGAGAAAGCGCATTATCCTTGAAAGAGTTCATGGATAATTCTATTGTTGATATATGTATCCGAGCATTGAGAAAAATGGATAATTAAATGTGATTTAATTATCACGAATAATATGAATTTGATTCATATTATAAGGAGAGTTATCTTAGATAATTAAATGTCATTTGATTATCAAAGATGTATATAATGTGAATGTGATTCATATTATTTGAGTACATGAGAATAAGTTATCCAATATAATTAAATATGATTTAATTGTTATGGATAAGAATAATATGGATAGATATCCAATTATTCATAATATATTATAAATGTGATTTATAATGTATTAGAGAGAGTTAATTATAATTTATATGTATTGATTAATTATTATGTGTTTTGGATACACATTGTGTAATTAATTGACAATGTAAATTATATGTTGTTTTGGGTTGTGAATTTGATTCACAATTTTTCTATGGCAAGATTGCAATATTCTCAAATATAATTGTGAATTATTTTTTAAGAATAAAAAGCCAACAAAAGTTGTTGGAAATAAATTGAGGAGATTTTCAAGGAGATATGCAATTTCATGGATTTCCATGAGATTGCTCTCTCCATGGAAAGGGGGGGCGGCACATCATTCCTATAAGGAATGTGTGGCCGTCTACTTTGGAAGGTACATGGAGATGAAATCTCCATGTATCTTCTCTCCTTATTTATTGGTTTGATTTGGATTAATTTGTATTTGATTTTGTCAAATATATTTTGATCTAAATTTTTGGTTTTACCAACAACAATCTTAGCCATTGGATTGACATAAATCAATCTCATCCATTGATTTTATATGTCACATGGATTGAGATCCATGGATCCCAAAACCCTATAAATAGAGAGGCACACCATGCTATCTATTTAACACACAACACATCTCTCTCTCTCTCTCTCTTTCTTTCTAGAGGTCAGCCCTCTCTGTCTCCCTCTCATGTCTGTCCACCATGGATGCCATGGAGAGGTTCTCCATCGCCGCGGCATCGTCGTTATGCTGCCCGTTCTTCTGCTCGTGGATCTCTGTCTCCTTCGGTGAGCGCCTCGCTCGTGAAGAAGACGTCGGATCTCGTGTGTCGAGATCAGGAGATCTGCCGCTAGGATCATCAACATGGATTGCGAGAAGCACGCGGTTCATCCCCGCGCTCGCAAGCGTCTCCTTCGTCGGATCGGACTTGAGACAGGAGGTCTCTTCGTTTAGAGACTTGATCGCAACCACGCTTCAAGAGGTAATCCTAATTACTTGTTTTTGGTTTAGACGAAACGATCCGAGAAGTGTTCTTGGATCATGTGGTTTCGTCGTATAAAAAAAATTTTAAATTCCGCTGCATCGAGCAACTAGTGCGACTAGTCGCTCCTCGTCGTATTCGATACGACGCTCACACTTCCATGATGCGCTTGAGGATCTAACCATATCCTTCAAGTGGTATCAGAGCCTTAGGTCGACGGTTTCGAATATGATTCGCTAACCGAGGACGACTTGGGTTCGTTAAGGTCGCGAAAGTTTTTCATCGCATTTGATTTCGCAGATCTGTTTAGTAAATAAATTCGGCAATGTTTTAATTTTTTAAACACGAAGTTAATACTATTTTGTTCCCCATTAAATAAGGAAACCATAGGATCTGAGTTTGCGTAAATCGGATTTCGTATGCTCGAGATAGGGTCGTTTTAATGAACATGTATGCACTGTTGCGGGAACTGTAAATCTGAACGTGATTAAAATGTTAATTACTGTTTAGACTTGCCTCGAAATGCGTGAAACATCACTTAGCTTCTGTCCTAAATCAAATTAACAAACTTTAGAAATTGACTTTGCTTAATTTGGATTTTATATGATTGAGATATGCTAATTTTAGTAAGTAGGGGTCACTGCTGAAATTGCTTTCCTAATCAAGAACCATGTGATTGTCAATTAATGAAATTATTTGTTAATTTCCAGAAATAATTATGGAAAATATTTGTGAAATATTAGAAGATGATTATTTCCTTAATTGACTTGGCCACAATCAATTAATTGATTAGATTTGATCTAAATCTTATTTGGTATCACAATCATCAAACTTCTTGCTTGAATAAGATTGGGAATTTGTCTAGCAAATTTCCTTATAATCAAAATTGTTTTGATTACTATATGGTATAAATTCGGTTGAAGAACCGATGATCATCTCAAGTACAAATTAATCAATTTGGCATTATCCTTTCCCGAGGCGGATATGGTGTCTAGTCGGGGATCGCTGGGGTAGCGGGTTGCAACGTATGCGGTCCGTCCCACTCCCGCCGGTACTGGCCATGACAACGGGTAGGGCCGGGATAATGTCCGAGGGATTATGATGTATTTTTCTAATTATTAAAATACGAATTAATACGTACTTTGAGAATAATACCATATATATATTCAAGCATAAAATTAAGTTTGATTGATTAAATTGGATTGATAATTAATTTAATATGATTAAGTTAATTATATCCAATTAAGAATACTCTAATATGATTAGAGTTAATAATTCCCTTGGAAGAATTAATTATATGAATGTGATTCATAGTAATTAATTAAATTTGAATAAGAGGTGGAGGATCACATAAGTGACATCCATGGTCTCCCGTCAAGGCGAAGGGTTTCCCTCGCCAGGGATTGTATATAGGAGACGCCTGTACGAAGTGACAGCTCCTATATACAAGCGCATCTAGATCGGACTCTTTGCTTCTCGAAAGAGTAAGGCCGTATGCGTAGTGACCCCAGTATCGGATCCTCATATTATTGGGGCGATATAGGATTGCGCATAGCGAGTTCTATTCCTGTTGACGGTTGATTCAATTAACGACGGGTCAACATCACCTTAGGGGTGGTGGGCCCGGGTGTTAAAGACCGAATTGGGAAATGCAAGTTGGACTTGCAAGGCGGAATGTGTTCCCGCTTCCCTTTATTGGATTTGCAGTTTCTCATATTATTGGGATGTAACAAAGATAAAGAGGAGATCCCAGATCTTGCTGAGATATAATGGCAAGTATATCTCTTACATTGAAAGTGATTAAAAGAATGAACTTTCATTGTTGACATGGTAAGACAACTTTGATATAAAAATTCCTAAATCAAAGTAAAACATGTATATATAAATATATACCCTTATGCTAATTTCTTATTTCAGATAATCCTTCATTAAACCCACTCAATGTTATACTCAATAATAACCAGTAGAATATCATGGATTGGACCCTTGATCCAGATATTGTACTTGCAATTGAACACATAATGTATGTGGTTGCAATGTGCAAGTTTCCTCATAATAATGAGAAGTGATAAATAAATAAGACAATAGGACTAAAACCCTAGGGTTTGTATGTCTCTATAAGTCTTGATCTCATTGAATGTACTTTGGAAGTGACATGTCGATGATGATCGTAATTATCAAATAATCCTTATAAAATCAATAAAGATTTTCTGGCATACATATGTGTTCTTGACATTTAATCATGAATGACATGGTTCTCTGCATCATGTAGAATGGTAGCTCTATAAGAGATGATGTATTCAAATTATTTGAATACCTACCTGAACCTATGTTTTAAGAGTTTAGATGGATGTAGATGATGAGTGTCATCATTCTGCTGTCTATACTCTAGTCATTCATGAAGCTTCATAATATTCATATTGTATGAATTGGGTGAAGCTTGTATAAATGTTGAAATACTCTTATATTGAAATTTTTAATTTTAACATAAGAGATCCTTAATCTTAAGCAATGGTTGTTTATAGATAAAGGGAGCGCAGTGGAAGCATGGGTTGGACCCAAGCAAGAAGTATAATCAAATAGTTGACTGTACTTTTGTGACTTCCATATGACATCCAAAGAGTTGGATGAATGCCAATGCTGTAATAAGTTGATGTTTTGATAGTATGACTATCAAGTCTGTCTAGAATCCTCAGAAAAGGACTCAGATGGAGCATCAGTATAATCTACATATAATCATTGATATTGACTTACTTATTTGATAAGATAAGGTATAATAATTGTATCTCAATTTTCTAATAACACTTGCAATTGATTGCATATGTATTAGAATATTAGAAATTTGATCTTAAGGTTTAATGGTCATCCATGTTGGAATTGATGCAATTGTTGCAATAATTTCCACCGGATGAATAGACTTCATATTCTCAGTGGGAGCCCTTAGTCTTAGAGAATGTCTCTATGACCTAGATATTAGAATACACTCATTGTTTATTTCTAAATGTTGGGAATAAACATGAAATCTGGAATAGACCTATCATAAAGAGTTATGATGGAGATATTTCAGATAGTAATCTTACATCTAGTGGACTCCACAAAATTAGAAAATTAATGAATGGTTCATTAAGATTTCTAATATTGAAAATTAAACCTTTAAAGATCAATAGGAGGATAAAGATCATTTGACAATGATCTGGCATCAAGTTTTGGACATATGTCTGTTGATGAGATCAATGGACTAGTAAGACATGAAACTTTAGATTGTCTAAAGATTCAAATATCACATACTTGTGAATATTGTCTTCAAAGTAAAAAATATCCAATACACCCTTCCTTGGGAAAGGTGTAAGATGTAAAGGTATTCAGGATCTCATACATATTGATGTA